>VXBC01007984.1:1397-98753 GCA_013399945.1 Ploceus nigricollis
CCGTCCCCAGTCCAGGACAGCTCCCACTGCCCTTCCCTGGCACCCAGCCCTGCCCTGGCCCATCGGTGGAACCCCAGCTCTGCCAGCAGGAGGGGAGCTGTGTGTTCTGGGAGACACCCAGAGCCCAGCTCTGCCCCGGGGCTCTGCAGAGCCCCTGCCAGTCTGTCCAACAGCCTGAACTCTGCTGACACACCTGATGCCAACCAGACTCAACCCAAATTCAGCAGGAGGACTGGTAAGAAAAGTTAATTTTCATCGTGGATGTCAGCCTGGAGCTAGCGAGTCCTAATAACAGTGAGGAGAGCTATGGCTTCAAAAGGGAGAAAAGGGCTAAACAAACAACCATTGTGGCAGTCATTAAAAAATTAATTGAAAGTAATTAGAGAAAAAGACAGACTTAATAATTAACCAGTGTTTGCTGGGCAGGAGTCCAGTGCAACGTGCTGCCCTTCTGGGTAATAAGTGAAACAGAATATTCCCCAAATCCAACTGGCCTGAGATGGAAACAGGAGATGCAATTAAAAGAGGAATCATCAGCAATGCAGAGTCCCAGCACTCTCAGGAGCTGCCAGCAGCCCCTGGGCAGGGTGTGGCTGTGTCCCCTGCTGTCCCCAGGGCTCCTGCCCATCCCCTGCCCCTGTGGCCCAGGAAGCCTCTGCAGGTGCTGCTCACCTGTGGTGCCACCACGGCTCCCAGGGCGTTAGAAAGCCCAGGTACCTGCTGTGGAGAAACTGTGTTCGTGCTGAAAATGTGACAAGAATTCATCTGCCACTTGAATAATTAAAATAATTGTCACACAGGGAACAGCTCTGTGGAATATTACTCTGTGCTGACATTGAGGGGAAGCTGTACTTCAACAGGAGCAGATTTTGTCACACAAACCTCTGCTGTTCAGTGAATGTTTCATTGACTTCTACATAAAGACCATGAATGACTCCAAACCCGGTTTGTGCTGCAGCAGTGAAATGTTCCTTTTTTCTCTTCCACACCAAATATTTAAATGTCAATCTCTTAACATAACAAACTGCCTTTGGAGGCTGGGAGCACAGGCTGTGCTCCTTATTAGCCCTTTCCTAGGTAATCTAAATTGCAGTCAACTAACATGTGGATTATAAATTCCCTTACAAAAAAATCCATAAAATATTAGTTTTAACTGTCCACCTCTATTATTTCCACCGGAAAAGTTAATTTGAACAGCTGCAAATGAAGCCTTTTGAGTCCAGCTTTCCTTAAAGCCATTTAAAAGGAAGAAAATCAAAACCCTCCCAAATGAGTTTAAACAGAATATTTATCACAACATATTCCACATAACAAAGCATTTTCTTCTGTATTGAATATCCATTTCTGTAAAGACAAGCTTGGAAAAAAAACCAACCACACAGCAAATCAAGGCCTTAGGAGTGCAAAAAGGCAGCCCCAAGCCCTCCCTGCCAGGGAGTGCCCACCCAGCACCAGAAAATGAAATCATTCCCAGGAACCTGTCCAGGGCTGCTGCTCAAACTCCTGCCCAGGGGCTGTCCCAGGGTAGCTGCAGTCACTGGACCCTCACACAGGACCCTGCTCTGCACTGAGGGGCAGAGTCCCAGCACTCTCAGTACCCCCGTGATTTCTGGGCACTGCCACGTTGCAGCAGAGGTGTGTGTGAAGGAGGAACGGGCCATGGAGCAGTCAGGATAAAGAACAGGTCTGCTGGATAAATCAGGATAAAGAACAGGTCTGGCTGCTTTGGCTCAGCAGCTCCTGTGTGTCCCAGGGGGAGATGATGCTGCACTAAAGGCTGGAGGAGCCCCTGCACCCCCAGCTCGTGGCAGGAGCTTCTCTGCACTCCCAAACACATCCACATGGCCATGGCAAGCTTTTGTTAATGCTACTACCACAGAAAATAATGAATAATCAAGTATTTACTATTCCCAGAGCCACAATTGGATCTTTCTGTCTCATACTTACAGTGGCTGGCAGGGAGCACACTGGGCATGGAGCAGCTCCTTTTGCTCTGGGCCAAGGCTTCCCCACCTCCGTGGCTCCTGCTGGGACCCCCTGGCTTCTCTGCAGAGCCTGATTCCTCCAGAGCAGCTCTGCACCCAGGGGTGCTCCCAGCAGGCACAAAGCAGTGAAATTACAGCTGGATGTTCTGAGCTGAGGAGCCCTGGAGCTATCCCCAGCTCACTGTTTGCTTTCCACTCCGAGGCAGGAGTGACCTTTCCTCAGGTGTTTGGGCTTTGGATGATGAAGGGAGAGACAAATGCACAGACAAGCAGGTGAAACCCGGTTTGCACACAGCTCCTGAGGCTGGCTCTGCCACTGCAATGACATTAATTCTGTGCTCATGCAAAGCATGTGTGGCTGCAGAGCAGCAGCCTCACCTGGAGACACAAATCCCTCCTGACCGTGGCAGGCACAGAGAGCTGGAGGCACCAGCACAGCCCTGAAGGGACAGGGAGAGCCTGGAGGGGAGCAGATCTTGTAAAGCTGCTTCAAATGCAGCCCAGGGCTTCAAATGCAGCCCTTTCACCCTAAACACTGTGCACTGTTGTGAGGAGCAGCACAGAAATCCCAAAATCCCCATCTAACCTGGGAGCAACTGCAGTGTGTTGATTTTCTGAACTGCTCTGCATAAAACTGTATTTATTCTTCAGCATCCCTCCTGCTCACTGGAGAGTCTGCACTGCTGAGCCCAAGCCTCCCCTTCCAGCAATTTGCAAGGCACACCTGGAGGAGAGCTGCTGACACCCCTGGCAGCTCTGGAAACTCTGCAATGGCAGGCAAACAGCATCCCTGAGCCACGGAGAGCCTGGGCTCCACCAGTCCCTCCTCAGTGTTTGGAAGGTTAAAAAGAGAAATGAACGAGCCTGAAGTGCTGCATTGTGCACACACTGAAAGGGGAGGGGGGCAGGCTCAGTGTGGGAAATACATGTTTATGTATCCTGTCCTCTGCACACCCCAGCCTGGCTGGAAAGCTGGAGGGTTTCTCTTTGCTCAAGACTAAATTGCCCTGAGTATTCACTGCCTGTATCTATTACCCAAAAATGATGTGTTTCAAGCTCATTCTCTTTTTTTTTCTTTCTGTTTCTTTGGAGGGGAAAAGGGGAAGAGAGAGAGACTCCTCAGATCAGTAAGTGAAATAATTCACAGCTATCCCCTTCTATAGAAAACAAATCCATTTCCCCACCTCCCCACACCCCCATTGTTGCTGCTGCATTATCTGTATGAGGCAGGCATTGGCAAGGAGACAGGGGAAAAATGACAGGACATTGTAAGAGAATTTAATGAAGTGGCTCCAAATATTGTATCAAAATAAATGAAGTGAATAATGCAGGAGCTCGTTCCAGGTCCCTTCCAGGACAGAAAGCATTGTGTGAGCAGCACATCAGAGGAGAGGGGATGGCTGGGGAATACAAAGGTGCCACTCTGGCACAGGCACAGCAGGAACAATGGGCACCTCAGCTGCTCTGTTCCACTGCAGCTGAGACCAGACCCTGGGGAAGGAGAGAGCAGGAGGTCAGATGGGAGGAGGAGAATGATCAGCCTTTCTGTCTCATTTGCTTCTGCTGAGCGTGGAGGAGAAGGGGCTGATCAGAGCCCTGCAGCCCTGGTGGGACCCTGGGGCTGCCCAGGGAGGGACACGGGGCTGGCACTGCCACTCACCACTGCCTGTCCTCAGAAATGTCCCCGAGAACATCCCCTGTGACACAGGGACAGCGAGCAGAGCACAGGGACCCAGCACTGCCAGCTCTCACCTGGCTGTGCCTCCTGGCCCTGCCAGCACCTGGGGGACACTCACTGCTCCCTGGCTCTTTGTAAAGCACCTCTGTGTTCCTCCCTGTGCATGGAGAACACTCACAAAGGTGTAAAACACCTTTGCATTTCCTCTCTGTGCATGGAGAACACTCACACCAGGAGTGGCACTGCCCTTGGGGACAGCCCTGAACACTCAGCTCATGCACACTGCTGTCCCAGCTCTCCTTCAAGCCTCCTTTGGCCCTGTCCCTGCACCCCAAATGTGCCAGGGCTCCCAGTGCCCTGTTTGGGTGCAGGGACAAGGCTCCCTGTCCCAGGAGCCCTGGCTGTGACCAGCAGGCTGCTCTGAGCTGTGCCAGCCTGGAACAGTGACAACACAAATCCAGGTGGGGAGCCAGCAGCAAACACCTGTAGAGCTCTTACCTTGCTTGTAAACACCCCGTGTGCCTCTGCTCTAATCTCATCTAATTCTCTGCTCCCCAGGTCTGGCAGGGAGAAAACAAATGCTTGGCACTTACCCACCCCCTCCAGCTCTGCATCCCAGCTCCAAGGCATCCTCCCCTCCTTGGAGATGTCCTGCACCCATCCTGCTGTCCCTCAGCCCCTCCTAACCCAGCTCATTCATCCTGCCAGCTTTACTTGCAAATTCCCTCTCTGCCCAGCTCATGCTAAGAACCTTAATATTCCTGCAGATTCAGAAAGGGGATTTCCAACAAGCATTAGGAAAATTAAACTTCTCAAGAGCTGTCTCAATCTGACAAGCTATTTCTGGCTTTTTAAAGCACGGTAAGTGAAAATATTAAAATGGGGGGCGGGGAAGCTGTAGTAAGCAAAGGATGAGTTAGAGCCAGAAACGAGGCCAGGCAGTGCTGGATACACCTGAGGCACCCAAATGTGTATTTACAGGCACAGAAATACATGAGCATGAGTTGTTTAGGGCCTCCTGCTGCCTTGGAACAGACAATCCCCATCTCCCACCCCGTGCCTCCACCCAAAGGCACAGCAGCTGATACCCTGATGGGTGTGAGAGGCATCTCCCTTGGGGATTTGGGCTGTGCATTCCCCCCACAGCTCCCCTGGGCAGCAGTTTGGGAGCTCCTGGTCAATCCAGCACCTTCCCAGCCAGGACATGGTCTCTGGGGATGGAGACAGGGAGGGCACAGTCCAGGCCCTCCCCAGGCTGGCCTGGGACACCTCCCAGATCCCAGGGATTTGTGTGTCCTGCTGTTCCCTTCCCAACAGGGCAGGCTGCAAAATGCCCCCGAGCCCTCCCTGTCCCCTTTTGCTCCTTTCTCCCCCTCCCTGCTGCCTTCCCTTTGTGCATCCCCTTCAGAGCTCCCCAGCCCACACCCCAAGGGGAGGAGAGGCTGTTTATAGCCCAGGTCACTGCAGGGGAGGGTGACAAGCTGAACCAGGCTTTCAAGATGTAAGGGTGTGACTCTGAAGGAGGAGATGATGTTATTTTCTTTAGGAGCATCAGAGTGGCAAAATTTAGCTGTTTGCAGATTGCTCAGTAGGGTGGCCTGACTCTTGCTCTAAAACCAGAAATTTCCCTGGTTTGAGGCCTGATTTGAGTGATGATGCTCAGCTTGTCTGTCTGTCTGTCCTCCCTCCTGTTTGCAGCAATCTTGCCCAGCAGCCTCACAAATCATATCACAGTTGGGTTAAAGAGCACCCCTGCAATTAAAGCAAGAGGAGTGGGGACACCAGCTCTGCAGCAGATGAGGGGACAAAACAATTAGAAGAGATGATTAAAATCCATTAAATTAAATTCCAGACTAAATTCTGGTTCTTCAGGGGCTGGGGTGATTGTGCAAGGACTGTGCAGTGCAATGAAAAAAAATCCTTCTGAGCTGCACTTGCAGCCTGCCAAAAATGCCTCTCCAGCTGCAGGAACTGGTCTTGCAAAAGACAATTACTGAGTGCTGTACTACAGTCAGGGCTGTGTGCAGAGCTTGGTACAGAGCAAGACCTGATCAATAGACAGGATTTTCCACTGCTGCAGAATGCTTTGCAGGCTGATAGCACTTATTTAAGGGAGAAACACAAGAGGGACTGATCTGACCTTGGTGTCCTGAGGGGCAGCACAGGAGGGAATGCCAAGTGCTAAGAGCAAAGCTATTGATTAGGCCTGGGAGAGGGGACTGGTGCAAGCAAGCTGTGCAAAGTTATTCATGGCCAAGAGGAGCACAGTGATTTAGGGGTTTGGCTTGATGGTAACAGGATGGAAAATGTGTGTCCACAGACATCAGACAAAGGATTTGCTGCAGAAATAGGGAGGCATGAGGTCCAACTGTACAGGTGGGTGAGCTCTTCATGGGTACAGATGATGCTGGGCTGGGCCCAGCCAGAGTGTGCTGACCTAGGCAGTGCTCAGGGACAGTGCAAGGACAGCCCCCTTCCTTCTGTCCTTATTTCTGCTCCACTCTGCCCACCTGCACTGAGCTCAGGAAAACCCTGCAAATGGGACTCAGGCATCTCTGCAGCCTCGTGATACCAGGGCTGAGTAGTGAAGCTCCTTGGATTGCTTTTCATGTCATTAGTGCATTAACTGACTGTAGGAAGCTCTAATTTAATTACTAGGAACACAGGCCTGAACATGAATAAGCATAGTTCTGTTAGACTTCAAAGCTGCAGCCTTCAGGTGCTGGGGACACTGATCTGGGCTCTGCCAGGTGCCACAGAGAGCTGGTGGCACCCAGGCAGGGCCAGGCAGCAGGGACAGAGCTGGGGGAACTGAGGCACAGAGAGCTGGTGGCCAGGCAGAGCTGCAGCAGGGTCTGTGGTGCAGAAGGGAGCAGGGCAGGAGCCTCCTGTGCACCCAGAGCAGCTGAGCAGGGAGCCACGAGCTCAGGCTGTGCACACCAAGGTGACTCAGGGCTCTGGTGTCCCTGCAGGCTCCCCAGGCTGCTCAGGGCACATGTGGCACAACTTGTCCTGTGCAGCCCAGCAGCCCCCTCGCCCTGTGCTGGGGATTTCCTAATGAGCACTGGCAGGACACACAAGCACAGCAGCACTGCTGCTTCTCCAGCCATTAATATTGCATTCGTGGGCTGCTTAATTTGCTGCTCCTCACGGAGCTGGAGCAGGGAGCCTGCTTAATGAAGGATTTGTTGACAGAGGTCTTCATGTCACATCAGCAAGAAGGCAGAAAATGATCCTGTTTGAGGCACACTTGCTTGACTCCAGTAACCTTGGCCCTTCTGAGGACGAGCAGGGTGCTCTGCTCTTCTCAGGCCATTAGTGCTGCCAGTTTGGAACTTCACCTGTTTAAGCTTCCCAGCAGCACACCGCTGATTCCAGTGCAAGGAGCATTATTTCTGCATGAGGAAGGTGATGGGTGTTGGCAGCCAGGCACTGCTCAGAAAGGTGCCTGAGCAGATGGCTGGGTAAGGGCATGAGCAGGGCCCACCTGGGAGCTTTCAAACAGAAATGAACTGGAAGCAGAACACAAATCCTGTCTCCTCAGCATTTGCAGTGCTACCTTCCCTTGGTTTAGAGCTCTGCTGTCCTCGGGGGACAGCTCAAGCTGCAGGCAGACAGGGCAGTGAGGGATGGCTGGTGCTGTGTGGGGAGCTCGGGCTGGCACCTTGCACCTGTCCTGCAGGACACACCTGTCCTGCCCTGGCACTCCCTGCTGGGGAGGGCTCCAGCAGCACAGCTCTGATTCTGGTGGCACTGCACTCTGGCAGGAGGATGTGTGGCTGCAGGGCTCCAGGGCTGTGCAGGGATGGGCTCTGGCACCACAATGAACGTGTAGAAATATGTGACAGACTTCCTGGGCTTTCAGCACTAAATAAATTCATCTCTGGGAGTTTTTTTAAATGCTTGAGGCATTTTCTAAACGCACCATTTGGCAGTGATAGCTCCTTCCCCGAGCTAATTCCTCAGTGATGCTTGCTGGACTTTGATCAATACCAAGTGAGTCCAGCCAGCTCTCTCCTCAGTGACACGTGTGAAAGGCTCTTCCAGGCTGTACTGCAGAGTCCTTTAGCTCTCACTAAGGAGCTTCCACAGCAGAACAGCCCCTCGGGCCACAGGAGACAGAGCTGGCAGTCCTGGAGAAACTGAGCATACACAGAGCTGAACTAAAGTGTCTCCAGGGTGCTCATTTCATTTACATCCCATTCATTACACAAACGAGGTGTGAAAGTAGTTTCTAGAGCTACTTGGTGCAGGCTGCACATAGATTTAATACCTATTCTGGTTTTTAAAATCAACTCCAGAGAAGTCTTGTTTCAAACCAATTATTGAGCTGCATTGCTCACACTTTGAATTCACTGGTGTTTAATGCAGCTGGGTCTAAACCACCATATATTTAAGGCTGCTGAAGGGGAAGCTTTTAAAATGAAAGAAGAGAGTAAAGAACCAGCTTGCCTGATTTATGGGACCATTGAGTTTCTACTCCTGATTGTATTCATGCATAAAGTCTCAAAAAAGAACCAAACTGTATCAGATAAATTTTCTTTTTTTTTAAACATGCCTCAATCAGTCTACTCACAGGAAGAGAGACTCAAACATGAAAATAAGAGGCAACTGCAAAGAAGAAAACAATAAGGTAATTAATAACTCTCACAGGAGAGTGCTTGCTGTCAGCAGGGCTCTTTATCAGGTTCCAGAGATTGCAAGTGGAGCCACAGCTGCAAAACATTCTGTGTGTGCAGCACACAAACACCATCACTGCTTTAATGATGAGCAGTAGGATTTAGGCCCCACGTTTCTGCTGGGATCTCAGCTGATTGCCTGAAACACGAAATTCCTCCCTGGGGTGCTCCAAGGTGCAGAGGGTTTTGCTTGGCAGTGTGGGCCCTGTGCAGCACCAAAAAGGAATGTACACAACATCCCCTCCCGAAGACACACACATGCAAAAATCCCTGCAGGAAGTGGATTATTCTGCTATCAGCAGATTCATTAGTGTTTGCTTGCATGCAGGTGGCCACAGGTCACCCTCAGGCTCCTGCACAGTGGGGTTTTGCACGGATTTGCAGTGACTCTGGGCACATCACCTCAGCCTGGCTTCCCCAGGTCAGGAAGGAGCACACCTTGCTCAGAGCACAGTGAAGCCCATGGAAAGGAGCACTCTGAACACTGCATTATTTATAGCAGTGCCCTATGGATAATGGCCACTTCAGCTGCTGCAGACACAGCACAGGCAGCCCTGAGCAAGCAGACAGGCACAGATCTGCCTGTCAGGATCCTCCGTGCTGCAGCTGGAGGCTGTTTGTCCTCACAGGACATTTCTGTGGGTTGTGCTCCCAGAGGAAGTTGCTGTTAGTGGCTCCTGTTCCCCAGAGGCAGCTGATGCAGGAATTGACTCAGCAGGGCAGCTCTGGGCAGAGCAGCTGTGCCAGGCTGCTCCCAGCGTGGCTCGTACCTGCTCCTCCCAAGGAGGGGGACTGGCCACCCTGGGAAGGGAAACTTGCACTCACACCTCTGCTCTGGGGCTCCAGAGACACCTGGGCACTCTCACCCTGCCTGCCTCCCTGCAGACACCACGCTGTGATGTGCAAAAAGCACCCAGAATAGCCCCAGAGCTGGAGGTGAGGCTGGGCTGGGACCTGTGGGGAGGCTGCCAGGCTTTGCTCAGCACCAAGGCTGCTTCCCTCACCTGAGAGCTCAGCCAGAGCTTGTCTGGACCCTGCACCTGGTCCTGTCCTCAGCTGCAGCTGCTCCTGCACTGTGCTGTCACTGCTGCACCCCGTCCTGCACTGGCTCATCCAAGCCTTGAGCAGAGGTGCTGAAAGAAAGCAAAGAGCATCTGATCTCCAAAGTGCTGGGCACACTTGCTCTGTTTACTCACCTACTCTCTTGAAACTGCCTCAGAAGGTGTACAGCCAAGTGTGGATCTGCCCAGAGGAGCAAAGCAGAACCCAAACCCAGGAACTCACGTATCGGGCTTTCAGGCTAGAAATAGAGCACGTGCATTTATTTGCAAATAGCTTCAAATCTTGGAAGGGTGACTTGGTGCACACACATTTGTAGCATAACACGTTGTTGGTGCTGCTTGTTGTCCCCAGCACTGCACAATGAACAGTTCTGTGAGTAGATTGTGCCTCCTGGATCCATCAAAGGACTCGTGTCTGTACTGCTGCCAGGCTCTCTCAGGGTAAACGTTCTGACAGCCAAAGGAAAGAGGCGTTGGGAGTAGGAAAAAAAGATGAAGCCACTAAAATGCAAATTTTATTCACAGTTGGCATGTTTATAAATATATATATTACATTCTTACAATCTACAGTACATTCTAAATATAGAGGGATTCAATCTAAGTGTTTGTGGGAGGGCGGGTGTGTATTAAACTGAGCAACCTAGATTCAGTGATGGAAGACTTAACAAAAAGGGGGCAAGGACTTACTCCAGAAAATAAAGGGGAACTTGAAATATTTTTATGTATAAAATCCATTACCTGGATTTTAGTTAGTGCTTTGGCACTTTGCCAGTGGCCTTTGGAGGCTGCTGTTGGACCTCACAAGACATGTCCTGGTTTGAGGCTGGAGGGCACGTCAGGTTGGAAGGGCAATCACTGAAATCCTACTGTATGTACATCCTTATCAGAAGAAAACAGAAGATAATCATCACCCCTGGGAGAAACAAATGTTATCTGCTGAGTTTAGCTGTGCAGGGTTCAGTGTCAACGTGCAGCTCTCCCCTGTGGCCTCCCAGTGCCCTCTAAACGTGCTGGGCTGAGGAGGGGGGCACAAGGAACTGAACAGCCCCACCTCCCCCAGAGCAGGGCATGGACCAAGGGGCAGCTGCTGGTGGTGGCCAGGTCAGCACAGGGGGCACTGAGCCCAGGACAGTGGCCAGCTTTGGGAAGGGGCAGCATGGAAGGGCAGGGCAGCGTGGTACCAGCAGGGCTGTGCTCGGCAGGAGCAGCCCTGGAGGAGGAGTGTGCACAGCAGGGAAGGGAAGGGAAGGGACCACAGCTTCCAAGGCTGACTGATCTGGGAAGTGCCCTCAGGAAATCAGACGGGGAGCTCCAGGGAAAGGGCTGGGAATACAAATCCAAAACAGGACAATCAAACAAAGCGGGCTTTTAAAAATAGCTCATTCTCTCCAACTTTCCAAAAGACCTTCCTTAGTATGAGTGATAGTCTGAGTATAGATCACATCTTCTCCTATTTTACAAATTAAGAAATACCGAAAATTGGCTGGCAAAGTTTATTACCTTGGCATCTACTTAAAAAGAGAGTTTCAGTCTGAACTGTATCTGTGTATCCACTGTCAGTGCTTGGGAGGCAAATATGCTGGTTTGTAAACAGCCCAGGTACGCCTTTATCCCCTCCAGACTCTTTGGGAACTCACGACTCCTCAGCTCTGGGAGCTGCTTCGTTCACACTGCTGGTTTTTGTCAGCTGTAAATTAATGTTCCTGGATGGATATTCTCTGCACGTGGCCTGAACGACATGCTCTTCTCATGGATCTATTTATTCTGAGACCAATCTTTTGCTTTTAACCAAAGCTTGCAATATTGAACAGTAGAGCTGTGTGAGCTTTGTAATATCCAAACTGCACTGGAGTTTGTTATATTTATTGATTTCCTGGGAAAGCACAGAGAATGAGACCGTATTATTTTTCTAAGTTTTTTTTCATGTTATCGTGTATCAAAAAACCACACACATCTCTCACTTCCATCTCTCAGCACAGAGAAGACTTGAATTTTAAGAGCTGTTCAGGATCTCTGCTCTCCCAGCTGCTTTTGGGTGGCTTCTCGGGGCTCCATTGAGTTATTATCCACCAGCTGGCTCTTGTTAGAATACAACATTTTGCCCCACTTCCCAAAATTAAAGGCAGAAGGTGAGTGAAAAACAAACAAAGGAACAAACCAAACCAAAAAAGTCTTTTGTGTCTCATTATGCATTTTCGTGTAACCTCTCCATGTAGTTTTTGAGCTCTTTGCACTCCCCCAGGTCTATATCCTGGCAGACCCATTTAATGTCATCCTCGTTACTCATCAAGATTGAGTTGACAGTTGGACACCCATCATCAGAGGAGATGGTGGTGAAGGTGGTGAATTTAACCCGTTTCCTCTTAGAGGTAGGAGAAGTGGTTGGTTCACTTTTCTGTTCTTTCCCTTCACTGAATGTGGGCTCAGGAGACCTGAATGATTGTCCATTGATATTTTTGGTGGCAGTTGTGTTGAGGAGGTATTTGCTCTCCTCATAGTCCACTCCTCTGTCAATGGCTGTGATCCGTTCATCCTGCTGGGATGAGAAGTTGATGTGATTCTCCAGGAGCTCTGTCCTGTTGCTCAGCCCAACCCAGTCATGAGAGTGGCTCATGCCCTCCTGCTCTTCAAAGGGAACCTGTTTGTTTCTGTACTTCAAAGCAAAAGTGACGCAGTTGATCAGGAACACCAGGATGGCCAGGCAGAAGACCCCCAGCAGGGCGTACATCCCGATCTCCAGGTCGCTGAGGCCCCTGGGGGACTGCACCAGGTCGTTGTCCTCCGCGTCCCCGCCGTCCCTGGGCAGATCCACCTGCGCAGGGAAGCTCGTGAAGTCTATGGGCAGGTTCTGGCTGGCATCGTCCAGGAGGCTCTCTCTGTCCTCCTTCCTGCTCAGAACAGACCTGTGGGTGGTGGTGCCCCTGCCCTGCTCGTGGCCCATGGAGGAGCTGTAGTACTGCCCATCCCCTCCCCCTCTCTCCTGCCAGGTGCTTTTTTGGCGCCGGTCGCTGGCGTGGTTCTCCAGGTGGACGCCAGCACCCCTGTGCTTGCTGTCACTGACGTTGGGGTTGGCATCACTCTGCCCAAACTTGACTTTAATGCTGCCACTCCCAACAGCCAGGATGCTCTTCCTTTTGGATTTCTGGCACGATTCACTGATCACCATCTCCACCCTCACCAGGGTGCCCTGGCCCTCGGTCTCAGCAGCAATCACAGGCCACTTGAATTTGGGGTCGTGGTGGATGGAGACCACCTTCTCATCCAGAGAGGTGGCTGACAAGGAGAAGTCTTTGGAGTCATAAATATCCAGGGGCATGACAGATCCATCACTGAACTGGATCCAGCAGCTGATGGCTGCTTCCTGTAATACATAAAACAAATACAGACCCACTCAGAGTGATCATCGAGGGAAATGTGCTCTGTTCCAGGCTATTCCCTCCTCCTCACGAGATCCATACACCATTAGTGATCAGAAAAGAAATAAATAGGGAGAGCAGTGAAATTAATATCTTGCCAAGATGTGAAGAGAAATACTAGTCTAAACCACTCGCTGATAATAAGATTGGTTTCCACAAAGGTGCTTAAAGGAGCCGTATCCCCTGGGCTCTGCAGAATCTACTTCAGCACCATAATAAATTGCATGTCAGGAAGCATTACCAGTGACTGAGATCATTTACTGTTGTATATTTACATAAAAAACCCCAACATTATTTCTAAACTGCTGAAAATACAAAGTCTCCTCTTATTACACAAAGCACATGTTAAAGGACAGCTAATACAGCAAACAGGTCCACACATGACTCCATACCTTCACTCCTTGATTTCTGTCCCAAATTAAATTAGCAGATTGTATAAGCAGAGGAAACCGATCAGTTGCTTCTTTAGGAAAGGGCCAGGGTAATTTGTACGCTTGTTAGCAATTAAAAGCAAGACAATAATAAAGTTTAATCTTGTGTCACAGCAATGCAGATTGTGTACTCCAGTGTGCATGGAAGCTTTCACTGAATGCAAATGAATCCGACCTGGGTACTGAGAACATGCCTAATGCTGCAGCTGTCCTGGGATCCTTGCCTTTTGACTTCTAACTTGAAACATTTTAAAGTATTTTTAAATTTCAGAAAACATGTGCTCACCCATTTCTGAAAATCAGGTCCTCTAAGGACTCTCAAATGGCTATTGGAAATTGTTGTGCTACCTGGAAAAAATCTTTGTATTCATACATTGATCATTTACAGATAAAATTCAGGTTGCTCTCCTGGAATCTCATTCCTGCTTCTAATGGTCTGAGTTGCCCAGGCTGGGATATCTGCACTGGAGAATCCCCACCAGACAGACCTGGCTCCACCAGTGGATTCTCTACTGTCAAAAATGAGATTTTCTATGGTCAGAGTTGGGATCACCTTGCTGTGAGAGTCTGCCAGACAGACAGACAGACAGACACCCAACCAACAAATTAACTTCTGAGAAAAAAAAGTCCTGTTTCTTTAAATAAGCAGTTTTTCATACAGACAGTATTTACATTCTAACTCCACTTATGTACAGAGAATAAACACATATGCTTATCCTTTGAATTGCTCATAGCACAAAGTCATTCACCTGTTCAGAGCATGGAGAATAAGCTTCCAGTCTTTTGGGATTGTATGGTGCATAATCTACTGGCCTGATTCCGAAATCCCCAGAGCCACAAAGCTCCCCCTGCTTCAATGGGAGATTTGCTTCTGTCTCTATTTCAGGCCAGAGCCCTAAGACTTTGCTGACACTGTCATAAATCCCAGCTTTGTGTTTATTAATCTTTGGCTGTTTCTTGAAGGCTGCATAGAATTTATGTCATCAACTCTCATCCTCCCACTGTGTTGCTTAAACCTGCATAATCATTTAATAATTTTGCATTGCTTTGCTTATAGGGACTGTGCTCTGAAAATCATGTCCTGAGCAATGGAGGGGCTCAGCTGCCTTTCAGAGCAGAGTCAGCCCTGCCACACTGGGGGCACACAATTTCCTCTCTGCCTTAGTGGGGATCCCTGGCTGCAGAGAAGGACCTGTCCAGACTCCATTTCTGGGACTGAAATGCCCGAGCTGGGCACACAGTGGGGCTGACTGGCACCAAGCCCTGCTGCTGGGCTGCTCTCAGGGCAGTGTTCACCCCCTGTGCCAGGGATGAGCTCACTGGCCTTCCCTCCTCCTGCCTGGCATCGGTTCCTCGGCTCCTGGAACACCACACGAGAGCCTGATTTTATCACCCTATAAAGACAGCAGCTCTGCATTATTTCTCATCCTGCATCCCAAGGATAAGACCCCATGATGAATTAAAGCACCTCAGCAGTTGGCCAAACTTCAAATGTGCATGCCATTTACCTTTAAAGCTCAGAACATGCTTAAGTGTTAAGAGCCCAGTGTATCCTTGATGAAAGTCCCAGACTGATGGATTTGGTTTGGAAAAAAAGTTTAAATTTCCAATGTGTACAGAAGCACAAGGACAAATACCAAGCAGGGACTGATGAGGACATGGCCAAGTCCAAAAGCCCTTGGTAACTGTTGGGTCCCTAATAAAGGAACTAAGGGTAATAAGGGAAAAAAATGGTTTATGAAATCATGAATCAGGAAATGAGTCAGTGATGCTGATTCACATTCTAGTAATGAATCAGAATGAAAGGGATGCTCCCTGCCTTCTTAAAGTGCTCACAGGAAGTGAGTAAAGGAGGAAGAGTTTGGCACAACACGAGGCACTTTCTCATGCAGAGGTGGAATTAAAGGGATGATTTGGATACCTGTGGTGGGAAGCTGAACATGGCAGGATATCCTGGCATCCAGTGGGTGCTGGATGGGACAGAAAGGCACATTGTGTGTGTGTGTAGGGGCACTGCTGGTGCTCAATTCTGACACATCTCTGCCTGTTATTTATGGGGTGTTTGGTGCTGTTAAAACACAGTGCCCTTTTTGTGAGATCTTTGGTTTTTTTCTGTTTAGGACCCTTGATGGCCTTCAGGAAAGTCCCATAAACAGAATGTTTCATTAGCACACTATGAGTAAAAATCTGCTCAATTCCAGCAGCTGGAAATGTCAGAGGCAGTGTCTCAGAGCAGCTCCTCCCACACAGCCCAGCTGGGCACCATACCTGCTTTGGGGACTGGAGCAGCTCCTGTGCTACTGCAGTGGCAAAGATGGCCCTGTTGCTCCCCGGGCTGAGCTGCAGAGAGAGGGACAGTCCTGTCACCAGCTGCACTCCCAGGTCAGTTATTGTCACCTTCTCGTCCAGGACTGTCACTGTCTTCTCAGCCAAGATGGCATCTGAAAGAGGGGACAGGATCTGCAAAGAAAAACTGAAGTTACCAACAGCCACTTTGTACAGCACCACGTAAAATAACTGCACAGAATTAATGTAACACAGATAAGGGACGTTTATGGTAATGGGATTTCTCACAGCAGACACTATTAAAATATTACTAAAAAGGACTACTCACATTTGTAACTCTTCTGCAGTAACAGGGGCCTTGTAACACCTTTTACCTGTGCAACTGTAATCAGCTGTGCCACTCCCCTCTGCAGTGTGCCAACATCTGCTTCAGATGTGGTACCTGTCTGTAAATGTGATAACCACGTCTGCCTCACATGGAGTAACTAGCTGTAAATGTAATCTGCATGTGAAATGTAAGTATTTGATTAATCCTCACGTTCTGAGGTAGCATAAATATAATGTGGTCTGTAGGTTTCTATAAAATCCACTGAATAAATGGTATTTATTTCTATCCCGTGGAAAGGAAGGGTGATGTATTGCCACAATAACCTCTCATGGTACTGAATGCAGAACTGACAGAGAGAATTTGTTTTGGTTAAGAACATACACACAGAGGTCAGTGCAGTGATACATGACATCCACGATGCTCATTAGCAAGCGAGTTGAATTTAATGATCCACACAGGGCACAGAGCATTTCTGAAGCAGCTTATAAGAGGTATGCTTTAAATATAACTTGCTCTCAGCTTTTTACCCTTGGATTTTTCTTTCCACAGTTTTAGTTCTATGTGCATTGGTTGGAGCATGATAAGTTCCAGAGCTTTAGAAAGGCATTCAGAAAATCTCTGCAGATTTTGCAGGAAGTCAAAAATCTCAAATCCCATTTCTCCAGCCTTGACAACCTCGTTATCGACAGGTGTGCTGGTTGTTTTCTGCTTTGACAGTTTGGCATGAGAAGCATGTTTGGAGAGAGATTTTTTCCCTGTCCTAGTGTTTGTTAACACACATTCTACTTCAGTATCACTGAAATAATCTCTCTCCCCGTCTCCTTTTCCTTTTCTCTTAATTAATATTTAGATTAATATTCCAGTCTCACTTCCTTAACCAGCACTGGTTAATTTTCACTTTACCTTTGCTCTGTCAGTGCAGGCTGGGAGAAGGCTGAGCTGTTCCAGCAGCTGCATGCCTTGTGATAACCCAAATCCTGGCTCCAGGTTCAAAAGCAGCCTTAGACAAAAATGATCAGAAAAACCCTCCCAATATACAGGTTGGACTAAATTAAATGAAACTGCCATCTCCTACACTTTGGGGCACCAGATAAGGAGACAAAACCATCTCTGCCATGTCTTCTAGCTCTCGCTTCAATTCTGTGCCGCTCAGGAGCTCGTGGCTGCAGCTTTTGTCACCCATTGCCAGGAGGGGAGCCCAGGGAGGAACAGCACAGGTCAGTGATCTCCCTACCTGAATTGTGGTCATGCCCAGCTCCAGCCCAACCAGGACCTGCCCCTCGTGCAGCCGGGCGATCCTGGGCTCCTCCACCTGCATGAAGTCCCTGACCAGGTCGGTGATGTCCAGCTGCCAGTCCGAGCCCAGCAGGAAGCTGAGCTGGGCTCCGGGCTGCGCGGGCTCGGCCACGAACTGCGTCAGCACCCTGACCATGGCGTGCTGGTACTGCAGGGTGCAGCCCCTGCCCCTGCGCTCCTCCTCGTCCTCGTCATCGCTGTCCCTGGCCGGCCTGCCAACGACAACGGGGACAAGTTCAGCTCTGCTGGAGAGCTGCAACACAGAGCTGCTGCTGACCTCGCTCTGCTGCTTCCTTCAGGCTCTCCCGCTTTTATCCTGTTTCCCGTGTTCGTAACTCAAAAACAGCACTTGAAATCATCAGCTGGCCTCCCAGCTTTGTCACCACACTGTCCTCCCCAAGCATCTTCCATTGTTTTCCATGTCAAGTCCTTGCTTTCAGGACCTTCACACTTCTTTTCTTTCTGGATCTTCCCATAAACATCTTTGTGTTGCCATGGAAATCTCCTCTGCACCTACACACACATCCCTCTCTGTACAGTACAATTTGAAATCACATCACCAAAATGTCTTTGCTCTGATGCTAACAGAAACCTGTAATAAATGGCTTCATTTGCAGGTGGGAATACCAAGTACCTACTTTATCAACTTGTTCCTCTTGTTCTTAATAACACTGACAATAGATGCAGACAGTTCTGACCTGCTTCATCCATCCTCTGTCCTGTGGGCACTGACAGTGTCTGAGAGCTCTGTGTCCTGGCTTTGGGGCACTGATCAGTGCCATTGCACCCCACAGGGGTGTGAAACAGCTGTGTGCTAATTGTGCCCACTGACAATGGATCCATGAGCTGCCAGGACCTGTGGACAGGCTGGAGAGCGAGCAGCCCTGCCAGAGCTGGCTCTTGCTGATGTCTCCTTGCTGCCTCGTGCCTGATCCTGCCTACCTTGACCAATTGGCTCTTCCCATCTCAGTCATTAGTGCTACAAAAGGAAATTGATTTCCAATCCAGGTTCATGCAACCTGCAGCTTCCATTTCCCTTAGAAGTGCAGTGCAGGAGCCTATTGAATAAATGTCTGGTGACCTTCAAATTTACAGCAGAATTGCATTAAGGCCAAATGAGCATGTTCAGATCCACTGGCCCTGACAGGTCCCTGGCAAGTGCACAGCCCAGAATGAACATCCTCTAATGAAACCTACCTCTTATTAGAGATGATGGGGACTCTCCAGCCCTTGATCTGATTTAGTTCTGTGTCAGAGACCTCTATCTGCAGCGGGAGGCGAGGAATCCAGACTGTCATTTCTAAAGGGGCACTCAGATGCTGGTAAGTAAAATTAACTACGACATTCACTTTGCCTTTCATTTCCTTCCCGTTGACAAAGACATAGTCACATCTGTCAGAAACCTGAAAATAAAAAGGAGAAGGAAAAAGAAATTAATGAGTCTCTGCACTAATTATAAAGTTCACCACATGCTGGGTAAGTGAGTGGGAGGAAGAGAAAGGATCTAGGTTTAAACTAGCTCCAGGTTCAGAGGACAACTAGGAACAACAAGAAAGGTGCCTGGTGTGCCCCTAATAGCCTGTGTAATTCAGCATCACTTTAAGAGGCTGGTTTTTCCTGCTATAAACAGTTCTAGTACAATCTAAGATAAGGGAACAGCTTTTTTTTTGGTCCTTAATTCCCACTCCAGCAGTAGGATAGACCTCAGATCATGGCAGGGACAGAAGGCTCCTCTCCTCTCCCCACAGCTCAGACTCCCCAGTCCTCCTGCTCTGCCCTGGGTGCAGCCCACAGAACCCCCCTCACCTGGGGAGGAGCAGGTGAGTGCCTGCAGACAGAACTGAGAAGGGACAGATCTCTCTCATCAGCCCCAGAACGGGACAGAGCTCTTCAAGAGTCCTGTCACAGGCACCAGGGAATGAACGGGGTGCTCACAACCAAAACTCTGCCAGGGAAGAGCTCAGGGCTGTCCCTGGCACGGCTTCAGCCCTGCTGCCAGCCTGGCAGAGGCCTTACAAGCACTGGAACAGGAGCCAGCCCTGATGTCCCTTCATTTATCACCTGCAGCTCTGGACATCAATATTGCAGAGAGTTAGTAAATCTCACTCAAGCAATTTAGCAGTTACTGCAAGGATCTAGGTGAGCTGACAGGACCTGTTCATTACAGTTAGTTAAAATATATGAGCAAATGTACACGTCAAATAATTTATTAAGTACCACTTTACCGTGCTGATGATCTGAAGGAATGATCTATTAGAACCCTGAACTCTTTTCACAATCCATTACCAGCCAGACCTTCTATTCCATTCCATCAATGTATTTCATATTTCTCACTCTGGAATGTATAGTCTCGTCCTTGGCTGAATTTAATGCCATTTTCTAGTTTTCTGTTTAAATGCTGAATGAATTTAAATAGTATTTAAATATCACCAGCTTTTGTAGGATAATTGGCATTCCTAATATTATTATCTTTAAACAACAACAACCCCCTCACAGACAGATCCATGGCAAATGCATTTCCATCCTGGCTTGTCTGAGCCTAGGTGACACACCAAAAAAAGGTTACCATGGCTCTTGCACTGTCTCCCTTCCAAGCCATGTCTGTTTGAAGGTCAGACTCTTGAGCTGCTGTTGGCTTCAGCAGTAAAACAGCTCCTGTCAGGATCCAGTCTCAATGTGCTGCACAGCAAGAAAATGCAGCTGCTGTCAAAAACCCCCCAAAACATGAGGGGAGGAGCTCAGGGAGGCAGCTGGGCACAGCCAGGTCCCAGGGCACTGGTGTTCCATCCACTCCCTGCACTGCTGGTCCCAGCTGGCCTGAGCTGAGGGAGATGAGCCTTGGCAAAGGCCTGGGAGCAGCTCCGTGTGAGCTGCAGCACAGGCACATGCCCTGGGAGCAGCACCAGAGCAGACACTGCTGTCCCTGGGGTGCTCTCAGGGCAAGAAGCACCCCGTGCTCCCCAGCTGCAGTGTCTGCTGGCCTGTCCAGCAGGTGGGAAGAGCTCCAGGCAGTGCCTGGCACATCTGCTCCTTCTCCCCCCTTGCTTCTGAAGTGGGACCGTGTGCTGCTCGCTGGCACTGTGCTTATCCCCGGTGTCTTTCTGTGTTTTAGGTGCTGCTCTCACACCAGACAAGTCTCCCACGTGCTGATGAGCTCTGGCTGCTGCTTGCCCTCCCCTCCTTCCCCTGAGCCACCAGTGGGAAGGGAAATGGGCAGAGCCCCCACGTGCTGACCTCCCAGGAGGAAACAGCTCAGCTGAAGGCAGGGGGCCCCAGGGTCACACAGGAGCTGCTGTGGCTCCTGCACTGGGCCCTGAGCTCTGCAGGCTGGAGCAGGGGCACAGGGCAATGCCCTGAACCCCAGGGCTGTCCTGGCAGCACACAGCTAACAGCTCGGTGTGACCTCCTGGCCTGCTGAGTCAGGGATGGATGAAATGGCTCCAAGTCACAGAAGGCAAAAAAGAGAGTTTATTATTAAGAAGTTGTGTCTTTTTATAACCAGGATTGCTAAGGAGAGACCTCACTGGTCTCAAAGCAAAAACCTTTCACACTATTGGTGCACTATGAATGGCACACTGTGGTAGAACCTATCTATAAACAACATGAACAGAAAGAGAGATAAGAATTGTTTCAATTCTTTCTCTCTAAGTTTCCAGGCCTGAAGCCTGGGAGAATCCTCTGTTCTCTCTTTGGCTGAACTGAGCCTCCACACTTGCCATCTCTGCTTCCAGCTACCAGCACCTCACATTGGTCAGTCCTAGCTCATTAACACAAGGCAATTAAGCGTGATAGCCCTGGGACTGAAGCCCTGAGGCACTTAAGGACTGGAACACTTCCCAGTGCCTGAGGGCAGCCCAGAGATCAGAGCTGAGCTTCTGAACTGCCATGGAGCTGCTGGGTCCTGCATGTCCCCTGGGTGTGCCCTGCATATCCCCTGGGTGTGCCCTCCATGTCCCCTTCATGCCCACTGCGTGTCCCCTGTGTGTCCCCTGCTCTGCACTTCACCAGAGCTGCTGGCAGGGCACCTGGGCAAGGTGTCACTGCCTGCACAGTGCTTTTTGGTGGGATTTTGCTGCTCGTTTTATTGGTCTGTGAGCTTGTGAAGAGCAGCTCAGCCACAGGGGTGGAACTCAACACAGACTCTCCCAGGCCACAGAGACAACTGCTGAACTGTGCTGGGCAGAGATGGCAACCAGACTCTCAGATTTTAAATTCATTAATGCTCAAGCAATAACAAGAGAAAGAAAATTTGGCAGGCAAGCAGACCTCGATTCCAACTTTATCAGGGTTTACTGCACAAAGAGAGCTAAAAAAAGAATCCATTCCTAAAAGACTGCTGTATGAATGATTAAATAAATACCACGACCTTGTGCCTTCAAGATTATGATTTACAGAACAAACTGATGGTCAGGAAAGAAGTGACTCTGCTTGGGATAGCCGCTGGTGCCCGTTTCCCTGGCTGTGAGTGAGGTCAGCAGCACGATGAGCTCACTGAGTTCCCAGGCAGCCCTCCCCTGCCTGGATGAATGAGCAGCACTGTTCTGCTGCAGTTTGCATGCAGTCCTAACAGAGCAACATCAGAACATGGGGCAAAGCACAGGACATTTTCATAAATCAGCCAGCACAGGCACAAACAGGTCATCAATGGGCAGGCAGATCAGCCCTGCCCTGCTCCTGCAGCACATCCGAGCCATTCATCCCCCAGCACAAGGGAGGGCTGGGAGCTCCAGGGGGGAGCACAAAACCCAAAACCTCTTCTGAGATTGTGTTCTCAGAGCTCCAAGGGGGATCACAAAACCCAAAACCTCTTCTGAGACTGTGCTCCTGGGAGTTCATCAGTGCTGGCCTGCAGGGCTGCACCAGCCTGGCACACACAGCCATGCCACAAAGCCACCGAACACTTTGTAAAACGCAGCAGGAGCTCCAAAGGGACTGGGGAAAGGTGGGTGGTTTGTGGGGAAAACCAATCTGTTTTCTTCCCCAAAGCCAGGGACCACTCCCATCTCTCATTTCCCCCTCCTCCTCCTGCCTCTGAGTTCTGCTGTCCCAGGGATGCCAACTCCAGCTTTCAGGAAAGGTGACAAGGGCTCAAGAGAGAAAGAGTACATTTGCTTTTCCTGCTAATGGACTGCTGGAATACATCTCTGTGTTGTGGCCACTGTAATTCAAGGACATTATAATGCCATTAAACCCTTCTGGTGCTGTGCTCCCTTGCTGAAGCTTTTCCAGGCTTTGTGTCACTGGAGCTTTTCACACACCTGCACCGAGCTGACTCCATTAATTAAGGGAGACTGTACTTAGTGTTCACAAGATGCTCCAGAAGTTCTCTCAGTACAGGGGGCTTTTATCTTTTGAGGGACTGAGCTTTGAATGGCTTTTTTGGGCATGAACTTGGTAGGTTATAAAAGTGCTTTGGGCTTCTTTTGGCTCCTGCAGGCCCCTCTCTTTTTCTTCCAGCAGTGCCCAGCTAAGGCAGTTTGCTCTGAGTCACACACACAGGTGTGATCAGCGAGTGCTGCCTCGGGGCAGAGCTCTGTCCCACCCTGCCAGCACAGCACAGAGCCAGCAGTGACACTTCCACGTGCACCATGTCACAGCAAACACACACTGCTGGCATGCTGCACGTGCAGCTCAATCATTGCAATATTTCAGATGTGCCCAGCACTGAATTCAAACCCCCAGTCCAGTCCTACTGTCAGCAAAGGGAAGAGCCTGCAATCACTGCTGGAACAGCCTGCAGTCACTGCTGGAACAGCCTGCAGCCACTGCAGTCCCTGCTGCTGCAGATCCTCGCTGCAGGTGTGCAGTGCCTGGCCCCACAGCTGTACAGCTCTGCCCTCTGGGAGCCCCAAACGGAGCCCAGAGCTCAGCTGGCAGCCCTGCAGCTCTGCAGGGGATGCTGCTGTGCCCCTCCTGCACAGACAAACACGGCACTGCTGCTCCAAGGCACCCTTTTGCATTTATTGAAGAGCCTGTTTGTGTGAAAGGGGTCATCTCTGTCCTCTGAAACTCCCCACCTTCTGTACCTCTTGGGGTGGGATCACAAACAGAGAAACTGGTTTTTATTCATTTCTCCTCTTTTAGTTCACATTGTCTGTGGAATAAAACACTAAACTCTTGGAAGCCCTGCAGCAGGACTTCACCAGCCTGGGGAAATGTGGGAAGCAGCAATAAGGCCCCTCACAAATCCCACATGGTCCCTGCCACACCGACCTCCTGCATCCAGTTCTCCAGTGAACATTGTTCCCATCCCTTTCCTAAAAGGAATTTACTGCTTTTCCCACTCCCTTTGTGTGCAGGCTGTCTGTGGGAGATGTGAATTTGTGGCTGACACTCCTTTGGTCCCATAAACCTGGTGTCAGCTTTTGGCTGAACAGAATCCCAAGCCCTAATGGGAGGGAGGGAAAGGGGAAGCTACATCCTAACTCCCAGAAGAGGTACCCAGAACCTCACTGTTAGCTCTCAGAAATAACTGCAACAGTCTTTTCCCACCTCATGATCATTATTAAATTCCCATGGGATAACAGTAAAGGCCTCACAGGAAACTGCTTTCCTGCTACAGTAACTCTGTTGGAACTCTTACGAAGTCACAGCTAATAAGTCTTTGAAAATAAAATACATCTTGAGCAGTTTAGGTCTGTGCATCTGGAGGGTGGCCAGTTGGGAAGGCAAGCCTCTGGTATTTCCCCATAAAAATCTGTATTTTGGAATCACTCTGTGGCTCTGTCCCCATCCCTGTTCCTGTAAATGATCCTTCCCCCTACGAGTGCTCTCTGTATATAATATACACTTCAAACACAGCCCTGCCACCCTGGCAAGCTCATGGGATCTCTTCTGATTTAGCACTGCACACATTTTCCTTGGTCTACCAGCATAAATGGGGATATTTAGTAATGTAAGTTATGATAATGAGCCCTGCCTAAATCACTGCTGTCACAAGAAGAATGGGGGAGTCTCTGCTAAGCATTAAAAATGAATGAGGAGGGAAATAAATAAGCAAAAGCAGCTCATTTGAGCTATAAAAGACTTCAGAACACAAGCTGTGTACCAAGGTACAAAAGGATGAGGCCATTATCAGCCCTGTAAGTCGCTTATGAATGACTCGGGGAGGCAGAGTCACCTTTAATGAGCCGCGCTTAGCCCGGGGCTGCCTGAGCCCGGCCTAAAGCTGCAGGCAGGGATCAGAACTCGGTGGGGCTGCAGGGCTCAGCCCAGAGGGACCTGTCCCAGCCTCCCTGAGAGCGGCTCGGGAAGGGATCTCTGTCCCCAAAGGCTGGCGGCAGCAGCAGCAGCATGCAGGGGTGCAAACCCACCCCATGCTGCTGCAGTTAGGGACCAGCACTGCACAGCTGCTCTCAGGGTGATGTCTGCACCTCCTGGGCTGCAGAGCAAGGGTTCTTCTTCTCTGCCCCGGGAGGAAACAGTGAATGCAAACGGGCATCAAGGTGAGGGATGCTCCTGCTGCTGGTGGCCCTGCAGGGCCAGCAGGGCAGACATCCCCAGCTGCTGCATGGAGATGACCTGGCCTGAGCCCAGGGGGCTGCATTCCAGACAGACTTTACACCTAGCACCAAGGCTTTCCCCATTTGGTGGGATTTACACTCAATAAGGTAGTCTTCATTTTAAATATTTTGCATTTTAACTGTGAGGGTTGAAGTATCTGCCAAAATCTGAGAATACCCTTTCAAAGGTGTAGATGATAGAACAAGGGGCAATGGTTTTAAACTGATATTAGATATTAGCAAGGAATTGTGCCCTGGCACAGGGTGTCCAGAGCAGCTGTGGCTGCCCCTGGATCCCTGGCAGTGCCCAAGGCCAGGTTGGACAGGGCTGGGAGCAGCCTGGGACAGTGGCAGGTGTCCCTGCCATGGCAGGGGTGGCACCTTGGTGATGTCCCTCCCAGCCCAAACCATCCCATGGTCCTGTGAAATCAGAGCCGTGCCCGCCAGACTTCACAGCTCCTCACCCTTCCAGCTGTGATCTCGCCTTTCTTAGAGGAGGTGGCAAGTGACACATCCCAACTCTGCAGGCTGGGAAAAACCAGAGCCTGCTCTGAATTTGGGAAGTCCACACCCTCAAACGTCAACACCGTTCTGCTGAGGTTTTTCTATTGCAGCACGGTACCAAAACACCCTGCATGCACAGCTGCAGCTGCATTTTCACCCAGAGACATACAAAACACCCTGCATGCACAGCTGCAGCTGCATTTTCCACCCAGAGACATACAAAACACCCTGCATGCACAGCTGCAGCTGCATTTTCCACCCAAACACCTCCCTTAGTTCTAAGGGTCCTGTTCTCTGCCAGGCTTTCCACAGTGACACGAGGCAAGCCCACCTAGCACTGCTATAAACAGGTATTAGCAGAGACCTGTGCACATGAAAAATGCTTTTTACTGCACTAATCCACCTGAAGCATCTCGTAGAGCTTATTGATTAAGGGAACTCTGATACCAGTTAATTTCTAAGAAATATTTTGGTTTGCTCTGCAGCTGTGTGGCAAACATCAATACATTATCCTCAGCCGAATGTACTCGAGTGAAACACGCACTGGGACATTCTAAAAGGACTTACAATTCTGGGCAAACATCCAGCTGGAGCTGCAAGTGTAACAGTTCCTTTGTGGTCTGACACAACGTCTGCTGTGTGTTGGTGTTACCAACTGAAAAATCCCCTCATTAACAGCCTCTCCTCAGGAATCACCTTTTGCTTTTTAAAATCAAGATTTGGCAGATGAAACTCCAGGGAGTTTTTCCTTTCCATGTTTCTTCTGCCCCCGTTTCCACTACTGAGAACAGTCAGTTTCTCTCTGTGCAGTGGCTTTGCACAGATTTTACACATTTTCTGGGGCTGTAGTGAGAGAAGAGCAGCTTCTGCCCAGCCCTTTGGGAGCACATTTTTAAGTCTCTGTACACTCTGTCTCAGCTGGGATTCATTCCTGTCCGTGGGCTGCCTTTTAAGAGCTTCTCCCCTCTGACCACTGAGCTCAGACCAGCCAGGGCCAGCTGAGGTGTCCCTGGTGCTGTGTCCCCTCTCCCGTGGCACTGCCACTCGAGCTGCCTGCAGGATGAATGCTGCATTTCAGCAGGGCTTGCAAGACACCTACATCTGCTTTCATTTTTGGGTCACGAAATTCAGTTTCATTTCAATTTCAAATGATTAAAATTATGTAAAAATACCACAACATCAAGGAAAAAGTTATTTTAAAATGAAAAAATCAAAACATTTCATTTTGGAAATGTCAAAACAAGTTGTTTCCTTGACACAACAAGAACCTGGTAGCATCCTTTTCTTCTTTTTTTCTTCTGTCAGAGATGAAATTCCAAGGAAATTAGCATAATTTCACGAAGCTGCTTTACAGGACTACAAATTCTGACTGAATAAACCCTGCCAAGTTTTCCCCAATAAGCCTTAATCAACTGGGGCCACAAATCAAAACAAAATCATCACGATGAAGCTCTGCTCAATTAAAATCCAATCTCATGGAATCCGTGGTCCCTTTGGCACAGTGGATGTGCTATTCCCACGTGCAGGAAGGGACAGAGAGCCCAGAACCACTTTGCACAAGCCTGGCACTAACTCCCAGCTCCCTCACACACTGACCAGCTGCCTGTGCGTAATTTATTGAGATCAATACCCTGAAGGATACTGAAGTGTTAAACTCCACTGAACTCCAGGGGAGTTTGGTGGTTAAACCCCTCTAAGAATCCGGCCTTTAATCTCCCTTTGATGGATCTGTGAAGTAAGGCTCCTATCCCCTTGTTTTACAGGGATTCTGCAAAGCCTGATCCGTAAGAAACAAGGAAGAGCTCAGGTGCTGGAGTTACACAACTGCATCTTCCTGGTGATAACATTTCTGTGCAGTTTTCTGGGCCACCCTTCCCCTCCCCACCTGCAGCAGCACAGGGGCAGCTCTGGGGCAGCTCTGGGGATGCATTTCTGGGGTGCATTTCTGGTGTGCAGCTCTGGGGGTGCAGCTCTGGGGGTGCATTTCTGGGGTGCAGCTCTGCCCAGGGCACACACAGAGAACTCAAAGGGCCTCCTTCTCTCCTGCTGCTCCCCCCTCCTGTTGCTGCCACAGCCATCCCCCCCCATTTGCTGTTGGCTGGGCTGCAGTTCCTGCTTTCCAGCTGGACAAGGAGGCTCCTGCCCACCTGCTGCTGGGATGCTCAGTGGGCACAGCACCGAGGCAGCTCCTGCCTGCTCCTGGACCAGGGACAGGGATGGCAGCAGAGCTGAGCCAGGCTGGCACTGCCCCAGGAGCTGCCAGGAAGCTGCTGGGCTCAGCCCACCTCGTGCTTTGGATTTTAGGAGCCACAATTGTTTGTAATCAACGTGACACCACTTTCTGGCTCCTGTTAATGAAGTTCCATCTCCCTCTTTCCCTCTGGATCTGGAAGCCACAAGTGCCCTGCATCACCCACTGCAGCCATCCCAGCAAAGCAGGGCACTGATGGACACAGCCAGCACCCCAAGCTTCTCACCACTGAACTGAGAGTGGCATTTCTGCCCCCCAGCAGGAAAGCTTAAAGAGCAGCAATGACCACAGAACAGCTTTGCTTCACACTCCTGAAAGGGAGGCAATAAATACCTGTGTCCAAGGGAGGCAGAGCTGATGAACAGAGTGACAGATCCAGTGGACTGAACACTAAAGCCAGGCTGCAAAGGGACAGTCAGAGTCCCAGAGTGCTCAGATGCAGCGAAGGACAGGAAGGTAATTAATTCACACAGCCTGGGAGAGCCAGCTCTAGGGGCTGTCACCCCGTGTGTGAGACCCCTGCCCCCGGGAGCAGAAACCTGCAGGACCACTCTGAGCAAAGCCAAGTGTTTCCTGTAAGGACCTCAGGAATTGCTGCCTCTCCCCAGAAGCAGAGCAGCCCCAGAGCTGCCCGGCTGTCCCAGCAGGCTGGGCTGGAGTGCTCCCACAGCACAGGGAGCCCAGACCCAGACTGGCCAAGCCCCACCTAAGGCTTCACAGGGCACCTGTGACCCAGCCAGGAAAGGAAACCCCAGGGACTGCAGCTCCTCCACACACCCTGTGTTCATTCCCAGTGAAATTTATTTTCTCTCTGTTAGAAAAAAAAAAAAAGATCCTCCTTTAAAGGGTTTTCATAACTTTATGGAAAATTGCTTCAAACCAAATAAAATATAAAAATTCTTTTGCATCAACTGATGAAAAAAGAAATTACCACCCTTATTGTAGTTTTATGCATGACTGCTATTAGACTTTGGTCCAACAAGCCAACAGCTGTTGGTTTTCTTTGTAAAGAAAAAGAAATAGAGAAGCTGGCTTAAAATGCCTTTTCTTTAAGGCTGTAAGAGAAATGTAAATTCTTCCAGACCATTCTGGACTTCTAAATTAGTTAGAAAAAAGCGCTGGGCTGATATATTCTCTGCCTCCTTGGATTCACTCATCTTTCATCTCCATCACTGCATTGCAGACTGGAAGCGTCGCTATTTTTTTGACAACATTCTCATTTTTCCAGCTTCCAAGAAATCTCTAGACAGGGATTGTCAGTTCTAATTATGCAGCTCGTGCTGCAGCAGCAGGTGGCTCCCAAGGGCTCAGGAACAGCGTTTCACCCTTTGCAGAGGGCTGGCACAGCCTGGCCCGGGTCCTGCCGCGGCTGCACACGGGGGCAGGCAGGAGGGGTGAAGGCAGGCACGTGGAACAGGATGAGCTGCTGATGGTGGCCCTCTGCCAAGCCTTCCCAACACACCTGCAGGGGCACCTGGGCTGGCTGTGGGCACAGGGGTGCTCGGGCTGAGAGATCTGTGGAGATTTACAGCACACGGAGCCAGCTGGGCACTGGGAGCTCAGAGCTGGGAGATGTGGAGCTGTGCCCACATAATTCAGCTCCACATCTCCCTCCAGCCTGGCACAGGGCACACTCACAGCCTGGGCATCTCTGTGCCACAGGCCATGGCAGGACACCCACCAGGGGCAGGGCACAGCCCCAGCCCTGCACCAGCAAACTGGAGGGGATGCTCAAGGACCCGGTCTTTGGGAGAGCCAAACTCCACCCATCAGGGGCGAGGTCCCTTTGGCTCTGGAAAGCTTTGATCCTAGCCCAAAGAGCCACACATCTTCCTCAAACAGGACAGTCCTGAGATTTTAACTTCTGCCCAACCAGTAATGGCTCATACACCAGTTTTAATTAGGGACAGCACTGAGGGCTGATGTGACCCAAGCCAAGCACGAGACCAGACCTGCACAGACTTAAAGGAGATGAGAGCTGCACAGGAGAAATGACTGAAAGGCCCCTGCAGTGAGAAGAGAAGGCCAGGATGAAAGGAGAGGAGGAGTTTGAACTCCTCAGTGCACTCAGACTTCAGTGTCCCACCAGCCCAGATGTGCAGGCACCAGCCTGAGCTGAGCCACTCTCAGCTGGCACGGAACAGAACAATGACCAAAGGCTGCTGAAACCACTTGTGTAACTCAGACACCACCCCAGCACGGGCACTGCCTTTCAGTCACTTCAGCACAGCCAGGAGGAGATGAAATATGCTTAGCAATGGCAGACTTCAGAGCTACAAGGACAAAGAGATTTCCATCTTGGTAATAGGAGGACTTCAAAGAGTTTTAAGGATCCAGTCCTCTTTCTGCCACAGAGCTTGCCCAGGAAAAGTCTAGTTCTACTCCTCTGGCAAGTGTTCAGATATCCAACACCACAACTTTGGAAAAAAAAGGAAAAATCTGTTGCAATATACATATACTCATGCATACTCGGCAGGCTCTGGAAAGTTGGCCAACACTTTGAAGTGACAGGGGAAAAATAATGCAACAGCAAAGCATGAAAAATTTCTGAAAGAGTCACACGCCTTTTTGAGCCAAGAATCACTTGCAGAGAAGCATAAATAAGCAGGAGTGTGCTCCAACAGCAGCCACAGTACACAAGTGCCAGAGGAAAGCTGCCACCAGCCAACACGGACAGGCTGGAGAGGCAGAGAATGTTTTCCAAGCCTCCCCTGCTGGGAAAGTGACTCCAGAGTTTGCACTGCAGTGGGACAGAGAACCCTTCCCCACGGACTGTGGGTGGGGACACCGAGCAGAGGGGGATTCCTGTCCCCTCCTGAGCCACCAGCACCAGCTCCCCTCCCTCAGGTGCCACTGTGGGGTTCCAGGGGAGCAGGGACAGCTCTGGGCACTGAGCTGTGCCCCAGTGGCACCGGGCTGGGGCTCAGTGCCACCACCCTGTGCAGCCTGGCTGCCCTGGGCAGCAGCTCTGCTCTCTCCAGGCTGGAAGGGAGCTCTCATCCTCATTCCAGCACAGCTCCCACCTCTGCAGACCCCTCTGCTTACCCTTCACCTTACAGCCCTGAGCCAGCCCCTCGTGAGGCTGAGCTGAGCCCAGGCTGCTCCAGCCCCTCTCTGGGGACAGGAATCATCCAAGCCCACTTGCTCCCCGCTGTGAACAGGGGTCATTATTTTGACAAATTAGTTAAATCTCTCTCAGTCAGCAACGAGGACCCTGAATTATTCAACATGCATCCGTCTTCTTCCCTTACAAAAATGGCCTGGGAAGCAATAAGTGTATTTCACTTGAACCACTTGTGAAAGATGTAAGACAGTTTGGGTTCACTCCAATGCCCCTTGAAGTCAATGCGAGCCTTTCATTTAATTTTCATTTAATTAATTTCATTAAATTTGCAGATGATGCCAAGCTGGGAGGGGTTAGAAGTTCTCTGGAGAACAAGCTTAGAATTCAAAATGATCTTTGTAATGTAGGAAACTATCTGAAATAAATAGATGAGATTGAAGAAAGGTAAGGACAAAGTACAAAGCTGGATAGAAACAATTAAGTGCAGGATGGGGAAGAATGGCCTGGTGACATCAGTGCAGAAAAGCATTTGAACTAGAGAGGATCTGACTAGAAACTCTGCAGCTCTAGGGACCACTGAGGACTGGAGATGATAATTAACAACTGCAGTAACATTTCAGATCTGCTCGGACAAATGACTTTGGAGAATGTTTTCCACAGCTGGAAGTGCTGCTCCTTTCATCTCAGTTGGAAAATTCCCGTGATTTTTATGCCTTATAGTGAGAGAAGGGATGCACAGCTTTTCCTGTCTGTAGTCCATGCATGGACTACAAGAAATGCAGGTTTTCTGGGTAAAAAAGGACACAAGTATTTCATCTTTGTTCCTCAGATCCAATATTGATCACAAAAGCAAAAGCAGGCCCTGCTGCTCTGGGAAATGTGTTTTGCACAGTACCAGAGGCAGGAGAACACAGCCCTGGGACATCCTCCCCCCAGAGCTCCCTGACCCTCCAGAAGGACAGAGCAGACTGTGCTCAGCCCTTCCTGATCACACCAGTGCACTGAAGTTTACCCATTTATGTGCTGGTATGCAGTTAAATAAGTTTGCAGTGCACAAAGTAAATATTACTTCAAACTTCCTTCTTCCCTTCTTAGATGTGAGAAAATGCTAAAGATACTATTCCACCTGTATTTATGGCATTAGCTGTGAAGCATTCTGATGTGCAAGACAAACCACTGCCTGAAAATTGATCACACTGCATTAAATCAAGAAGGTTCAAGGGAAAAAAGGTATTAAAAAGATGGAAGAAAAGGCATCCTGTTTTCCTCAGACAGCTAAACAAAAGCCTGGTTTAGGACAGTGAAATCACTATGGATCAATACTGTTTCATTGCTGTCTCTTTCTTTGCACAGTCAAGTAAAATAATAACAACAATGGTGCTGCTGATGAACATTTTATATTTGAACTACTCCCATTATCTAACAGCATTTCAGCATTTTGCACAAAAAACCTCCTGACAACGCTTTGTAAAGCACGTCCTAGTGAGGGCTCAGTGCTCATGACATAAATGTGTGTCTCTGTGTGCACTTTTTCACATAAACACCTATTTCTATAGCACAGGCAGCAGTATCCTCACTGTGGGAATGCAGGAATTAACTGTTTACAAAGCTTTGCCATGGCCACAGAGTGCTGGGGATGTTATCTGCCAGTGCTGTCTGGGATGAGAAATGGAGTCTCATTACTGTGATGCTGGAGAACAATCAGCCAAACAATGAAAATAGCTACATTTAGCATAAAAAGGAAAGCCAGGCCAGAAACATTTCCTCTCACACAGTCCAGAAAAACTTATTAAACAAGCCCACAGTGTGGAATGGGTACAGGTCCAGGTGAGGACTGAAGAGATGCAGTTTCTATTTCATCTCTGCCATTTGCCCTCACAAAAGGTGGCCAGGGTGCTCTGTTTATTCATGAATGTTTTATTCATGGCTGCTCATGTCCCAGGGTGGGCTCTGCCAGGCCCTGCAGCTCCTGGGCAGAAATTTAGAGAACTGCTGGAGGTGCTGCAGGAGCTTTCCCAGTAACAGTGTGCTCCAAGGGGCAGTGCCAGGGCTGGCCAGGGCAGGACAGCCCAGACACAGCACTGGGGCTCAGGGCTCGCTCTGCCAGCCCCAGGGCAGACAGAGCTCTCAGAACGTGCCCAGGGGCACTGCACAGGACAGGAGACTCCCAGTTCAGCTGAAGGGAGAACAGAGAGAATTCCCCTAGGCCTGGGAAATTTAGAGAAAAGGAATTAAAGCAATTATTATCTCTCTTTCTGTTCATGTGTTTACCCTTATAGAATACATTCTAAAAATTGTACCCAAAGTAATTACTTATTTAAATTTAATAACCAATCAAAACCACAACTGTGTCAACTCTCAGAGAAGGGAGTCACAAATTCTCTAAAAAATTATAAATAAAACCTCTTACNAAACCTCCATCAACAGAACATCAGCTTTCCTCCCCAGAACCAAGTAACAAAGCCCAGCTGTGCCCCAGCTACCAGGGCAGCCAAGGGGGTGGCACAGCAGGGCAGCCAGGGGAGCAGAGGATCTTGCTGCCAACCTGAGCCCACAGCTCCTCCAAGCTTCCTTTTGCTTTCAGGGAAATGACAAGAGGAACACACTCAATAAAATATTTCAGGAGCTGCTTTCAGCGAGGATGGGGAATCGAAGGTGGAGGATAATTTGAAAGCATTTTGTAAGATTTTAGCTGCTTGTTCCCATTGACTCTGATGGGAGTCGTGCTGCTTTGATCTTTCAAATGCTTTCACACTCCTTCCATCCTGACAAGCACTCATACCACGGATCTATTTACTGGGAAATTGAGGTGAGTCCTGAAGCTTGATATCTGAACTACCTTCAAACAACCAGGAGGAAAGAACAGGCAGACTACAAAAGAGGCTCCATCTGAACACGAGGTACCCTGTGGGATGGACACATGCTGCAGGCTGTGTTTGGGAACTGCTGATGTTGATAACAAAGTCTCAGGGCTGGTCAGTCCCCCTCAGGTGAATGAGGCCTGTCTGCCTCAGGAAGATGCTCTGGACTCTCTAAGATTATTCAGATTTTTTTTTTCAGAAGCAGAGGTGATCCCCACCATGGAAAGAAGAGAAAAGCTGATTACAGGATGTGCAGAGTTCCCCCCTGGACTCTTCTCTGCTCTCTCACCCAGCCTCCGTGTATGGATGTGCATAATCCAGGGCACTGAGATACAGCAGGCAAGAACAGGGTCCTTAATCCTCTTCTTGCCCTTTGTTTGGAAAGCAGGACTCCATATAAAGGAGGAAGAAGGAAATGAAGATGTGATATTTGCAAGAGAACTGTGACTGCTGCAAATCTCAGTGTGCAGCTATTCATACCTTCGGCACTGCTGGGAAGGAAGCTGCAATTCCAATTTGTTGCTTTCCAAACTCAGAAAGAGTTGTTCTATCACCCTCAGATACTGAGGAGGTTTCAGCAGACAGGGGACTTCCATTCCTCTGCACTCAGAGGTGGCTGGCTTTGAGTCCTTTCACAAGCTGGAACACATCTCTGCACAGGAGCAGACTCTCAGAGGGAGGCACCACTCCCATGGAATCTGAGGCTGTCCTGTGTCACCCTGCTCTTCTAACTTCTTCCAAGCCTTCTGATGTTCACGTGTTTGTAATGGAGTTTCTCACGCACTCTTCATGTACATACTGATTGGTTTGCATTCTTTTCTGGAGGAGGAGAGAGTTAATGGACTGTTGGTTTGACCAGTGTGGTTGGAGAGGTGGCAATTTCATCCTCCAATCCATGGTCACTTTTGGAACTGTATAAATATTGAGGTTGGGAATAATACACTCTCTGTTTTGCCTTGGAGGTTTCAGGTGTGCATGTCATTCATTTGGTGTGGAATAGTGACAGTCCCGCCTCCTGCTAGGGACACAAAACCACCCAGAGGATGGCCTGGACATCCATTCCCCAGGAGGGCTTTTCTGCAGACCCCCACTGCTGGCTGGCATGGAATGTCACTGTGGAGGCTCCCTGGATTACAGCAATTCCTGTTCCCAGAACTCCTTGTAAAACTTCTGACTAAATTTACGAGGAAAGGTAATTTTCGTAACACAGCAACTGTGTCCTGCAGAAGCAAGCTCCCTGGCAATACATTATTCCTCACACAATTTTCAAGTTCACCTACCTTAAGCAAATCTGGCTGTTTCAGCTAAAAGTTGTGCAGCCTTAGGCATTCTTTATCACATGAGCAGATGATCTTTTTAACACCTTGAGTTCCTGAGTTTCATATCATTCACTAAATCAATCTCCCTTTCATGATTTGTATTTATAGCAATGCCCAATTCTATTACAACTCTCTCTTATGCTTTCTCAATTTCCTCTATTATTCTTTTTTAGGTCTATAATATAATTTCAGTGGCTTACTCAGAGGCTGTCACTTCGTATTTATGAACTGAAACCTGAATGTGCATTATTACTTTATTTTTATGAAAATCCATGATAACTAATGCAGTGATTCAATTTCTACCAAGAGGCTTTATGTTTGGTTTCCTACCTGGCCTCTAACCTTCATTCCTCCAAACAAACTTTTACATCTCTATTTACATATTGGGATCATTAAAGTTCTTTTCATCTCCCTGTCTCAATGGCTTCAGAAGCTATAATGGATTTAGGCAGGAGTTTAATTAGGAACTGCTCTTTTCTGTATTTCAGGCTACATTTCACGTGGAAGGGTAAAATATGCCTCTAACAAATGAAAGGCTTGATGAAAGCCCCCAGGAGCCCCAGGCTAGGTAAGTTTTAGTGGAGCAGAGAATTCCTAAGTGGGAGATCCTGGTGCTGGCTCCATTCCACGGGAGGCTGGCATTCATTTCATATCTGTGCAATAAAATCACCCTCAGCAGTTTGGCTCTGTTTTGCCATGATACCCATGCAGACACAATCAGGTTGTTTTCAGCAAGGTTGTTCCTTGTTTTCTTTCTTCAGGGAGCATGGAAGATGTCAGAGCTCCATCCCAGAGACACTCTGGTCAGCCTTGTCCCTGCTCTGGCCCACTCCTGTCCTGCTGGGAAGGGCAAAGGAAGCCCAGGGGGCTGTTCCAGGTAACTGCACTTGCCACTGCAGGGGCAGCTCCTGACTGAAGGAAGGGCCAGGCTGGGCTCAGGAGAACACCCAGCTCCAGAAAAGCCTGCCCCATTATGGTTCTGTGATTAAAATCATCAGAAGTCAGGGCAGCCTGCAGTGGCCATGGGATGTGCCAGCACACACTGGCCACACTGGGACTGCCTCCAGAACACACTGGCTCCACCAGCACTGGGCCAGGTTCTTCTCACTGCTGCCTGTGCTGCTCAGGGAAGTCCTCCCTCAGACAATGAGATTCTGGGGCCATCCCATTCGTTCTTCTTCCCCAGAAATGTCTTTCCTGCAGTTTTCCTGTGTTGAGCACACTTTATGAGATTCAGTGTCTCGTTTTATCCACTCGGTTTTATCCACTCAGCAGCAACAAAACACCCAAGCAGCCTGTGAAGGAAATCTTGTCAGTAATTAGCCTTGCTGGAGATCAGATGCTAACTGTCAGCTCAGGTACTGCAGAGTCCAGGATGAGGTTAATCACACCTCCACAGAGCTTCAGAGAAATGAGAATCGGTGAATGCTGCCCAGCTGAGTCTGCTCGGGAACAGAGAGCTCCAGATGAGATTAGACACACACATTGTTTAACCTGGGAACAAAGGGCACGATTTGGAAAACTACTTGTCAAGGTGTCTTCAAAAATTAGCAGAGCACAGACACTGCACTGCCAGAGGGGCTGCTGCTCCTCCGTCTGAGGCCCCTGTGAAATCCCTGCGATGGGATTCTGAGCCCTGGGGAAACACTGGCTTTCAACATTTGTTACAAGCTTGAAACTCAGCTCAGCATCATCAAAAAGTGTGAAGAACTTTGAAGGAAGCATGGGCAGAGTTATGGCTGTGGCACTGGGACAAGTGCAATTGGCTCTGGCTGATGTTTGCTCCCAGGGTGAGGCAGTGCCAGACAAACCCAGCCCGTGAGAGCAGAGCCCTGCTCAGACACAGACACTTCCCCTTCTCCTCATCCCATAAAGTGCACAGCAATCCCATTAACCACACTGGGTTACATTTGCATTTTCAGTGGCAGAATGAGACCCAATCATTAACAGAGGTTGTGTGTGTGGGTGCATGTGAGACTGACTTTTACTGACAGCCAAGTGCAATTAATATAATGCTCACAGACAATGCATAAAATATACTTTAGTACCATCCATTGTGCCTTTAGCAGCCTCCTCACCAGGGCAAATGATACTTCCCTTCATTACTGAAGTTTCACTTCTCCTCTCTGCCTTTTAGTGGGATGAAATGGAGCATGTAATGGAACGTCATATTCATAGATTTCATTCTGCTCTGAGCTCCAGGTCTGCACAAAGGCTCAAACACTACAACAGCTTTTCACATGCTCACAAATGCTCAAAGAAACTGCTGAGAGCACTCAAATCCCCAAGTCTAAAGAAGATGCCCTAAATTTACTCAAACAAAACCCCTTTACAGCTGCAAAATAATTACCTGCTTGCAAATAATCACATTATTTTAATAGTTATTATAAGGAACAGATTATTTAAGTTGGGAGAAAATATCAGCTTTGTATAATACCCACCTGCTCTAAATACACAGTTACACTTTTAGTTAAAATTGAAGAGCCATTAAAGCCACTTTTTGTAGGTGCTTAGGTTTCTAATTTGCAATTAAATTAATTGGATTTGAATGCCTAAATTGATTCAGAAATCAGGCTTATCGTCCAATAACCAGTTCAACAGGATGATGCTGCAAAGCAAGGCTGGAACAGGAGAGTTGTTCAGCATTTCTGTGGGCAGCTGATGGGGGACACCAAGGGCCCTGGTGTGTCCTGCAGGGAAATACAGCAGCCAGGCCCCAGGGGCAGAAAGGCAGGAGAGCAGAGCCTGTCCCAGGGTGAAGCACGAGAACTTTTACAGGCAATCATTTCTGCTATAAACTGCACCCAGGTAACTCCTGGGATTCTGGCATCTCGAGCGCTTTTCAGGTGTGTTTGACTGCTTTACCTTCTTTTCTCTTGAAATCCTTAAGTACTGCATAATTTTTTTATATAACTGCAAAGGGAAAAAGTACATGGGTATCCAAAAGTCACCATCCTAAAAGAAATGCAAACTGGTCCAGACAGTGAGTAAAAGAGAAGAAATCTTCAGTCAACTGACCTGCACAGACTCTGTTATGTAAGAAATCTGAAAATATTTCTAAATCCTTCCTTACTCAGCCACCGATGTTTTATCATGACAGAATTTTGTATGGGCTGTGATTAAGTGAAATGGAACAGGAGTGATTTCTGGAGAGGCTGTGCTCTGTCCTAGTTAGGGTTATGGATGTTGTTAACAGCCCTAATGACAATGTTTATACGTTACATTTTACATCTCAAAGCATCCCTCGGGGATTTAGCATTCATGCTCTTTGTCTGTCAAGGTAATTCACACCTTCTGTGTTTGTCTGCTGAGACAGATCAGATAAACCATGGCACAGCCCTGGCACAGCCGAAAGCACATGCCAGAGCCCACACCATCACACTCCAATGCAGCACCTCAGAAACCATCCCAGGGATATCCAATTGTTATCCACCCTTATTAAGGAAGAACTGAAAATCAAGTGTCACGCGCTGTGTGCAGGCTGAGCCCTTATTAGAATCTGCAACGCCTAAAATCCCATCCCAGGGATCTCTCTAATGGTTAAACCTCTTTAACCACTAGAGCATGATTCCTTCCTTCATTAGAACAAAGGCAGAGCAGGACAGCATTAAAATTCAGGTTCATTATGGCCTTTCAACCCCAGCCTCCCCTTTTCCTGCACAGATGCACGTCCAGGATCACCCCTGGTTCCTCCAACTGCCTCTGAGAGCTCTGGGAGCCCTGCAGGTATTCCACAGCTGATGTTCAGGACACCTCAGCTCTGACCAGCGTTTCTCTATTAACTCCAGGACATGAATAGAGTTCATTCCACCCTCAGCAAATACTGACACAGTCCTTGGATCTGAGCACGTTTAAATCAGCTGAAAAGATCTTGTCACAGGCACTTTTACTTCAGCAATACCAACCCTTCCCCAGCTAACCCAAGGTGTGGACAGTGCTGCAGGTGATAAGCACAAGCAGAGCCATTTAGTGGCTGTGAACAGCCTGGAGTGGGCTGAGCAGCCAGGCATGGCATTGTGGAACTCTGCACTGCGTGGTAACCCAGCAGCACAGAGCTCTGTGCCAGGAGCTGCAGGGTGGCCCAGAGCTGGCACCAGCAGCTGGAAATAAATACCTCACCTCATCAGACAGAGTGGCAGACGGGCACTGGAACTGCTGAACACACTGGGAACAGCTCAGGAGGAAGCATGGCAGTTTCTAATCATTCACAAAGCTCCTGGTTTGGAGACAGGGGTTAGGGGATGATCTGAGCCCAGTTTAGCTCTCTCCTCTCAGGGTGACATCACATGCTGCCAGTGCTGCTCTGCTGCCTCAGCCCAGGGAGGGGAGCAGGGAGCTCCCTTCCCTCTGCACTGTCTGCTCCCTCCTCCCTCAGCACGTGTGCTCTGGAGATACACCAAAAATCCCTTCTTACAGAGATGATGGAGCATTTCCCACAGCTAGGGTTCAGTGTGCCATCATGGAGCATTTCCCACAGCTAGGGTTCAGTGTGCCATCAGGTGGGGCTGGGAAGCAGCTGAAAACCCCTGCATGGCCTCTGCAAGCCCAGGGGCTTTGGACATTGCCACAGGGGTGTCTCCCCCTGCACAGATCTGACACTCACACACAGCTGAGGCACCTGGAACACCCTCACCCTCCTCCCTGAGCACCTCCAGAGGGGCTGCACAGGCACAGGGATGGGATCAGCCTTCCCAGGGAGGGGATGTGGTCAGGATAAGGATGGCACAGCAAGGGAATGCCTGTGCAAAGCCTGGAGAAGGAGGCACTGCTGGCACTCTCAGCCTCTGCTGCTGATTCCTGCTCCAGAGCCACTCCTTCCCCAGGGCTGGCACTGGCAGCACCCCAGGTGAGCTCAGCCAGGGAGCTGAGCAGGCAGACAGCTCATTCCAAAAAAACTGGATTCATTTTCACTCAGCTGCACTCCTGGGCAGCAGAGCCAGGGATGGCAGCTCTGTGTGAGCTTTGAAGAGTCACAGAACTGCAGCCCAGCTGTGCCTCAGCACACTGGGGACATCCATCAGCCCCTCTGCTTCAGCAAATGGTTACACTGCTCACCAGGAGCCCCTGGCATCCCTGCTCAGATATTCTTTAGATTCTGCCTCATCCTTTTCATGGATATAGACACATGCCTCCCTATAAAGGAAGAGAAATGCCCACAGGAAGGGATTATCATCCCTGGCTCTACAAGAACACATATTTTTTCCCATGAAGCACAAAAACCCCAGATTCCTGGGTATCTTCTGTACAATTCTGAAGAAGCCTCAACTCAGAAATTATTTGGATTTTTTTTCCATTACAGAGGAGTTTTTTATCTTATGAGCTTATAGCCTTTCAAAAATATAAAGGAAGTGCAGGCAACAGTGACTGTGGCAGTCTCACTGGGGTTTTCAGTATGGATGATTACAAAAAAGCAAATAACACCACAGAAACCTCGTTACTCCCCAAGACTCACATCAGAATGATGAATTGGCAGAATATGAAAGAGACAAATCCGGTAACTTCAACAGCTTTAGGTGAGTTTCAGACAATTCCTGGGAGGTGCAAGTCTGTTGTATTGGTTCCACATTCAGAATTCATCTTTGCCACGTCTGTTTTTCATACCAGAGAGAGATTAAAATTGTGCCTTCTCCCTTTATAAGCAACACCAGCAGCACATGAACTGAACTCTACAGTTACTATTACAACTCTTAGTTTTGGCAGTGCATTTTTCTAGTTTGTCCTGTATTCCTAGAGCAGAGCAGAAAAAGTATTTTCATTTTTGAAGTTGCTCCATCCTAAGGTGAAAAGGTCAGATGGATTCCGATGTCAGGAATACTGAAATGGAGTTGAAATGACAGGACATGATTTCATCATTTTCTATCAAAATGAAATGTTTAGACATTGCAGAAAATAAAAACATACTTTTGCTGACTTAAATCAAGGTTGTTTCCAAGATGGATCAAAAATTTTTGGGGATGGAATAAGGCTGCTCAGCAGGTGGGAGAAATCCCTTTGTATTATGGAAAATCATGGCACAAACTTGATTTTCACTGAAGACCTCTCAAGGCACAGACTCATCAGTTCTGTTATATATTATGTATATAAAACACTGCACATTCTGCTTAGCCAGTCTGCCAGATCACTGCTTCCCAAGCAAGAGCTCCTGCTGGCTCTCCCCACTGTGCCCTGTCCCAGGGCAGGATGATCCCTCTCTCCTGTCCTTCTCCCAGCACTAATCCCTGCAGCCAGCCCGGGGTGAGCACTTGGCTTTCCCTCTGACCCGCTCACTTTTCAGACCCAATGAGCCATGAGGAGCACTTGACTCACCCTCAGCTTGCCCAGAGCTGATGGATCCCGGGCTCACTCCTCCCAGCCCTGCTCTGAGGGCTCTGTGCCTTTGCAGTGTCCCCACGGGGAGCTCACACCTTTGCCCTTTCAGCTGAACACCTGTGTGAGCACAGGGACCCAGGAGGGGCTGCAGGGGGAACATCCAGGGCTGCCCTGGAGCACAGGGACCCAGGAATGGGCTGCAGGAGGAACATGCAGGGCTGCCCTGGAGCACTGAGATGTGCAGCACTGCAGCTGCCAGTGCTGAACCAGGAGCAGGGAACATCCCCGACTCCATTCTCTTCTCCCTTTGATTTTTTCCTCTGTCACTCCAGTGACTTTAGAGGAATTCAGCTTCTCCCTGAAGTGCACCAGTGTAAGGAAGAAAAGGAACAGCTGTTAAAAGTTTCATGCTTTAAAACACTGTCTGTTTCAGGCTACTTTAAATGCTCTGACACTTCAGCTTCCCTAAGTCTGTCACATGGTTAAAAAGATGTTATTTTGCCACTGATAAAACACACTAAGTGTTAGTGAAAGACTTACTAGCCTGCAGTAATATTTGACAAATTGCCAAGTGTGCTGCTCTCCCCTCTAATACTGCAAAGTGTCAGAGCAGAGCAGCTGCCAACCCTTCCCTGGACCAGCAGTGAGTGCCCCTGTGGCTGCAGCAGCATCCTGGGGAGCAGGGGGATCAGCATCCCTGCACAGCACAGCCAGGGACACCAGACCCTGCAGGGGACAAGCACAGTGCCAGGCAAGCCCCCACAGCCACAACGGGCTGGCCAGCTCTGGGAAAGCTGTGCCAAGGGAAAGAAGTACAGCTTGGGTACAGGAAACATCTTCTATAGAATGGGTGAGAAAGCTCTGGAATGGCTGCCCGGGGAGGCGCTGGAGTCACCACGCCTGGGGGGGGTTAACAAAGCCTGGATGTGGCTCTGGGTGCCAGGGTTTAGTGAGGTGCTGGGGCTGGGCTGGACTTGAAGATCTTGAAGGTCTCTTCCAACCTGGTCATTCTGTGAATTCTCTGTTTCTGGGATTCTGTGTGATTCTGTGTGATTCTGGGATTCTGTGGGATTCTGGAATTCTGTTTGATTCTGGGGTTCTGTGTGATTCTGGGATTCTGGGCTCTGGGATTCTGTGTTTCTGTGATTCTGGGATTCTGTGTGATTCTGGGTTTCTGTGTGGTTCTGGGATTCTGTGTGGTTCTGGGATTCTGTGTGATTCTGGGATTCTATGGGATTCTGGGATTCAGGAATTCTGGGATTCTGTGTGATTATGGGATTCTGGGTTCTGTGATTCTGGGACCCTGTGAGTGGGAATTCCCAGGGAAGGCCACGCTGGACACCCTGCAGGGCTCTGGGGTAGCGCCCAGGCTGTGCCAAGGATGCCAGCACCAACAACAACCCCCTTCCACTCCGTGAGCCCAGCAGCTTCTTGTCATCCAGGCAAGCCCCCAGGCCCCCTGGCAGCCCTGCCACAGCTCCAGGGCTCCAGGAGGAAATCAGCTGCAGGGGATCTGGTGGAAAAGCATACAGGTTTGGGTACCACAGATTTCAAATGGAGTCCTCTAGGAAACACACAGGACAGCACAAAAAAAGCACAAACACACAGAGGAGCTGAACCCTGTTCCCAGTGCTGGCTCCAGCTCTGTGTGACTTCTGGCAACTTTCAGGTGTCTGATCAAACAAAATGAACAAAAAGCAGTTTTCATTTCGGGGTAACCCAAATGCAGATTTTCAATGAACTCATCAAACTGAAATCCCAGAGCACTGGAAAGTGTTGCTTTGGAAACTTTCAGGCTTTGTTGAGCCTTGAAAAAAATGGCCATTTGGAAACAGAAATGTCTTTTCAAAATGAAAGATTAAAAGAAGCTGATTTTTCTTCTCTCCTTATTCTTGATTAAAATAATCTTGAGAGTTTTTTCCTTACTAGTAACTCAGCAAAAATAAAGTCTGCTCAAAAATCTCTCGTTTTTCCCATTAGTTCAGTAGGAGTTTTACTCTCTACAAATGGTCAACACTTGACAGCACTTTGAAATTTACACCTTAACTTTCTGTGTCTCCCAGTCCTCATTAGTGAAACAGAGTCTATAACACACCTCCATTTTTGGGTGTGGTTATTCTGTCATGCTGGACCAAATAATTTCTGATAATCACTTGTCAACAAGAATATTGTTTCAATGGACTAAATTCTGCTCTGACATATTCAAGCACGTTCAGGTAGGTGCAGTTTGGCACAAAAAGAGTCAGTGCAGAGTTTGGACCAGCTCTTTAAAGTTCTTTGAAGTCTCAGATGAAAGAAGTGAGTAATAAATGTGGACCCTGAAACGAAAAGAAGAATGAGGTACCCTCATTCTGCAAGGAAAATGAGCTTAACCTCATCATTAATCAACACCAAAAAACCAGGAATGAAAGCTGAGCCACGAAGACATAATCAATCTGTTAGATGCTACCTGACAGATGCATTGAGAAACAGCAACAGTAAAGACCCAAAGAAATGTAATCTTAATCTTTCTATTTCAATGGGCAGGTTTCCCTTCCATTTTCTATTCCCCACTCTAATGCCCAGAGAACAGAAACTCTAATTACTGCTGCATGCTGAAGGCTGGCCAGTAATTATATATCTTTATCTTCATTAGATGCCTGTGAACAAGGCTTGCTCTGAACCAGAGCAGGCAAACTGGAAACTCGAGACACATTTTCAATTAAGAGCTCGCCTTAAACTGGCAACTCCTTTCAGCTGTGCAGAACCTCTGCTGCTGCAGGAGGGGGTGCAGGATGCCCTGATCCCTGAAGGTGACAGCCTGCTGTGACAGGGGCTGTCATTAACACCACTGCTACTGCTGTGGATGTGTGAATAACCACACACCAGCACTGACTGGATATTCATGTCCTCACAGGCAACGACTAAAACACCACAAAGCAAAACTGCCTTTTGACATGTCTTCCAGATGATGTATTTGCCTTCAAAACCTTTTTTTTCCAATTCACCAAAAAATGAAAGAGAAGATGAGTGAGTTAGTAAGGACTTAGTCCATTAGCTCCCACAACATAAGAACAAATAATTTCCTTCTGTTTTTAAATGTAAATGAAGTCCAACAATTTGCTATATTTGGCAGATTTACCAGATCCAAAAGGGCTTCACAGAAGAGAAAAAATCCCAAACCTCAAAGGTTCCTAATAATACAGCCAGAAAGACATGTTTAATCACAAAATACCAACACGGTGGCTAATCAGGTAAATAGGGACACCCAGAAGATTCTAAAAGGGAAGCATTAAAAATACTAAACTTTGAAATTGCTGGGGTTCATCTCATGTATAAGAAATTACCATGAAGAAATTATTTAAAACAAGTCCAATGAGCATAGAAATTGCAATTATTTCCCTTTTTTGTCAGAAAAGACAGCTCAGGAAAAACCATTTACACCTCTGCCCAGCTCTGTTCTTCGCTTATTCTGCCCGAGTTGTCACTGGCTCTGTGACATGAAGCCACCAAACTTGTGGGTATGTCTCAAACCTCCCAAGGGGCAGTAACTACTCATCTGTGCCCACAGAGGCAGAAAATGCCACCAGCAGGGGTGGTTTAGGTGCTGGGGCTCGGGAGGCTTTGGAGCTGCTGGAGCCCAAAGCCAGAGGAGCTGAGGCACAGCAAAGCCCTGAGCCAGCCAGGCAGCTCTGGGCAAGGCCAGGTGCCCAGCAAGGAGCAGCTCCCAGGAGTTCATGGGCTAACAGCCATTCCCAGCAGCTGCCAGGGTGGCCTGGAGGGTTGTAATCGTTTTGGGACATGCTGGTTATTTAAAAAAAAAAAATCAATTTTAACTTTCATTTGTAGCTGCATCTCTTGTTTCCTCTTCTCGAGTGACAGCCACAGAGGAGTTTGTGAAAAGATAAAAGCTGCTGCAGACAAGGCGAGTTTTGTGTCACCGTGCTGGAATCCTCTGTACCTTATCTGCCACCATCACACTGCTGAGCAGCTCCTTCACCTTTCATCAGGCAGATAGAAATGTGCAGGACTGATTCCTTACAAGATTTCAGTGGTAATATTGGTAGGTGCTGAAAGCCCCCAAGAAGCAGGGATTCCCTTGGGGCCCCAGTGTGACCCTCCCACCTCAGGAACAGAAAGGAACTTGCAGGCACTGCTGTGAGCTCTGCCTGGCACTGGCCAGCATAGCAAAGAGCAGCAGCACACTGCCAGCACTGCTGCCCCTGCACAGCCCATGGAGCTGGAGAGGCACGGGGAGAGCCAGCTCTGGAGGTGCTCCCAAAGTGGGAAGTGTCAGACAGCCCCACGTGTCTGACGGGCGGGAGGGAAAATTGTGATTTTGTGTTTGGTTTGTTGCTTCACTGGAGCGAGCTATACAGCAATAACAGCAGTAATAAATCTTGGTGTTCCAGCAGGAGAGCAGTCAGAAAATGAAAGAACTTGTTCCATTAGAGAACAGCACTGCTCTGCAGGGCCTCTGCCTCTGTGCAAGGAGCAGCCTGATCCTACCTTAATGACATCTTCATCTGATGATCTGCATTCCACAGAGTCCACAAGATCTGTCACAGTCCCATCATCTTCCACAGAAACCACCTTGACAGGGACAGCCACTGTTTTGCCAGTGAGAATAGCTGTGTTCAGGATCTCTGCTTCCTAAGAGAACAGAAAACAAAAGGCCACTTAGTGTATCTCTCCTGCTATTGATTCATTGGTGCCACTGGATTCAGCTGGAATTCCTGTGGCTATGGCAAGAGCTGGTCCAAGGGCAGCAGGCAGGGCAGGCAGATTTCCCCCTGCAGTCCTGGCCCAGCTCCCAGCTGTGACTCAGGGCTGTTGGGGTACCTGTGGTGCCCCAGCTGCTCTCTCATGAAGGCTCCCTGAGGGCCAGAGCAGCCAGCCCCCAGAGTGTCCCCCAGCACGGGGACAAACACAGCTGCACGTGGCAGCAGTGGCACCTCCAGCCTGAGCAGCAAGCTCATCTTGATTAGCACCTAAAAACCTCTCCAGCCTTGCTGCTTTGCCCCTTTTCTGAAAGGTTTCCTACAAACACTGATGTGTCCCCCCTGCCTGGACACCCAGGTGTGGGCACAGCCCAGGGGCAGGGTTTGAGCTGCTCAGGGGATGCACTCTTGGCCAGGTGAGAGCCCAGAGCCTGTGGGGCAGTGCCACTGCCACCCCTGCCAGGCACCGTGGCTCCCCTTGCTCTGCCTCCAGGGGAACTGAGTCAGACTCAGCTCCTGGGTAAGGACTGTGCCCCACAGGACCCTGTGGGATCAGACCCTCTGCAGTTTTTTAGGATTTATCCTGGCTCTTGGTAGGCAAGCACCTCCCCACACCTCTTTCTTCACCTTTTAAAAGGTTTGTGCAAACCCAGCCTCTCTCAGACAGAGGAGGGATGCTGGGAGGGTCTGGGCTCAGCAAACAAAGCTCTGTGGTGACCCGTGCCTGCTGCAGAACACATTCCTCCCGTTTGATTTACCAGTTGTTATTTAAAAGTGCTGAGTTCTGATTACCTGAAGAGCATCAGACTAACCAGAGCTCTTTGTCACCTAGGTGTGACCCCTGTCTGGCACCACAGACTGGCTGATCTCTGCCAGGACACTCTGAGCACAAACTGCTGCCCGAGTCCTCCCGGCCCGAATTGCAAGATCTGCTCATTTCTGGAAAGGTCTCTGAGCCTCTCAGAGCTGTGCCTGTGAAGCTGGGACCATCCTGTAGAACAAGAGGCTCTTGATTTCAGCTGGCTCTTGTGCAATAAAGGCTCCCAAAGCCCCCCAGGTGCTAAATTCTCATTATCTAAACAGCTCCCACTATGAGCTCTGAGACTGACCTGATTTTACTCCTGGAAGACAAGAGAGGGGATTGGAACCAAGTTACCAGAAGATGATGACTGCTCCTTTGCCTCTTGGGCTAAAGGGGAGAAGCTGAGATTTTTCTCCTCTAAAGTATTCACATCAAAAAGACCTTTTCCTCTTATTTAAAGAAACAGACATACTTTATTCAGACCCAAAGCAATATTTAAAGAAAGAAAAAAAACCCTCCTGGTCACTTGATGGCTGCTTTGCTAAGGTTGCCCCAACCTCACCGTGATCTTTAGGGAAGGGAGAAAGAGGATTTCACAAAAAGAGAACTTGAGAAGAAAATCCTTTTCCTCCCTCAGCACAAAAGCCCTTCAGATATTTTTAAATGATAATTCATCCAAGGCTGAGAGTATCTGCCTGTACAGTCAGGCCTGTCCTGAGCACACATTCGTTCTCAGTGCACAGCAAACTGCTCAGGCAATGCAGGTCTCAGGTTTGCACTGGAGTTCCCAGGTCTGTGGTTTTTCCCACATCTGGGCTCTGCAGCCAGGCTCCTCAGAAGCTCCTGCTGCTCCCTGTGGGCTGTGCAGAGCTGCAGAGGGGGCAGCTACAGCACAGGCACTGTGAGCACCCGCTGCAATCACAGAGCCGGCGTCAGGCCCTGCTGGCACTGCTTCTGCCAGCACTTGGGCACAAACCTCATTTCTCTGGGACTGTTGGAGGCCACATCACCCACCAAGCTGCTCACACCTCGTGCTGAGCTGCAAAGAGCTGCTCCCCCAGGCAGCCACAGCTCCCTCCCTCCCTGGATCCATTAGCGTGACCCTCGCAATGATTTTCTAAAGCAAAGGCAACTTTAATAAGCAAGCCTTTGAAGCAGCATGATTAATGAGCTCTGTTTACCAAAGGCAAATGGAATTTCCCTGGGAAGAGCCAGGAACTGAGAGTGACTCTCAGAAGCTCCATGAACTCCTTTTGAGTCTCTGAGTTTTGCAGGGCTGGTTTGGATACTCTGAACACAGAGTGACACAGGGCAGCTGTTCCTGCCCTGGCTGGGGGTGCTGCTCTTCCCTTCCCTTCCCTTCNTTCTGAGGAAACAAACATGGTACTTATGTAGCCACACTGAGATTTATAGTTCAGAGCCTCAGCATGTAAAAGCTATAAATCTAAATAGTTACTAATTTATAACTGTTGCTTTTTGCTGCTTGAGTGAAAAAGGAATCTCCTGAAGAAATATTATGTTCTTTACCTATAACTAACATAGATTACAGGAGATAAGATGTCAGGGCTCCTCGGGATGGGAATAGTTATGCTTTTGCAAAGCTACAGCCAAACAGCCTCACTGGTAAAAGTTGATTCTCTCAGCAGCTTTTAAAAAGGTGCTGAACTTTCTCTAACTATTAACACAGCATATCTCTATAATTCACTTACACTGAGCCCCTCCAATAACAAAATGAAATAATCAGAGAAAAACATGTCTCTGCATGTAATAGAAATGGAAGACCAGGTAATCTTTATTCTGAAACTGCTACCACGGTAAATAAATAGTAATACTTTAAAGAAGATGCTGGAGCGAGTGTTCTTTGCTTACTGAAGAGATTCATATTAAATAACTGAGCATATTAAGCCCTCCAGCAGAAACATATTCAGAAGATGTACACAGTAAGCATCAATTTAAGTTGAAATGCAGAAGTGAATACCTATTAGGTTTTTTCAATTTTAATAGGTAGCTTCCCTGAAATTTAATTTCCCTTCAGACATCTTTTGCCTTATCTTTCCCAGGGTGAAAAAAAGGACTTTACAATATCTTTAGAAATCTTTCCAAATTTCTGTTTCTGTTGTCTGTGTATACACAGACAGTATTTCCCAATGTTTGTGTGTATTTGTATATATCTAACTTTTGAAAGAAATCAGTGTGTGACTAACTCATGCCGAGCTTTGATCCAGCTGCACTCGCACTTTGGGACACAAGGGGGTCCCTTCTGAACCTCGGGACTCCGTGGGAGGCTCTCCCTGGCAGTTTGGTCTGAGCCTGGCTGGAAATGCTCATCAGCCCCTTGCACTGCATCCTGTCAAACCACATTTACCACTGGACTTCATTAACTCACTGCCTAATTACCAATAAAATGTACTGTTGCTGTTCTCCTGCAGGGAAGTGCATCCTTCCAGCCACCACCCTCACACCCTCCAGGAGGAGAAGTGCTTGTCCTACCACAATGCACAGGGAAAAGAAGATTAAAAGCTCCCCATGACACTGTAACTCGTGTGCTAGAAGCACAGCAGATCTCCAGAGACATTCTTCATTAGAGCAGTGGAACATATCTTTGCAGGCTAAACATCTAATTTCAACAATCAAGAATGTTCCTCTCAGCTTTCAGGAGGTATTTTGGCTCCTGGGTTATGCACAGAGTGCAGTCAGGAAGAGAATAAACTGACCCCTGAAATCTCCTGGAGTGCAGAGCATGCACAAAGAGACTGAACAGCTGCCTGGAAATCCCTCCTCTTTGACACCCCTTAACACTCTCTATTTTCTTCTTTTTAATGCATTTTCTATGAATCAGCATGCAGAGCATTAATCCAGGGTCCCACCTTGAATCTCTTCACTAGTTAGTTAAAAAAGACCTGGATTTGCCTCCTGCTCAACCAGCAGCCATCCTGCTCCTATCAGAGGATCCATGCTTCAGTCATGCAGAACTAATTTCAAATCTTATTTAGCATCAAGTCTCAGAATTAAGCAGCTAAGTGACAGCTGTTTAATTAACTCCTTAAGCTGATTAGAAAGCATTACAGAAATCCCCCCAAGGAAGAGTTTATAACTGTCAAGAGAGCCTAAGGCCATGTTAATGCTTCTGTTTAAATTTAGTAAGCTTCTAAACCAATAAAGTCTAAATGCTTGACATTCTCATGGATGTGGTCAAACTCAGCTTTTTCCCTCCTGTTACCACTGCAAGGGTAGGAAACAAAACCAGCGACAGGGAAGGGATTTGAGAAGTCAGGAAGCAGCAGCTGAACAAAAAAGCCAAGAGCTGCATCTCCCCAGAGCTGCTGCGGGTCGTGGCACCAAGCCTCCTCTGGTCAGGATTAGTTCTGAGCTGGGCAAAGCTGAGCTTGCACCTGAAGTGCAGAGTCATCTCCCAGCCCCTGGCTGCAAGGAAAAAGGGTTTGTTCATCGCCTCTTAAACCCTAAATCCACCTTTAATGACAAGATTATGGCAGCTGAAGTACAAGTTTTAGAAGCAGCTGCTGGGGCTAGATACAAGGTGGTGCAGAGAAACCAAAATTGCTCCAAAGCAGATTTCCACGCCTGCAGTACATTATTGTCAGCTCTGAGCTTGCAAACAGCTTGAAATATAGAAAATATAATTCTGATTTCCTTATTTCCCCTGTTGTTTCCAGATTCTTTAGGATGCACTGGAAAAATTATTGAAAACTCAGCTGCAATTCTTCTGTGTCCAAAGGAATAAAGGAGCAGTGGCCAGGAATAACCCAAATTAATTTGTGAGACCTTTAATATAAACAGAAGAGTTGAAAGTACAAGTTAAAATACTGCAAACATGAGAAATCACGGTGAAACCTGAATGAGAAAATGTGAAAAGACTGACATGAACTCCAAGGTTAAATGTTTGGTTTAATGTGGGCACCTTTCATCATGCAGAATGAAATCTGAAGTCTCTGGGAATGGGAGCGGGGAGGGGGATATAAGCAAATTAATCACATTTCATTCAAGCACTTGCTACTTAATCAGTTTCCCTTTTTTCCACGGCAGATGTGCTGACACAGGGGTAAAGAGGAGCATCCCAGAAACCCAAATGCACATTTCTCTGGACAGATCTACCTGCTGACTCCCACTCTTCCACACAGCTGCTAGAGAGGGGAAAATGGATTTTTTTGAATGGTAAAATGGGATTGCAAACCATTGTTTAGAAAGGAGTGGGTGGCAGAATCAATACTAGAATGTATTTTTCACCCTTTCTCACTCAGCCTGTGATTCCTGGAATAATTTTGACTCCATGTGATGGGGGTGACCTTCAGCCACGCCCTCACTCCTCCTCGCTGGGGCAGAATCAATGGAGGGAGCAGATGTGGCAAGGACGAGCAGTGAAACAAAACCCCAAATACACAAAAGCCCAGCAACCACAATTTTCCAGTTAAAAAACAGAGAACAGCCAGTGGCTGAATTGTGCTGTAGGGAAAAAACAACATGGGATAATCAGAGACTGTCTGCCCCTCCTACTGTCACACACAAGGAAAAACACCTAATTATATTTAATCTCAGAGTTAACTTTTGCAAAGGCTTTCAGCTATTTTATATTGTTATTAACGAACTTTCATCTGGGTGCAGACAGAATCTATCACTAAGATGTAATGCAGTGCTGAGGGCAGTGAGAAGGGGACAAGGAGCAAAAGGAGAGGCAGGTGGTACAGAGGAACAGGGGACCATCAGAAGATGACCAGCAGTGGGAGGTTTCTCATTACACAGCCTGTGATGCTCAGTAAAAAGCTCAAGAAGGACAGAAATGCATCTCAGCAGGCACATGCAGGTGCTGCTGCAGCTGCCCCGTGGAGCCAGGCTGGTCATTCCCTGTCTCACAGGGTGTGCAGCACAGACAGGCAATCCCAGCTGTGGACACTGCCATGATTGCAGGATGCAATTGCACATCTCTGAGTGATGAAAAAAACCAGGAAATAAATCATCTCACTCCCAGGGAGACAAAACCACATTTGCCTGTGGTGTCCCTTCTCCCTTCCTCTGTGTGCCCCACGTGGCTCAGCTGCAGGGGTTCAAAGCAGGGCTCTGGATTTGGTTTGTGTCTGTGCAGTGTCCCCAGCTCAGAGCTGAGGTCAGGCTGCTGGGGCAGCCAACAGCAGGAACAGCTCCCTTGCAGGTACAGCATGGCAAACACAAGAAATGCAAGAGCAGAGTGCTGGGCAGGGCTCTGCCTCCGTCCTGGGCTCGCTGCTCTGGCAGCTCTGGGGCTGGGCGAGAGGCACCCAAGGGTTTCAGGGCTCCAGCAGTGACTCCACTGAGCAGAAGTGAATTTGAAACCTGTGCTTTCTGTGCTTCTGGGAGCAAACTGCAGAGGGCAATGAGCTGCTCAGCACTGGGACAGGCTGTGACAGGGCCAGCAAAGCCACCAGGAGCACTGGGTCTCCTTCACACCTGGCAGCTGGGGAGGCAGACCCTCCCATGGGAGCTCACCTTTTCCTAGCTGTGGAGGCAATGTAAATTTAATTTGTCTCAGGTTTAAGACGACAAAGCCCCTTTGATGTGTAGCATTTAGGAATCGTGTTACATCCTTCTGGGGAGCTGTCCTTTGGTGTTTGGGTGGTTTGCAGTGCTAAGTAGGCTACCACCATCCCAGGGAGCTGTCACGCACCTTCCCTGCTTATCAAAGTCACACCCAGGAAGCCTCAGAGTTGTCAGGCTGTGGTTCTTCAGAGGAATTGCTAATTAATTCACAGGCCCCAAACTGTAACTCCACCAAGCTGTGTGTGCATACTTGATTTCTGTCCCTAGACAGGCTGCTTTAGCTGATCATCAACACAGCTTGCTCTTCAAGGAAACAAACAAACCTATTTGGGGAGGATTTCTTCTTGGCTTCCCCCAGCAGGCTGCCAGACACCATCCCAGGAGGGACAGGCTCGGGGACCCTCACAGCAGAGGAGCAGAGCTGGCAGCCTGCCCTGAGGTGCAGAGATCCCTGTGCCTGCTGCACCCGTGCTGGGCTGGGAGGCTGGCAGGGACACGCCGTGCCTAATTAGCCAAAGCCAATCAGCACTGCACACTCGGGGTCAGTGTCTCCCTGTGCCAGGGGGGGCTGTGGGATGTGATGCTGGGATTTCCAGAGACAAAAGGAAAGCTCTGGGATATCACTTCAAAGCAAAGATGCCAGCGAGACTCTGGCAGTGCAGTGCAGAGAGTCAATATTTGGTGGGATGCGTAGCAGAGCCAGCATGATGGGGGTCAAACTGACTGAAACAGCTCTGCTTTCATGGAGGGAAGCATTAAAAATCCCCAAACAAATCACTAGCCTTGTTTAACGTGGTTTTTTACAATTCTGTTTCTTTCACAGCTTTCTGTGCTGCCATTCCCAGGCTGTATCCCGAGCTGCACACGAATCCTTCCCCTCGCCCACCCTGGCCCCTGTGCCCCATGGTCCAGAGGGAATTCTACACACAGCTGGGGACCCTGTGTCTCCTTGGGCCTGGCCAACAAGGAGCACCTCAGAGCAGCCCCTGGGATGCAGAAATAGCCAGCAGAGGAACTTGACAGGTTTTGTTTTGTCATTCTGTGCTTTCCAGAGCCCCAAGACCTGCAGAATTCCCTGGCTGCACACGGGGCTCGGTGCCACCAGGCAGCCCTGCCTGCCCTGCCCTGGCCACCACGGATTTCTGCACTGTCACAGCCAGCAAGGGACGAGCTGGCAGAGAGCTGAGGCTGCCAGGGATGGCAGAGGGGGGCAGGAAGGAATCCAAGGCAGAGAACAGGGAAGGGGACAGGGCAGGACGGGGACCCACAGCTCCTCCAGGGGAGGGAGGTTAGCTGCTGGCAGAGACCCCACAGGCCCTCTGCTGCAGGAGGCAGGGCTGGGGGATGTCTGTGCAGTGCAGGACATGCAGCAAATGCTGCTCTGGGTGCTGGGAACAGAGGCTGCTGTTGCAGCAGAGCCCCCTCTGCTCCCACACTCCATTATCCACCCATTATCCACCCTCAGCTCCCAGGGAACCACGCTGGGATGGAGCCTGGCTGTGCACAGACCAGAGCTATGGATGCTGCAGATCAGGAATGATAAACATGATCCCAAAATCGAGCCAGTGATCACAGAGCTGCAGCAGGGTCCGTGCAGAAGTGTTGCTGCATTCTGCACAGCACAGCATCACACAGGTGTGAGTGATGGGTGTTACTGGGGAACAGGCTTCCCCTCAAAGGCTCCCCCAGACTTGGACTGCGTGGGAATCAGGCCCCAGCAGAGCCCTCTGAGGAACGCCAAGAGCTGGAATGAAAGGAGATTCATTTTCTGAGTAACTTTAGATTTCCCTGTTTTACCAACAGACACATCCTCACCTGAGAACACCTTGGGTGTAATCTGTAAGATGTGAGCTCTCATCTGCTGAGCTCTGCCTGCCAGTGCTTCCCAGGGCTGTGTTTGTGCCTGGGAGCCCTGCTGTGCACATTCCATTCATTTCCAGGCCAGTTTGGCACAGGGCTGCCTCGGGGGCTCGCTGCCCTGTGCCACATCCTGCAGTGACCCTGGGAGCCCAGGGCAGGGCAGGGCAGTGCCCTGTGAGCACTCCCCCTGGCACAGCTCTGCCCTGGGAGCTGTCCCCAGCCGGGCACACTGTGCCCCTGCCTCACTGTCACCTGGCTCTGCCCCCCTCCCAAGCTGCTCCATTATCTCCCACAATCTTCCCAGCCTGTGATGTCTAACAGCACTCTTCCCGTGACACCTGCAGAGCTGGGTACTTTACAGCCCTCTTTAAAATTCAGCTCTGCCACAGTGATTACAGGATGCTGCAGATCTCCAGCAGACTCGTTTGTTCTCTCCTCCCATCTCCCACAGCTTTGCTTTAACTCTGTGGGTTAAGCAAGACCCGTTAGTAAAGCAGGCAAATCAAGGTGCACACACAACCACAGAGGTGAAAGAGACCTCGAAGATCAAGGAATTGATTCATCAACACGTTTATCAACGCTGAGCTGATCTCCCCATCGTTCTGCAAGTTCTGCTGTTGCTCTTGCAGCTTTCCAGAGTGGAAGCTGAGAAGCAGTGAGGTTCTGAGCTGCCCAAGCCCCCCGTGGCAAAGCCATCAGCCATCCCTGGAGCTCTGCTCTCCCACTGCCCTGCTGCACGGGGAAAACCCTGACAGCAACAGCGACCAGGGACCAAACGGGGTGGCAGGACAAGGAGGAAATGCTGCAGTGCCCATGAGAAAACAGCAGATTTGCAGGGACTAAATCTGCCCAAATGTGGCAATCAATGTAAACTCCCTTGGCAGAGCCACAGAGCAAGGACCAAACCAGTTCTTCACTTTTCTAAAGAGAAGGAAAAGGGTTTTAAGGAAAAGAGAACTTGTGTTCTGCAGGTCACTGTGCAGAGGAGAAGTGACCAAACTGCCTGGTCCAAAACTCCTTCCAGACTGGCCTGGCACTCTGCGTAGCACATTCATATTTAGGAATGTCAGGCAAGAAGCAGCCTGAGCTAAATTGGGACCATCACAGGGCTTGGAAAGCCGCCTGCAACCCAACAATTCATTCATGAGCAGACTCAGGGCAGAGCAGGGGGCAGCCTGCAGCCAGCGGGCTCTGCTGGCTTTGCAATTAGCTCCTCAGCTGAGCTTTAAACAGAAACACAAAAATAAACAACGGGGACATTCAGAAAAAGATGATGTTCCAGCTCCCATATGGCAAATGGGGCCAAAGTCTGCTCTGAGACATGTGACCATGACCTTCCTGAGGACACCATGGTGGCCAGGACAGAATCTGGGTCACAGCACGTCCTTGTGTGTGACAATCCATGGCAGTGACAGGACAAGGACGCTGGTCCTGCCTGCAGAGGCTGCACCCTCTGCCACTGTGGCCAACCTCATCCCCCCTCATGCTGAGAGGGGCTGAGAGGGGCACTCCCACCCTATTTCTAGGCACAAAACCCATTTATCCCTGTGTGCTTTGGTTCTGACACTGCCATCCCTGCAGCCGAGGAGCCAAATCTTCAGCTCTTTGCATTTGGTCTTGGGAAGAAAATTTTTTTTTTTAATAGAACACAGCAACCAAAGTTTTATTTCTAACAGTCTCCCTAGTTACAAATTCCGTGCCCATAGTTGTGTTTTTGTGCCTGGACTTCAGTGGCGCTACTCACTTAGAACTTTTTCTCTGTGATTAGCCAGTGACAGCAATTGCCAGGATATAAATGGGTGCAACTTAGCTGATTTTGCACATATGCCAAGGAAGTGACCCATACATTGGACTCCCTGCCACAGATAAAGGCTGTGGTAAAGGGCAGTATCAGAATCTGAATGAAGATAAAACATTTTAGGTCTAGAAGTAGGCTGAGAAAGAAAGCAGCGAGCCTGCAAGCTCTGCTTTGATCATTTAGCCTTTACAGATTTGTGACAAATTGTTTTTTCTGCATGAATCTGAACTGATACAGATTTACATGAGTGGTTAAAAAGTAATACCAACTGGGAAATAAAATCCCTAACAGCACCACAGAAAAGCAATAAACTTAAGAAGCAGTTAGACAGACAGAAGAATGCTTTACAATAGGAAAAAAAATTAATAACAGAGAAAAAGAGAGGTCGGACACTTGTAAAGCTGGTTGTGGCAGGCTGAAAGCAGGGAATCCAAAAAGCCATTAGAAAAAAGACATGAAGAATCTTGTAATAATATCCTGGGGAACATGCTTGCTTCAGATTCAATGCCTTCAAGACCATATTGTGTGTCCTGTGACTCTTGTTTAATGTCTAATCCTTCCGGAACGATTGGTAGAGAACTTGTGCTGGTATCAGCCCAGTGTCCTCCAGGAAAGAAATCTGGACTTGACATCAAATTACATATTTTGTACCCAGGACATTTCAAGTATTTTCCTAATCTGGTGCATACAGAGATCTGCACCCAGCAATTTTTTTGAAGTCAGTGCAGGAGTAAGAGTTTAATTTTCTTCCTCCAGCTTCTTCTCATTTGAAATGTGAGGAAAAGCCCCCTATGAACAAAACCCTGTGTTCAGAGCTGTTCACTCCACAATGGTTAGAAGCTGTGAACCTGAGCAGCCCCATTTAGTGGTGAGTCAGTGATTGTGGTGCTGGATGGTGCAGGGGAGGCTGTGCCCGAGGTCAGACACCCAGCAAGGACCAGGGCTCATCCTGGCTCTGCTGGCTCCAGCTGCAAACTTCTGCTTTTACTGACTGCAAACCTGGGGGCCAACAGCTCACCTGCCCTCCTGGCACCTCAGAGGGCACAGGCTGCAACAAACCCACCTGGAAGTACCCCAAGGTCTTCTGGGGTTTCTTTTGAAATTTCTGAAAGGTAAGAAATACCTGCTTGAGGAATGGGCTTTTTCCAGGTAAGTTATGCAGGGTTAAGTTCACAGTTAGGAAGGAAGGGGAAGGTGAGGAGCCTTTTATTGAGAGTTGATAAAGCACTTGCTGTGATCAATAACTGCCTCAGCCGTGGGGCTGGTGTGCCCACATTTATCTCCCTGCTCCCAGCCTGCCCAGCTGATAAATGGCTGCAGGGGCTCGGGACTGCTGTGTGACAAGCTTGTTCACTGTGTTACACAGGAAGACAAGAGTCTCTAGATGACAATAACAAATGCTGCTTCCTCCTCGAGATACTCCCAGACACATCAGACCAACACAATCTGACTTTGGCTTTCATTTGGTCAGGTTTTCCTGTTGTTCCAAATTTACTGCAAGCTCGAGGCCCTCCAGCCAAAATCTGTACAAAGCTCCTGACCTACCTTGCAAAGGACAGCTTGGCTCAACAAAAGCCTCTTTTCCAAAATCAGTTCTACAGAACCTGTGGTAGCTTGCTCTGAGTTCAGCAAGGCTGGTAACTCAGGAGGAGTTAGGTGGTGATCACAATCTCCCCATCTTTCAGTGCTGCTTTTTTTTTTATGTCTTTCTGCTTTCTGCTTCAGGGATTTCCCCCAATGCCCCCAGCATTTCAACTCCCACGTCACAAAAAGCAAATCATCCCTTCTGATTTCCTTTTCTAACCTGCTTGAGTTATTTCCTGTGCATGTCCAGGACAACTGAGAAGGGCCCCACAGGGGCCAAAGAGGTGAGGCAAGAAAAAAAGGATGAGTGAGAGAGGCTGCAACAGGAATTCACAGGAGGATCAGTGGTAGGGTGAAACAGAACCAAGAGCAGAGATTCATGGTCTTCCATCACAAGTGAAAAGGGAAAATTATCAGCTGGCTGGACTCAGAACAAAGCCTGTGTTTCTCCAAATAATGTAGCTGCATCAGGAAATCCATGGCTACAGAAAACAGGAACGTTTATATGGCTTGACCTCCACTGCAATTTAAAGGGAAATCAAACTAATCAATGGAAGAAAACTGGATCACAGCCCTAGATCACAAACATGCTGAGCTGCACAGCTGGAACACAGCTGCCTTTGCTCTCACACCATTCCTGTGGCACCTGCTCTCAGCCACTGCTGGAGAAATGGATCAGAACAATCCCTGGCCTCAGCCAGAGGGACCCTCTCAACAGGAACACCCCTCCATTTACTGGAACTGCACTGTAAAAATGAATTAAAGCTTCTTCCCTTTGGATTGTTCCTCTGCTGTCCTGCTTTAGGGACCCTGTTTGCAGATAGACTTGAAGAATTGTACTGGTTAATGGAATGGATTTTGGCATTAGTGGAAAATATAAGCCCTCAATATCAAATATTAAATTATTCCTGATTAATTCTTTTCTGGGCTCGGACTTGCAACCGATTTAATACTCCTGGATAATTACTTCTGTTATAACTGTGCCTTTGATTTTTAATTAACCATACAAAGTTTCTCATTCAAATCTAATATTACCTTTGTTAACAATGTCAACTCTGTGTTTAGAGATTCTGCTCACATTAAACTGTATGCTGAGAAATTAAAATCTGCTTTTCCTCAACTGTGTGAACAGATTCCGTACCAGGCTTATTTATTCTACATAATTATCTAGGAAAATACTGTTTCTGGTATCCTGAGCACTGCTGTCAGCCAAGCAACCCCCTTCTCTGAGTAGCACTGCTCAGAGCTCCCCTCACCCCAGCTCACACAGAATCCCAGACTGGGAGGGCTGGAAGGGCCCTCATAAATATACCCTGCACCCTCCACTACCCCAGGCTGCACAAAAACTCAAAGCACAGCATTTTCAAACTTGTGTGCCTTTACTCACCTAAATTCTTCTTTACAGATGTAATTAAGTGAATTTACTCCATTAAAACTCAATGAAACTGAGCTGTCTGGGAAGTGCCTGCTGAGCAACTTCAGGGATCAGGCTCCTTGAAATTCAGAGTCTGGATATGAGTTTGGGTGTCACACTTGAACCACCCACATCAGAATCTGGTCCTTGCTTTGAAAATGTCAGGGCTTCTACTTTAACTCCTTGTAATTAGATTCACATTTACCCACAGAGAGAGGTTTGTGTCAGTCTTTCAGATTTTGGCAGGTCCACACACCTGCTTGGACTCAAAAAGAGACCCAGCCTCCAGGTAGTGCATGGCTTAATGGAAATGCTTGGTAAAGCTCCCTGTGATCAAATTAAATGGTTTCTTTTTCACTAGCTAACATTTTTACAAAGGTTATTCTTAGAATATTGAGCATTCTCCTGTTTGACCTGCTAGCTAAATGCAGCTGTGCAGAGCAAATCACCCAAGTGCAGCCTCATCTCTGTGTGTGCTGGATCAGCTCTCCTTCATTTGGGAGCTTTTCCATCCTGACTGTTCAGCCCTTCAGAGGAGCAGCCTTGCACTGAAGGGCTTTTTGCCCTTCTTATGTTAAATAACTTTGCTTTTAGGGAGGACAAATTCAGACTTTTGTAATCCAAGTCACGTCCTGGCATTTTTCAGTCTATTTTGCTGTTTATGACCCCTGCCCTCGTAGAGATGGGGTTCAGAACAAGTTTAAGGAATTGGGCAGCAATTACCAGGTGTGGAAGCAAAGGACTCACAGAGGAAGGAGAGCTGACCTCGACACTGACTCCTGCTCCAGCCACAAACACCCTGAAAGGGCTGGAGAACACTTCTGAAATCTGACTGAGCTTCTCTGTGCTTAGCAAAAGATCACAATCCTCCAGCCTGCAGGGGACTGGGCAACTGCAATGCAATTCACTCACTACTGTGAGAAGGCACATATAAAAAATATACATAAATATATAAATATAATGTATTACGTTTAAAGTATGTGAGTGCTGCTGATTGTCAATTCTCACAAATGCTAAAGGATTTCTGAGAACCTACAAAGATCTGGCAAAATTTTTAGATATTTTAAAGCTTTCAACTCTTTTCCATTAGGATTCTCAGAGGAGTTCAACTGAGGATCAAAAGCTTTGCAGAGAAACATGAAAGATGCAAACACAGGAACGATGTGCTGCTGCTCCACCTCCCCTGGCTGGCACCCCAAGGAACTGAGGTCAGGAACATCAGGGCTCAGGCTGTGCCCTGACTCTGCCCAGCCACTGAGTTACACCTGCCTGCACCCCAGAGAAAAGGATGCTACAGCTCATTCCATGGTTAAAACCAAGAAAATGGAGTCTAAGAAAATAATTATGTTGTGCTTGAGGAAATATGGAAATGACCACGAGCTGCTGCATTTAACAGACTTCTTGAAATTAAATTATTTGTATTCAAATATGTGCAAAACCAACGATCGTTTTTGGTTTTGATCAGCTCAACCTGTTCTTTGGGGAAATTAATTTGATGCTCTGGGTACAAACACTCTCTCAAAATGCTCACCATGAAGCAATGTTTTCCTCCTGCTCTCCTTAGCACCAAAGCAATTTTCAAAGCATTCCCATTGATAACACAAACAGAACAGACGAACCATTTCACGAGGAGGACCAGAAACTGCAATCAGAGCAGTAATACTTAAAGCACAATTTAATCCATATTCATAGCAGGCCACACGTGGGTGGCGAGCAGGAACAGGTATTTCTGACTGCTGGAGGCTGCAGGTGGATCCACCACAGCTTCAGCCCAAGGAGCTCTGCTCAGGCACCCACCCTGGCCACAGCAAGTGCAGAGAGCAGGGTCAGAGCTCATCTGCAGTGAACTGATAGCACCTACTCTCATTAAATAACAGGGGAAACGTTTAGAGTCTCCTAACGCTGGTGGGATCCTGCCAGAGCTCTGTAGCTCCAGGGGCAGCACCTTTGAGGTCCTCTGAGGCAGAGCTGCTCAAAGCAGCCCAGAGATCAGGGGATTTTAAACCCTCATGGCTGTGACTCAGGCAAGGAGGTGTGCCTGATATCCCTGCAGGGAAGAGGAGAGATGAGAGCCCAGGAGGGTGGAGGGGAGCCCTGTCTCCTGCAGGAGCTGCAGCAGCACCAGAGCTCCGTGGCAGGGCTGGGGCAGAGGAACGCAGCAGAGCTTCCCTGAGACCTGGCTGCCACAGCCCTGCCCCTCTGCTGCTGCCCAGCTGCCCTGGCAGCCCTGGGTGCTGCTGAGCCAGCAGGGAGGGCACAGCACTGCCTTTGCTGCTGAGGCAGCAGAAATGGCTCAGCTGGGCTCTGCTGGGCGTGAGCCACCAGCCAGGATGGCAGGGGGACTGACCAGGATGCACTAAACCTTCACATGAGGAACTCACAGAATCACAGAATAATGAGGTTGGAAGAGACCTCTAAGATCATCCAGTCCAACCTATGCCCTAATACCTCAATAGACTGTAGCACCAAGTGCCATGTCCAGTCTTTTTTTAAACACATCCAGAGATGGTGATTCCATCACCTCCCTGGGAAGACAATTCCAGTGCTTTATTATTCTTTCAGTGAAACATTTTTTCCTAATATCCAACCTGTACCTTCCCTGACGTAGCTTGAGACTGTGACCCCTTGTTCTGTCAGTGGTGGAACAGACCAACCCCACCTGTCCACAGCCTCCCTTCAGGAAGGTGTGGAGAGCAATGAGGTCACCTCTGAGCCTCCTCTTCTCCAGGATGAACAACCCCAGCTCCTCCAAACGTTCCTCAGAGGGTTTGTGTTCCAAACTCTGAGAGCTGAGGGCTCTCAGGTGCTCAGCAGCCCAGCACGTGTCCTGTCCACACGTGCTCCAGCTGAGGGCTCCCAGGGCTGAGCAGGAGCCTGCAGGACAAGGGGCCAGGCCACCTCCTGTCCTCCTCTGATCTTCACAACAGCAGAGAGTGGAACCTGCACTGCTGCCTTCCCCATCGAGCACAGAACTTCATTTCCTTCCTAGCTGGTCTCTAATGCCCAGAATTATCAGTATCAATATCCTCATTCATTTTCTTTCAATTCCTTCTGTAATTGCTTGGGGATATTAAGTGCTGCCAATATTGGGGTCATTATTAACCCCAGGCAAAATATGCACTGGAAGACCACAAACCTTGATTCTTGCCTTGTTACCATAGTTACACCTGACCAAGAGGTGCCACCTGAACTCTGTCTTCAGGCTCTGAGTAAGTGATGAAGAACTAAAGAATCTCAGAAAATGAACTGACAGTGTTTGAAGAAGAAAAGGTCAAGCACACTCATGGGAAAATCATAAAAATTTAAGCTCACACTATTAATTTCTATAAACAACTTGTTATCACCCTGCCTACACGGACCTGATGAGATTATTCTTGCCAGCTCTTGATCATGATACTGTGCAAGTGCATATTGAAAAGCTCTGCCTTTGATCACAGGGAGCACAGCTATTACAGATAATGCACACACTGCACGCCTACTAATCTTATTCTGATTTTTCCTGGGAAATGAGCAGCTCTGAAACATGCATCTCAAATCAGGAAACTTCCATGATCACAGAACAAGCAAAAAACAGATTTAATTGATTTTAAATCTGACAAAATGATTAATACCAATTCTTACACCCCCAGATTTCTCCATCTGTCAAAATATTACAGCAATTCCAGCAGTTACAGATGTGTAACTGCTGGGCCTGAACACAAAGTTCCTGCTAAAAGTTCCACGAACACTTCAGAGAGCAGAGCAGGGCTGCTTTAATTCATGTGTCCAAAGCTCCTCCTCTGTGAGGTGAGGGACTGATGAGTGCTGCTGGCTTTGCCAACCACGGGTCTTAAAGAAAACAAACAATGGGATTCATTGCCTTGATCTCCACTGAAATGACACTAAAGCCCCAGGGATGTGTTTTAGTGACAGAACACAGGACATCTGTGTTGGGAGTTTTTACAGCTGCTGGAGAAGGTGCTGAGGCTGGCAAAGGCTTTTTTCCCCTCTGTGCTCCCCAGCTGAATTAAAGGAGTGTCAACTGCAGCACGTCAGGAGCCAGGATTTGGATCAGCCCAGGCAGTGTCTGTCACGCAGTCTCCACTCTCCTTGAGGTGTGACATATGTCACTTCACTGTTGTCACAGAGGGTTTCATGCTAGGCTAGATGTGAATTTTGGAAAAAAACAAAGAAGCAACTTTGCAATCATCCACGTCACGTCAGATTTATTCCTAGCATGGAGGAGATGACCAGCCTCTGGAAGAAAGGCTCAGAAAGTCCTTGTGCAGAAGATGGACACACCTGGCTTATTCTGTGCTTGAAGCATAGTTTGTTGTTGTTTTGGGGGTTTGTTTTAATTAAAGCTAAATAAAACCAAATAATGTACCAGAAAATCATGAATCTTTTCACCTAATGTCACCCTTCCTTTTGATGTTCAAAATTTCTTTGACTTCTTTCCTCCACACAAACCACGCTCCTGGGTGTCTGAGTGCAGCTCAGCCTCTTGGTTTAGAATTTTAACACTCAAAAAGCTGAGCAGGAGGAACTTTCTCCAGTCCCAGATAAATCAGGCTGGCAGCCATGTGGCCCCAGTAACTTCAGAGGAGTTCTCCCTGTGCACTGGAGGATGTCAGATCTGTACCCTAGAAAGTTTGTACATCCTGCAGAGTTTGTATTCTGCACAGATCCACGTTCCATTATAAAGCAGATCTTTTACAACACCTCTTGTGGGGCAAACGTGGGTGCCATGAATCTGAAAAGCCAACCTGTCAATCCAGAGCCAGTGTGCTCATTTTCCTGAACAGCTTTCAAGGACATTTACCATAAATCTGTGAAAGGAGAGCTACTTACAGGTCTGGGATTTATAGGAAGTGCTGCCTATTTGTGCTCTGTCTTCTGTCAATAGCATTAAGATTTGCAGTTTGCACTGAATTATCCAATGACCTAAATCCTAGCAAGCTATCAAAATCTGTTTCCCAGATAAAGTCATGCTGGAGTTTGATACATTTATCAGTGCCAGACACACAGCACTGCTTACAAGCAGGGCAATTTCTCAAGTCTTCTTCAGCAGCAGACAAAAGGGAGGTACAAATGAATTACAGCCTATTCACTCCAATGGTTTAAAATAATTATCACCCACTGAAACAAAGCAATGCAATTCCTGCCTCCTGGTTTCACACAAACTCCTGCTATAATGAGGCACTGTTTATTTACCTAATGTAAAGCATCCAAATCTTCTGCTGACAGCTCCAGAATGATTTATTGTTCTTCCATTATGCTAAATACTTGGGCTAGATCATGCCTCATTATCCCAAATATAATCCAGTGCCAGTCAGCTGAACAGGACCTGATGTGGGAGAGCAGGGGCTTTGCTGGGTGTCACTCCAGCTCTGTGGTGACAGGAACCTGCAGCTGAGGAGCTGGCACGGGACCTTTCCCTGCCTTCCCTCCTCTCCAGCAGCAAAGCAACCTTGCTGAAGCACCAGCAAGGCAACAGGGGCTGGAGCAGCACAGGAACTCTGAAATGTACCCAGCTCCTTTCGAGCCCCAGGGGTTCCACAGGCTGCAGTGCTGAGCTCAGAGGGCATTTCCAGGGGAGGTTCCACCTGCCAGGTGCTCCTGGCCTTGCCAGAATGAGGAGCAGAGTGTTAGAAATACAAGCAATGGCTGCTGCACAGGGAATTTTCCATGCTGTCCAACTGGGATGGAGCCTGGGATAAGCTTTGCTTTCAGTTATTTCCTAAACTGGCAGAGGAACATGTGGGAGGGTCGCTGCAGTGACAAAGAGCTGCTGCCACCCTACAGAATGTGCTCCACTGAAAACCACATGTCCTGTAACAGCAGCACAGCCACATCCCAGCCAGGGGACACTCCCTGCCCAGCCAGGACACTGCACGGCCAGCTGGGACCCGGCACAGCCAGCTGGGACCTGGTGTCCTGCACTGATGGCAGGGACAGCCAGCTCTGCAGAGGGGAGCTCTGGAAGCCCCACAGGAGCCTGGATCCCATCCCACACAGTCCCACTGCCTCCTGCCAGTGTCCCTGCAGCCCCAGCTGCCCCCAGGAGCTAACAGCAAAGCCACCTCGGTGCCAGGGGACAGAGGATGGCCTGGGACAGTGAGCAGGGCACTGCCTGAAGCCATGGAAGCACAGAAACACAAATGGCTCCAGCACACATGGAAGGAGAAGCCAAAATGAGAAGACACGTCCCTACAGGATAGCACGAGGCTCCTGGTGTGTTTTTGTCCTCCTGGCCAAATGCAATCGGGATTATAAAAGGCTCCCAGCAGCTGAGGCCCTGGAATGTCCATCTGGTGGCCGTGCAGGCACTGCTGGGCACACACAGCCCAGTTAAAGCCTCCAGCAGGCACAGCCTGTGAGAGCCAGGCAGCCAAACTCCCCCCAGAGGGTCTGAGACCTGCACTGAAGGCTATGGCTGCTCTGGCAGTTCTGGGTGGAACCTAAGGCTTTCAGACAGATCAAAGAGCAAAGCTCCAGGACATAAAAATATCCCTCTCATCCACCTGAGGGAAAGACTGTCCCCAGGAGAAAAAGGAAGAGCTTTCACTGAAAAAATCCTACACTGAGAATTTAAGTTTTTTAAGAGCCTGTGAGAGATTTTGAACAGCTTTTGGAGCTTTCTAAACTCTGCAGACTGCCATAAGCTAGGTTTATGTTGCATAAACACTTGCTTTCAGATTTATTATTATTATGAAAGATACAACATGAGCATAATAAATGATTGTGGTATTAAAGCACATTTTACAGCATCATCTTGAGTGCTGTTTCCTTTAATGCTCTGCTTACATGACATGGAGGGATTTGCTCTGAAACTGTATTAGGATGGATGGATAGAACTCAACAGTACAGCCCAGAACATTTTTTTCTCTTATCTCTGAACAATTCTTAATTATTCCCAGCCCTGTGAAGAATCACTCTCAGTTTTGAAATACAGAGGTGTCAGTGCTGGCTCGCTGCTCGGTGGGAAGGGGTTGGAATTCCAGGGGATCTGGTAATAAAGATTGGCTCTGCTTCCATTCCTGTGGCTTTGGAACTGTGCAGCCACAGAGGCAGGGCAGAGCAAGGGTCAGCAAGTGGGTAAAGAGGTTCTGAACAGAAGAAGGTGGCCTTACAGTGGAAAAGAAATGAATGAATTGGAGCCTGGCCTTTGGATACAAGATTTCCTCACCCCTCTGCTTTGTGCACTGAGAGCAGCAGGAGCTGGGGGGGGGGGGCTGAATTCCCTGCTGGGAGGGTGGGAACTGCCCTGCCTGGGCCATGCCAGGGTGCAGGAGAGGCTCAGGGATGAACTGCCCTTCCCAGAGCATCCCAGGGGTGCTCAGGGATGAACTGCCCTGCCTGGGCCAGCCCAGGGGTGCAGGAGAGGCTGTGGGGGCCAAACCTCCCAGCTCCCGTGGCAGCACATCTCCAGCAGTGCTGAGGTGGATCCCTCCTGGCTCTGGCTGCCAGGTAATGCAGGAATTGTGGTTTGTATTCAAGCTGCAGATTAAATGAGCTGTCTAAAACCACTGTGACCCTGCATGTTTACTGGAAAAAAAAAATTTAACTTCAGCTTGAAGGACTGCTTCAAAATAATTAATCTCCTTGAAAGTACTAGGCGGAATTTTGGTGTCCAAAGTTAATACATTTCTTTTGAGTCTTATTGTCTCCTGGCTTTTGTTTTGCTTTTTTTTTTCCTTCTAGGAAAATAAAATGCAATTTTCTAGGAGTACTATTCTGAAATTCTGCAAGACACCCATAATGTACACTAATAATTCACACCATCAGGTAACACAAAGACTGAGGCTATACAGCTTTTGTAACAAATGAGTTTTGGCTCCCAGTTAGTAAATGTTGCCACAGACTCCCTGCTCCCCTCTTCTCCTCCCCATAGTTAATCTACCTCTGATTGCTGTAATGTTCCCTATAGACAGACAAATTGTTTGGGTTAACTTAAAGCATTTACATTCGTTTTTCATTTGTGACTGTTTCAATTAGCAACGTCATCTATTTCTGAAAGCTTTTTACTTTTAAATAATTAGGGTTTACCCAAGAGGTTAGCACAAAAGAAGTATTTGAAATGCTAATCCACCACCTCAGACAAAACTGTTCCAGCAAATTTAAAATCCTGTTCCTTCTTAAATGTATTGTAAAATACATTAGTGTCCACAGCATCCTGATAACCCCTGTGCAGCACAAAGGAAGGGGCCAGAGCATTACATGAGATGGGTATGAAATGGAAATGCTGACAGAGCCTGAAACGAGCTGAGATGGGGCTCAGGGCTCATTTAATGAGCACAAGAGGGGCAGGTGGGCTGAGCATTCCTGCCAGGATCACACCCTGGCAGGAAAACGTGCCCTTTGAAGCTGCTTCTTAACATCATCTGTACACAGGGCCACGCTGGGAATTACACACAAAAAGTGTCTTTTCATGTTCCCTTTGTCAGCCAGGCCTTTTACAGCCTTGTCACTAACACACACACACACACACGGATATATATTTATATTTAATGCCACAGCAATTGGATTTCTTCTGGAACATATTTCTTACTCTAACTACATTCAAATCCACAACAGAGGAAGAAATCTGTTGCTTTGGTGCAAACCATGCCTTATCTCTGGATTTAGTGCTTATGCTCTTTTTCTTCCTATATTTGATGCACTTGGACCTAAATCATTAGAACACATGCTCAGCCTAAAGAGCTGGGAACACTGAAAATGGGCTGAAATGAGGCAGCTGTGCTAAAGCTTCATTTGTGCCACGTACCTAGTGGCTACCGTGCCTTTTGCCAAAATGCAATTAAGAAGTTACACTTCCTGGCTCACTGACTGGGATGGCAGCAAGGCTGGGGGCTGCTCCCCACAGCTCCCAACAGCCAGCAGGACGTGCAGGTGCCACTTGGAAGGGCTGGGCTGGGCAGCAGATGGAGGCTCAGCAGTGCCTGGGAAGTTCCCTGCTCCTGAACCTACAGAAGTTTTCCTTCCACACAGTGAGAGCAGCCAGGGAGATCTCATCTCCTCCACTGCACTGCTCTTGCAGAGCACAGGGTTTGCTCCCTGTCTTGCACCTGGGAGCAGACTTGAAAGTAGGCAGAGAAGGAAAGGTTTATCAATTATAGCTATTTTTTGCATTCAGGATATATTTGTGATTGTTACTGGTTCTCTAGCCCTAGAGACAGGTGATGGATGGAGAACTACTCCTGAATGCAAAGGCATGTTGGAAGTTCACTCTGAGCACTGCTACTGTCCATGTCCTGCAGGATCTAATGCCAGCTCTGCTCCTGGGTGCCCAAAAAATGGCAAAGCCCCAAAGTGCCTTTTCCCCATGGGGCAGGAGTCCCTCCTTTGGTGGGGGTGCTCTGTGCAGACCCAGCTCTGGGGAAGGGGAGCTCTCAGGACACTGCCCTGCACTTCTCTGAGGTAAAGCTGCTGAGCTTTTCACTGTGGAAACGTCCAGCCTCTTGTAAAGGCATGTTTTGCTCCAACAGTCTGTTCTGCTGTCATGGTGCAGAGCCATGTGAGTTTATCTCCCTCTGCACACCTGGCACACCTTCAGCACATCCCACTTATTTTTACAGTGTTCCACATACAGGCTACTGCTGGAAAAAGGTGCTCCCAATAGAGAGCAAAGCAAAACTATAATCACAACACAGTCTCTCTTCATCACTGGGGCTATTATTGTTTCAATTTTGCAGGTGCTGAACGCCTGTCCATGGGGGATGCATAAGCACTGAAAAACAAGAGCAGAACACTTGACTTCCACACACATTTACGAGTCAGGTTGCTGCTTTTGCAACCAGAACAAAAAATCAGGCATCAAGGAGCCCCTTGGGAAAAGAAGGAGATTTCAGAGGTCTGCTGGGCCACCCTGATTTGGGAGAGGGCTCTTGGGGTGGGTTCACCGAGGGTAAGGAGAGGTTCATGACCTCCCTGAAGCAGCTCTGATGGGGAACAGGTCCAGCAGCTGGCTCAGGGTGAGCTGCACCACTGCAGCAGCAGCAGAGCAATTGCTAGGAAGAGTCTGCAGCAGGGATTCAGGAGAGAGGAACCAGAGCTCATCTCATCTCTGTTCAATACAGGTATTGACAGTACAGCATTTCCCAGAGCAGGGAATGAGGCTTGTCCCAACAAATCAGGAAAAGGGGTGGTGCTGAGGGGCCCAGAGAGGACGACAAGCAGGAGCTTTAGGATTAAAGTGGGCAAAGGAAAATACAAACTAAATGTGGATAAATGTTTCCTAACAAACACCTGGCTGTAAAATCCCAGGGAGAGCACAAACCTCCCTGTGGTCTCACTCATGTCAGCATGGAGCAGATATTTAAAAACACACAGAAGAGAAAAAAATCACTGAAGGCTCTGACCCACTGCCTGTATTTCTGAAGTGGCTTTCCTTACAGGCTTCTAAGACACTCAAATATGGCCCAAAATGCACTGCTAAACGTTCTGCAGTGTGCTACAGAGATGCAACACGTGTTGTCAGTATTTCTCAGGCTGAAAACTCAACCACAACCACACAGCTCTAGCCCTTGAAGACAAGCTGATGGGAAGAAGGTCCACCCAAAGAAGGTTTTCTGGCTGTTCCCGTGTGAAAGGATGCAGACCTTGGTGGGCTCAGGAGCAGCTGCTGCTGGGAGCTGCTCTGGGCACTCTGCCCTTCTCACCAAGCACACAGGCAAACAGGCCCCATTTATCAGGCACCCCAAAGGGCAGGACTTCATACAGGACACATCAGAGTTACCTTCTGTCCTCAGACCCTTCCACTGGATTTCAAGTTCAGTACGTTAATGTATCTTGAATTAATTTTCTTGGTGTTAAAGTGCAAACTGGGCTAATAAAAGTGACACATTGACTTTTTCCAGAGAATGATGTTCAACTTACGCAGAATGGCAGCATAAATGAAAATTAGCCTCAAGACAATGTTAATTACATTTTATCCATTAGTAGGAGGGTAATTGAGCCACTCATTTTCACTGCAAAGAAAACCCTTCTGGCTTCATAAAGGGAAACTATGTGTTTAATGTGCAAATTAAAGTCTAACAATGGAAAAATTCACAATAGAAAGAAAACCAAAATGCAGGTAATGTATATCTATATTATATTGCAATGACCATCTTGGACATAATCCGTGTTATTGCCCTCTTGCTGAGCTGAGAGAGATTTCAAAATGCATGACAGAACCCAGTTATCTGAAGAATCAGCCAGGAATTACTGACATGAACAGGAAATATCCTGAAAGGCTTGACTGAACCAAGAAAACACTATACATGTTGCTGAGAGTGCTATTAGAACTAATACTGCTCATAAATAACAGCTGCAGAAGATGGTCCTGGCTGATTTTAAGATCTTCCCACTCGTTTCTATTAGATCTGTACATGGCTGAAGAAATGACATTTGGTTATTGTTAGACAGGAAATCCCCCCAGACATGTGGGTAGATCTGAGCAATCCCTGGAAACCAGGGAGCACATTCTTTTTCAGGACCTCTATCAACAAGTGTTCTGACATCTGTTAGCAGTTGCATTCATAATTTGAGTTTTGAGACACACAGGATACATCAATAAAAGTATATTTTGCTCTCTGGACTGCTGGAAACACCTTGCTGTTTATCTATATTCCATGATATCCTACTGCCTTTGGACCTTCCATGGCTGAACAGCAAGATTTTCAGTTCTGGATATTAAACTGTTATAGAAAATTCTTATTGCTCTTGCCTACAGGCTCTACCTCCTTTTCTGCATGCACGTTATCTACCCTGGCCCTCACTCCATTGAGATGAAACATTTCTGTCTGGGATTTTCTAAGGGAGGAGCTTTGGAGCTGCAGAGGGTTTGGCAGGAGGCAGAAGGCTGGAGTACCTGTGTGGAGGAGAGCTGCAGCTGAAGGCATCCCAGCTCGTGCTGCCAGGGGAGGCAGTGCCAGGCTGGGATCACTGCCTGCCAGGGCAGCAGGGAGCACCCAGACACAGCACTGCAGTGGCAGCAAACACAGCACCACAGCGTGCTCTGATCCACAGCAGCAGCAGCTGCACAGCCTGGGCCCAGCCTGGCCGGGATCTGGGAGGTGCTCAGGGACAGTATGTGACAAACCAGTTGTTCAAGGAGCCCACAGTCAGCTTGTCACCTCCCCGTCCTGCCCCTAAGGTCACCAAATTAGGGAAGTGCCCCCACACCTGGGCTGCTGAAAGCTGCTTGTGCACAAACAGCACGAGGAAATCCCACCAGAACCAAGCCATCATTTTCATCAGCAAATAAAGTGTAGGTGGAACAAGATTTAGTTGCAGATAATATTATGGATTATCTGCCCACTGGGCTCAGTGGAATCCAGATCAGACCCTTGAACTTTCTGACCCCAGGAGCAGCATCTGGGCAGAGTTACAGTGAATTCAGAATTCCTGCTTCTACAAAAGCCACAAATACATTCCCTTACTCAAAAATAATAATTTTAAAATCAACCTTTATCATAATATTACCATGAGCATTGAAAAGGATTATCTTATTACAAAAATGAAATTACTTAAATTTACCCTCATTATTGTTTCCCAGGGAAAAAAGAGGCTTTTTTTATTTCATTGTGGATGAAGCTGCTATTTGCATTTAAATGAAGACATCTGAAGAAGAGGAGCTAGAAAGTTAGGGGTTTTGTTCTTCTAGAATGGCATTTCATGTCAGTATTCCATAATGCAAACCCAACTCCACTTTCTGCTTCATTAAATAGTCTGTCACAAGCTGCTTTCCAAAAAACTGTCATGGAGAGTGAGATACTCTGATTATTCCCAGCAGAGGCTGTAAGGATGGCAGCAATGCAGTGTTGGTATCCCTGAATACCTGACTTCAGCAGACAAATGAGGTGTTTCCATACTTGCTGTACAGCATGGGTTTTTTTTAATTGACTTATCATAATTGGCACACTTAAACAACGTTCTTTCTTAATGCTCTGATAGAAACAGGCTTGTGTCAATGGGACTTAGCTAGCTTACAAAGCAGGTGGGCACAGGAACATTCATTCCAGGCTAAAGAGACTGTAAACAGGCAGAACACCCAGCCACTGACACCTGTGGGAAATCACCATTTCCCTCAACGGGCAGGAGGATTCCATGGAAATTCCACTTCCCTCCTGCATTAAATCCCACTCCAAGGGACACTGGGATTCTAAGCTGGCTTCAGATGTGGGGAGAGGCAGAGCCCAGCTCTGCCAGGCACAGTCTGTGGGACTGGGAAAGGCACGGCCTTGGCAATGCCACCTGAACTTCCATCACTGCCTGAGCTGGCAGCAGAGGTCACCGTGGCCAGAACAGGCACAGAGAGAAGCAGCACAGGCTGAGGTTAGGAGAGAAGTTCAGCAGTGGGCAGAAAAGAAGAAAGCAAAGCCAAGGCTGTTTTTATGAGTCAGCCTGGATGGGCAAAGGTAGAAGTTCTACAGCAGAATTAAAATATTAGCCAAAACCAGCATGGAAAACATCTCCTTTCTTCCTCTCCTCACACTGAAATGAGAGCCAGGACTGATGACAAGATGTTCCTTGTATTGAAGGTCCTGATTCTGAGTTTAAATGGTGCACCTTAGAGACTTTATCACACCCAGGAGGAGGCAGCCAAATGCAAGCCTCTAATGACAGCCCACAAGTTCCTGGAGGAGCCCCATCCCCAAAGGCTGAGCCCAGCTAAGCCATTGCCAGGGCTGACTGGGAGCACCTGGCACCAAAGCTAAGGCTGAGCACAGAAATCACAAAGCACTGGGATCGGCCTGCTAACTGAAAATACACCTGGAATCCACATTTTTAAGAAAAGGAGAAGAAACAGCCTACAAATCAATAGTAATAGCCACAAGCTGAGATATTTAGCTTGCCTCTGCTGAGACAAGAGCAGTGAAACTCAGGCTCCTGTGGGTGTATCAAACCCTGCACTGGGGAACAGAGAATCTGCATTTAACAACAATGCACCAGCCCTGCCTCTGCTGAGCAATTACACACTCAGCTACCAAGATATAGCTCACATGTACAGATGGATGAATTCCTTTTTATTCCCTTTTCTCTAAATAAACCTGGATTAAACTAATAGCTGGCAAGTGCCTTGCTTTCCCTGGCCCTCCCTTTCCCCTTCTCACACTCCCTTTCCCCCTTTAGATGTGACTCAGAAGGAAATCTTTCACAAGCCAAGGCAGTATTAAAGGTTTTGTGCTTTGCAGACATCCAGGAAAATATTAAATCCCACTGGTTTAGTCCTAGAAATAGTAAATAAACCAGCAAATATACAGACACCTCTGAAGCTCAGTTCATGTTTTCCTATGGAAGGCCTCTAGCAAGAAGCAATATAAATGGCACTGCCACATGAAGAAAAATAACCAACTTCAATCCTTTAAAATAATTTTGAAGATCACCTGATGATCTTTTCATACACTTCTGCACTGATATGCAGGCAGGAGGAGGGCACCAGTCTCCTCACATGAACACTTCTGGACAGGGATGATTCTGTCTCGAGTGCTCCCAGCAGGGAGCTGCTGATGTGCTGGGAGCCTGGCCAGGCAGAACAAGCCACAGGCCTGTGCCTCAGAGCTCTTCTACTGATACCTTTATTAATAAGCTTATTTTTATTTCTTTCCAGTGAATTCTGAAAATCAATCCTTTTGTAAACTGCCTTGTGAACAGCATACATGAGGGCAGCTGCAAGCAATTTCTGCAGCCATAAAGAAGTGTAGCCACATATTCCTGCACTCCTCTTCTGCCATAAATAATTCCATTTGCTCTGTGCTGAGGACTTCTCCAACAAATATGAACCGTTTATGCAAGCAAGGTGGGAAAGGTTCACTTTGCCTTTCCCTCCTGAGTTCCAACCACAAGGCAGAGAATGGATGTGGAAAGAGAATCAGACAGACATAAAAAGGAACAACAAAACAAAAGCTGCTCTTTGGCCAAAGAGAGATCAGTCTTTCTTGAAATAAAACCAATCAGAGCCCATTAACAGAGTTTTCTCTCCCTGCCTTCATGGCCACAGTGACAGGTAAAATGCTCCCTTTGGGTGCAGCTGGACTAACACTTGTTTTCCACAGGGGTTTTGCAGAGGTTGACATTTGAAGTTATTTGTCAAAAGCCTGCAGTGAAACATGGAACTGCAGCCCAAAGCAAAGCTGCTGGTCTAACCCCCCCGTGGGTCTGGGGGTCACCAGCCTGCTCTAACCAAGGTCCAGATGTTCCCCAGAAATCCCAGAAACTCCTTCTACCAACACCCAACACCCAAACAGGCAGAATATTTGGAAGTGATGTTTGGCCCTGGCAGGAAAGAGGAATGTGGGACTCACTGCAGGCCCTCCCACAGCGGGGTTTGGAGGGAGGGGGCACCAGCCCCAGCACAGGGAGGAAGTGAATTTCACATTAGACTGTAAGAACCTCTAAGCACTTACACACTGCTCTTCAATGCTGCTTAGCATAAAGACTTTTAAAACCAGGAAATAAGCTAAATGCTTTCTTCGAGCTGTTTGTCCATGAAGCAACTCTTGATTGAATGCGTTTAAGATAAAAAAGAAAGAATGAGAGGAGATAAGAGTCCACTGGCAGGTATTTCTAAATGTCACTCTGCTAGCAGAACACACTGCAGCTGCTGCTGCATTCCCACCCTTCCTTTCCCTTCCTACCCCCCATGTCCTTTCTGGGCACCAATTAGCATTACCAAAGGAATCTTACAAATGGACACTTCTAGTGGAAGCAGAGACTTTTGAAAGGGCATGATGGGCATCCTTTCCTCTGCCAGGGATGCTGCAAACCACACAAAGGTTACCAGGAAGATGTTCACAGGTGTAGGGCAAAGACTGAGGTGTGATCAAATTCCACGCAGGGGAAGGCTGGATGAACTTCCCAGCAGAGGGCACTGGGAAGACAGGCATGAAGGGAAGGTAATTAGTGTGCTCAGTTTATCAGGGCATCCAAGTTCTTCTCCCATTTTCAGCCTCTGTGAAATTTCTGCTGGAGGGATTCGAACTGTTTGACAAAGGTAATTTGAGTAAAACCTGCACTGCTTCAGAAGAGAGGAGCCAGCCCCCCACAGTGCCCTGACACAAGTGAGGAGGGGATGCACAGAAGGGTCAGCTGGGTTTGGAAATCCCTTTGCTGTGCCAGAATGACTCAGGCACATGTAGAGAGCCAGTGTCAGAGGGAAATCACAAGTCCCTCCTCCTGACTCTGTACCTAATGTTCCCAAGATGTGTTTCCATATCAGTGCTTTTCTTTGCCATGGTTTAAGTTATGTAATTGGTCTTGTCTAGACCCTGTGACAATCAAAGTGTCAGCTGGCTTCTCAGAGGTAGCAAAGCTTTTTGTACACCATTAAATCCCCACTGGCAGTCTGGGTTTTAAATGCCACAGCATTGTTGTGACTCCTTATCAATACCCTGGATGTTTTAAGAATAAATTTGTTGTTACTCTCTCTAAGACTGTCCAGTGTGGGGGTTAGGATGTGGAGACCTGCACAACAGCATGAAAAGCAACAAGAAGATCCCAGAGCAGCTCTACCAGCAGAGCTTTGTGTTTGTACAGCCAAACTGGTGACCAAGCTGCCTCCTCAGCTGGGGAACAGCACAAGGAGCTTTACCTGGTTAATCTACAGGCACAAAGAGCCCCAGACATGTACACAGTGTGGCTGACTGACAGCTTGGCTCGTTGCTAAGTCCTTTTCCCAGAAAATTCATGTTTGCTAACTGCTTTCAGGCAGCAGCAGCAGCAATTCTTGCAATTAAGATGAGGATAACAAAGTTCTTTCAGGAAGGAGAACCAAACCAGTATTAAAAAGTCATTGAATTTTTAAGTGCCTCCTTGCTGGGCACTCCAGAAAGCAACAAGAAATTCTCTAAATCTGGAAAGGACAGAAATAGAAAGCAAACACAGGAGCAGAGCAGCACCACCTGCTCTGCCCTGGGATGCCAAGTGGGTGATCTGGTTCTTGAGGCCACTGGCCCCCAGCCAGCTGCCCAAGGCCAGGCAGAGGCTGCAGAGGTGGCACTGCCAGCTCTGTGAGGTCACACAGGACCCTGGAGCAGAGAACACCCACAGGGGGGTGCAGAAGGAGCCTGGCTCCCAGGCTGGGCAGTGCCCCAGGGAATGGCCAGGGATGGAGCCAGGGCAGCTCTCAAGGGCTCTGGCAGAGTGCTGGCTTCTGTTTCACTCAGCCTCTGCTTGTGACAGGGCAGGAAAGGTGAGAGAGCTCCAGAGAGGGACCTCAGCACCCCTGATAAATGGCAAAGGCAAGAAAACCAATTGCTGTTCTTCCTTCACTAGAGAATTTTCTGAGTTTCTCCACAGATTGTGTTCTTCACTGATACCCCCAAGCAATGTTAGCAGGAGAAACAGAAAAGCACATCCTCTTACCTCAATTTCTGTAGTCTTTTGGACTATGAGAAACCATTAGAGACATGGACAAGGCAGTAAAACCTGCCTCCTCGATCCCCTAAGAGATCCCTGACGATGCTTCCTCCCAGACTGCTAATCTGGATCATTGGGATGTGTGGAAATGAAAGGAAAATATTTTTTGCAGGAATTTCTCTATCTTTTCCAGTCATTAGCCCAGTTCTTTATGATTTCCAGTCCCAAATATGAACAAAACTTCCCTTTCCCTGAGACTGAGCCTCATTCTCAGCTGTGGGATGCCTGGAATGAGAATTCTGATCTGCACTGCAGAACCACTGCCTTCCTCTGCCTCAGGTAATGAGTTTATCCTGGAAGAAGAATCACTTCTTCCACCTGGAAACCCTTTCTCTTTCCACACCTTACTTTTAAATAGGAATGTCACCAGAAGAGGCTGGCAGATCCTCCTCCTGAAATGAAAAGGTGAGCTCCCTGCCCCTGACTGCCCCTGTCACATTCTCCTCTCCCAGCAAGGGCAGCAGCAGGGCCCAGAGAGCTCTGCTGGGCCAGGATGGGCCATCAGCATCCCCTGGGCACAGGCATTTCTTCAAAGCAAGACACAAAGAGCTGCCAGGCTGGACATCACCCCATTTCCATGTCAGACACTGAGGACCAGCTGAACTATTGTCAAATGCTGAAGGTTTTGGCTTTCTTTCCCCCCACACGTGAGTTTATTGCTCAGAATCCTGTTCAGCAGGTCTCACAATCAGTGTCCTGAACTGCTGCCCCCTTGCAGAGCTGAGCAGGCAGGCACTGCCCACCCCTCCAGCCTGCTCCTGTCCAGTTCTCAGCATTATTGCAGCCCAGGCAGCTGGAATCAGAGCCTGCTGCTGGGGACACTGCACATCAGTCACACACTGCACATCAATCAATCACACACTGCACACCAGTCACACACTGCACCTCACACACTGCACATCAGTCACACACTGCACATCAATCAATCACACACTGCACATCACACACTGCACATCAATCAATCACACACTGCACATCAATCACACACTGCACATCAATCAATCACACACTGCACATCAATCACACACTGCACATCAGTCACACACTGCACATCAATCACACACTGCACATCAATCAATCACACACTGCACATCAGTCACACACTGCACATCAATCAATCACACACTGCACATCAATCACTCACACACTGCACATCAATCACACACTGCACATCAATCACACACTGCACATCAATCACACACTGCAAATCAGTCACACACTGCACATCAGTCATACACTGCACATCTGTCACACACTGCAAGCAGCCTCTCCTCACAACGAGCATGACTTGACAGGGCTGTGGAGACAGAGGGAAGGGAAAACAGGAGCAAGGAAAGGAGCCATCTTCAAACCCACAGAACAGTCCCTTCCTGCTCTGGCTAAACACCAACACTGCACTCTCTCATTCTTTATATTCTTCCCACTTTAATATGGAAAAGGGAAATTAGAAATGAAGAGAACTGGAACTGGACTTTTGCCTCCTCCTGAAGACTTCCCACTCATGCTGTAGAAGCTGAGAGACAGACGCAAAGCTCAGAATCACTTCAGAAAGCCAAGTCTAAAGCATTTAAGTTTTTTACAATAAGAAATTCATAACTCATCTGCCAGACCACAGAACAGAAACCACATCCATAAAGTATAAAATTTGACTCTGGCTTTTACTGCATCTGCCCAAGCAAGTCCCCAAAGAAGGAGAGCTGTGCTTTCTTGGATGCCAGCTGCAGCACAGATCTGTTCTTTTCTGCTCCTGTTTAGGACAAAATTAGATGTATACTTTTACATATTTTTACATATGTTCAGCTTTTTTCCTCTCTGTTTTAAATGTTGAAATGCTTTGTTTTCCCCCTCATGTCTAAGCTTTTCACTTTTTTTAGTGGTTCCTGTTATCACCTTATCAGCAAAGAGCTATATACATATATTAGATTGTACCCAGCTCTGACAAGGAAACTTAACTCCATTTTCTGACATCTTTTTAAGATCAAAGAGAAAATACACATGTGAAAACAACACACCTTCATTCCACTGAAACAGGGAGAATTATTTTTAAATTCAAAGCTGGTTTGCCTCACAAATATTACAACCAGAACTTGGAATTTCTACCCTGAATTACAATGGAAAGTCTCATCACTAAAGTGTATTGTCTTTCTTTATCAAACTATGTGAGTTTCATATTTCTGTGTAATATAACAATTATTGGGTTTTACAGCCAGTTGGAACATTTCAAAGTCCAACAAGTTATTTTCAAATTGTCAGGACTGATTTTCAGGCCAGGTTTAGAGTGGTTTCAGTATTGATGTTCCCTCTGTTTGGAGCTGATGCGTGTAGGAAACAGAAGTTTAGCATTGCAGGAAAAAGTCACTTTGAACTGCAACTACTGTGTCTCCAGGGGAGTAATTTTGCAGAATCCCACTCCAGGGTAGTGATTCTGTTATTTTATGATAGAACTACTAGTAAGTGGTATGAAAAAGAACCAGACTTTTTTTTATTTAACATTTACATTTCTTACATGCCTATAATTTAGTCTCTTTAAATGTCAAGCTTTTTTTAAATGAGCACTTTCCACATTTTGATGTTGTTGGGTTTTTTGTATTCTCCTCACAATTAGAAATGACATCAGTGATTATAAAACAACATGAGGTATTCCAAAATCTCAGCTGTACAGATTTCCTGTTTTCCTTTTTCCTCATCCCTTCTCTGAAGGTCACAGTAAAAGTGAAACAGATGTGCTGTTATAAAATCTACCTTTTCTGCATTCAGGAAACATTAAATTCTGAGACCTTCACTCTGGGGATTTGGGTCCCTGTCCTCTCCCTTCGGGCACATCTCTCCTGCCCCTCGTCCCAGGGGAGCAGGAGCAGGCTCTGGGGGCCCTGTGCTTGTGCTGCTGCTCGGACAGCACCTGGGAGCCCCTGAAAACACCCAGTGCACAGCCCGAGCTCCTCCCGGGCACAGGGACCGTGCCTGAAACCAGAGGGAGCCTCGGGAGGCCCAGCTGGGACTCAAACATCCACATGAATGGAGCTGGCTGCTCTGCTTCATCCCTGCCTGCCCAAGGACCTTCATCATCATCCCTGCCTGCCCAAACACCTTCATCATCCCTGTCCAAGCACCATCATCATCATCCCTGCCTATCCTAGCACCTTCATCATCCCTGTCTGTCCAACCAAGCACCTTCATCATCCCTGTCCAAGCACCTTCATCATCCCTATCCAAGCACCATCATCGTCATCCCTGCCTGCCCAAGCTCCTTCATCCCCTCCAAACCCTCCTGTGCTCTCTGCTGCCCCACACAAATCCAGGCTGAGAGAAAGGGAAAAGAGGAGGCACAGGATCAAAGACCTCCTTGTTCCCAGGCACATCCTGCACACAGCCCCAGCCTGTCCAGCTCACTCAGCACATCCCCAGCAGCTCAGGGCCACCGAGGTGAGCCCTGCCCTGCCCTGCTCGGGGCACTGGCCAGCGAGGGGGCTGCCCACATTGCCACCCTTTTTCCATGCTCTCCTTGCCCTGTCCTACAGATCTTTTCGTCTACTGCCAGTGTTTGCCCCCAAAGCTGTCCCTGCCACAGCCACTCTGCCTCAAGTGGCTTCTGCCTCCACGTTTTTAACCCCTTTGTGACCGTGCCACTGCTCCTTTTGCATGGGCAGGTGATGGAGGGAACCAGGCAAGCGAGCTGGGTTCAGAATGGCCCAGCAAAAAAGGAATGATGATTGTTGTTTTCAGCCCAGGCACTTGTACCAGCCCAGCTGGGAGGAGTGGGTGTGTTTGACTCAGCAGTAAGCTGCACCCTGCTCTCAGCAGGAGCCTGGCTCCATTGCCTGCTCGCCCTGTTGGCCCCAGCAGCTCTCCAGCTCCGGGGACAATCAGCCCCTCAGAAGGTGACACTCAACAGCTGCCACTTCTTCTGAGCCCTGGTCACTCTTCAGTCCACTGGCCCTCGTCCTCTGACTGGCATCCTGCCTCTGAGGACATCTCACATGGAAAAGGGATTCTTAAAACCACTGGCTGGAAGAAGGATGGAAAAGTCAGGGAACAATTTTCTTAATTGACTACTCTTCTTACTACTTGTAATCTAGAGGAAATCTAATTAATTCTACATGAAGAACCACTATTCTGTGGTGAAGTGTAATTCCTGATCTCTGGGGCTTCAGCTTACCAGTTGTCAAATTATCCAATTACATACTTGTTAAAATCCATTTTGGGGAGATTTTCATGGCTCGTAAATAAATAATTTCAAAATCTTAAATCCCCAGGAGAAAAGAAAAAGGAAAGAAAGAAAAAAAAAAAAAAGGAAGCCCCCAGCTCCCAAACAGTACCTCAGAATTAGGCAGAACATCTAAAAATAATGTCAGGAAGCTGCACAGAGAGACCCCAGCCTGGTGTGCTCCAGCAGCAGCACGGTGGTGATGATCTGTTCCAGCAGGGAGAAACGCTCTGCTTCTCCTTCAGCAGTGCTTTATTCACAGCACCAGCCTGAAGGGAACCAATTAAGGCAGCAGCCCCTTCATTATGCCAGAAGGGAAATCTCCCATCAGCACACCAGTTACGGGCTGGGAAGCCACGGCAGAGCAGAGCCCAGGCCAAGGATAACCCCGGCTTGTGCTGAGCCAGCCCGGGCACCGAGCTGGGCTGGAGCAGGCAACGCCCCCAGAGCCACGGGAGCTGCGGCTGGGCAGCCCGGGAGGGCTGGGCTGGAGCCCTGAGCGGCCACAGCTGGAGCCACAGCTGGAACCCTGTGCTCCCACAGCTGGAGCCCACAGCTGGAGCCCACAGCTGGAGCCCTGTGCTCCCACAGCTGGAGCCCTGTGCTGCCACAGCTGGAGCCCTGTGCTCCCACAGCTGGAGCCACAGCTGGATCCACAGCTGGAGCCCTGTGCTGCCACAGCTGGAGCCCTGTGCTGCCACAGCTGCTCCCCACAGGGCACACTGGACAGGAGCCACACTGTCCCCATGCCTTAGCATTTAGCTTTTAGATTTTTTTGCATTTCCCAGCTCCTGTACTGCTTTAGTGTATAACTCCAGAACTCCACAGCCTGCCAGCTGCTGCTCTCCCGTTTTATTCAGACACGACAATTCCTCTCCTGGCCTGGGAATCAAGGACACCTCACTGCCTCAGGCCCCTAGAGATGTAAAAAACAGCAAATTGTGGTGGGAGCAAACTTGGAGTGAATGACTTCATCACCTGAAGCTGTAACTGCAGGATTAACCCCTGATATGTAAATGGACCAAACTGATAAAAGTGTGGAAAACTCGTGACCCTTTTGGGTGCAGCCCCTCAGAGGCTCTGACTGCCCAAGGTGTGCCCACTGAAGACCTTCAGTAAATACCTAATTTATTTCCTTGACCTTGTCCAGCCNGGTGGGAGCAAACTTGGAGTGAATGACTTCATCACCTGAAGCTGTAACTGCAGGATTAACCCCTGATATGTAAATGGACCAAACTGATAAAAGTGTGGAAAACTCGTGACCCTTTTGGGTGCAGCCCCTCAGAGGCTCTGACTGCCCAAGGTGTGCCCACTGAAGACCTTCAGTAAATACCTAATTTATTTCCCTGACCTTGTCCAGCCTCTGTTCTGGGGAGCCACCCCAAGGCATCAGTCCCAGGCTCTGGCACAGGTGAGAACACGGAAATTCCACTTGGACACACAGGGAAACCATTGCCATGGAGATGAGAAAGCCAGAGCTCCCCAGAGGGATGTGGGTGCCCTTCTCTGGAGGTGTCCAAGCCCCAGAGCACAGACCCAAAGTCTCTCTGGGCAGGGCACTGGACTACCAAAAATGAGGTCCCTTTCAGCTGGCTGAAATTGGCTCCACAAAAATGATCACATTATAAAATAATTACAAGACCATCATTCTGAAAACTCGATTCACCACCAAATTATTTTTGTTTTAAACTCAGAGCATTTGTAATAACAGTGGTTTTACAGCAGTGTGAAAACAGGCCAGGACTTCTAAATCTTGTGTCTATTGTCACAAAGGAGGGCAAGTTCTGGTGAAACCTGCTCTAAATTCAGATCTGCTGTGTTTTCCTGGTCCTTCTACATTTCACAGCTCCAGAAGAACACAAAGATTGTCAGGGTGAAGGATTGGGCTTGTCTCAAACCCAGTTCAGTCTAATCAAAGAAAACACATGTACCTCACACTTCAGAAAGAACAGCTTTTATGCAAAACCATTTTCCTTAGGCTTTAATTCCTAGGGAAAATACCCTTGTGCTTGTTCCTGCTTCTCTGGGGAGCCCCATTTTCCACGTCCCACATCAACCTGTGGCTGTCAGCAGCTGTGCCAGCAGGCAGCCCCAGCCCTCATCACTCACTGAGCCAGGCTGGCTGCTCGCTGCTGTTCCAGCTGATCACAGCATTACTCAGCCCCCACGGCAGCTCCAGGGACAAACCTGACATTTCCAACCTCCTGTCTTCAGCAACAACTTCATCAAGATCCCCTTCCATCAGCCTGTGGTGACAGTGGCAGGAAAAGGACTGGATTGAAGAAGATAACAAGATCTGCCCATGGTCACTGCTTGGGAGTGTGAGGAGCCAAAGGTGTGTGAGGCTGCAATGAACACAGTTATTCTTTCCCTGCATGCTCCACACATCAGCACAAAGTCTAATTGTGCAGGGGCAGAGCTATTCTTGCTATTGCAAATGTTAAGGACCCCAGGGTCATCATCAATCTGCAGGAAAATCCCCAAGAACGTGGCATTTGTGGGACTGGAGATGGGGTGTGCTCCATTGCCCAGGGCCTGCACTCCTCTCCCTGCATTCCCTGCACACAAACCCATCCCAGCTGGTGGCACACAGCTGTCCCTGCCACAGCAAGGCCAGAGCTTGGTGAGCAGCAGCAAGAGCAGGGAGCTGAATCCCAGACCAAGCCATATTTGCAGGCAGCTCCCCTTGGGAATGAGCCCTGCAATCAGCCCTGCTGCAGGGATGTTCCCCCTTGAACACAGACCCGTGGGGACACCAGGACTGCCACACCCCAGGGCACTGCCCAGGTGGTGCTCCATCACTTGGGTACAGAGAGGTGCCAAGGCCACGAGCTCTGAAAAGCCTAAATAATTAACATCTACATACAGGAAAAATGTCTTGCAGCTTCAGATCCCTGTGATTCAGTTAATTCCTGAAGCACCACAGAGTCTTCCATGTTAATGAAACACTTTCTCCCATCAGCTGTACTGCAGTCACCAGCATGTGAAACAGAATCTGATCTGACTCCCACACTGCACAAAGATTGATTCACAAGCTCTGCAATACAAAGTTCTTGCAGTGGAAGTTGCCTGACACGAGAACCAATCCATAAGGGAGGTTCCTGGATCCAGGAAAAGCTGGGAGAGCCACAGCCAGCGAGCCAATCTGTTCCTCTGGGCTGCCACAGCAACATTCCAGAATCAGACTGACACAATAGCCCAGAAATAACCCAGGGAAAATCTGTGGTTTTACTGCTGTCAGAATGACCCTGGAACAGACTACTACTCAAATTTGCAGACAATATCAGTTGGGAAGGTGTTGTCAATTCAGAAGTTTGAACTATTACATAGAAGCAACAGATAAACCCAAGGATTCAGAAGAAGCAATGGAATGAAATGCTGTCACAGTGAGCAGTTTCATCATGGGGACTGACAGTCAGAACTTCAGCCATCAGGGAGAGGTCTCCAGTCTGAAACAACAGAGCAGCAGAAGGATCTGGATGTAACACTGAGCCACAGGCCAAGTATGTGCCATTGCAGAGAACAAGCCCTGACCAACTCAACAAAAACCCCAGGAAACAGAACCAAACCCTGGCATGCATCTTCTGAGACAGAACAAAACATTTCCAGGACATAAACACTCGGACAACACTGGCAAGAGACATCATCTGCTATTCTGACATCACCTGGGATGTCTGTTTCCAAGAAAGGTGACTCAAAATCAGAACTGGTGGGTGCTGAGACATTACTGGGAGAATGGCAAGTCTGTTTCATGGTGTGAAATTTTGAGTCCTTGACCTGTCTGATTTCTGGAATTCAATAGGATACATTTCTGAACAGAAAATGGTTGCTGGCAACATCACAATGATCCAATGGTTTCTCCCTTTCTTAGGAGTACATTTCATCTGTGATTCACTAATCATTTTGATTTAAAAAGGCTCCTTTTCAGCACTGGGTAACATTTTAATTAAATATTTGAAAACCTGTCGAATACTGTAATTGCAATTTAAAAGCTATGAATTAGGAAGGTAAAAGCTTTTATCTACTCTCAAGACATCTCCTTCTTTTTCATAAAGCTGTCAGTGGCAGTCTTTAGGAACATTCCCTGATTGAATTTGAGTAGGACAGAGGGTTTGGCTGATGTGATCCTGCACTGCTCAGCTGCCAGGCAGAACTCAGGCTGCTCCCAGCCAAAAGCAGATCCCCCAAAACAAATCTGTTCCTCCACATCCCTCCCAAGGGAGACTCACCTTCCAGAAAAGCACAGCTTTCACTCAGAAGCACCCTGATGGTGAGCTCAGAGGGTGGATGGGGAGAGGAGGCTGCACCAGCCCCCAGCATCCCGCTGCAGCAGCCTCTACCAGAACAGGAGCAGCCTGTTTAACAGTGAAATCTGTCAGGCACATGCATTTATAAGGGCATTAATACCCTGGTATTTATAAAATCCATCAGTGCCAGCCACTGCCATGACAGCTGATCCCTGTAATTATTAGAAATAATTGTAGTACAAATAAAGTTTCCTTTATAATAAATAGTCTCTTTACTGCCACAACTGATTTTATTTATTTACCTGGTCTGCTTATACAGCTTCTCATGCTGATGGTAAGTAGAACAGTTTACTTCCTGTCAGCATATTCATTAAAGTTTGAAAAAGAACATCAGGAGCAGGTTGAAACAATGAATTATCTAGAAGGAATAATGTTAAATTGGTGTTGAGGTTCTGGATACAATTTATTTAATAGCACTGCCAGAAACAGGACTTCTCAGAAGCCAAAATGTGTCTAATGGGTCTGAGGACAAGAGCATGTTCCTTGGCAAGAGGAGAAGGGGTTCAGGGTCAGCCTTGCTTGGATAATGCTGGGCCATACCAAAACAGAGCTTTTAACCAAGTATCATTTTAAAAATGAAGTTTGTTACACACTGTGCCCTGTAACAGATTTCTGTTCAACAAATAAAGACCTTTACTCTTTACAGCTAGCTGATGAACCTGACCTTACAGAACAAATGTTCCCCATGTTTCATACAGTCCCAGCTGGGGTGGCACTGCAGAAATGCTCACCCTGGTGGAAAAGGCTCTTTTGCTCCAGCACCATCCTTCCCTGGAGGCTGCTGACCTCCAGGAGATGCAGGGTGAGGGGATCCTTGTTCCTAACAGCTCAGCCAAGTTTGTTCAGCCCCCTTCAGCAGCAGGTTACAAGCAGCTCAGCCTGCCCTGTGTCCCAGCAGCTTCTCTGAGCAGGGCAGAGCTGAGCAGGGACAGCCACCCATGCTGGGGACAGTCCTGTGCCTGCCCTGCGTGCTGCCACGGTGGCTGCCTGTGGGCACTGACCCTGCTGAAGCCTCTCTCAGATCAGGACCCTCTTTTTCTGCCTTGCTTTGAACCCCTCTCTGCCTCAATCCCCGCTGAGTGTCTTGCAGGGCTCGAGATAATAAATAATGGGCCAAAGCCAGAGACAAGGGGAGCTGAGCAGCTGAAACAAGCTGCAATTCACTGCTCACCATGCACCTGGGCTGCTGAAATGCACCTGGCAGGGATGGAAGGCTGGCTTTGGAGTCCTTGCCTCTGCCAAGCACACTCAGCCTCACCACTGGGCCATTAATTAAGTCTCAAATCCCATCTAGTATATATAATACAATATACTCCAGTATTAACTTGCTGATTTGGAAATCTAAAAGATGTATGTGGACAACAATACATCGAAAACTGATGGCTGTGAACCTTCAACCTTTTCAAGAGATTTCTGAGGGGACACTGAGCATCCTGCATACACTTTTTCCTGTATTATAGGAGAAACTAAAGTTAACTCACTGCTCTAATAATGAATTTATCAACCCTGAAACCAGCATCTCATCCTGTGTTGCCATTACTGCAGGGCCATCAGGAGCTGGGATGCTGGCATGCCACAGGAATGGCAAACAGCACTGGAGAAAAGCAAGGGGAATGCAGCAAGTGTCCCTGGCCCCTATGCCAATGTATACATTTAAATATTTTCACTGCAGCTTTTTGTGACTCAAGAAATCAGGAACATCTAACTTGGCCAATCTTCTGCTTTACAATTTACAAATCCACGAGAGTGAGCAGAAAGGACCACGGGATGCAAAGGTGGTGCAGAGGTGGCATGTGCCAGTCTTTTAGAAAAACCAAAGCTCTGCCTAATGTGAAAGCAGTAAAGCTGTTTTTTGAAAGATTAACCTGAAATGGAAATACTCCAGAGCATTTCTGTTTGGTGCTTCTATACATGAAATTACATGTTCTGCTAAAAAGACCAGTAAAAAACTAACCCAAATCACTCCTGTCTCCAAAACCAGAGAAATAACATAACATATTATTTTCATTGTGCTTCTTTCTAAATGGAAGAGGAGATTTTTTTAAATTTTTATTTTAATTTGCAAATTACAAGCTGGCTTTGCAAGGACCACAGGGAAAACTGAAGTATCAAACTAATCAAAGTTGGATGCCTCAGAAGGGGCACCTGAATCATCACTGCCTCAGCACAAAGTGAAGCATGACAAAGATCTGGAGGTTTGTAATGCCCTGGAGCTGCTTCCCTGGCACTGCAGCTAATGCAGAGAAGGTTCCACCATTCCCAGGCTGTCAGGGACCCAGGGACTGCTGCCATTTGTCTCTGCCTCCTCCCTTCCCCATTGTCCCCACACCTGTTGCCTTGCAAATGCCATCTCCTGAGAACTTTACAGGCTGCGTGTGACCTTTGAGCACACAGCTCTGTGCTGCTGCAAAATGGGCTTTTCTTCATCTTTAATGGAAATTAAGAGAGTGAGCTGATTTGTAGCAGCTGCCAGCAGAATCTATTTTTGTTCTCAGGAGCTATATTTTGCCACTATATCACTTGATAATAAAGCAATCATGGCTCGTGGGCACACGTGAGGAGAACTGTGGTTTCCTGCCACCACTGGAACCACTGGGGAGGAAACCTTTTATCTTTTCAATTATGTATGGAGAGAACAGAAACCCCAACACCTCACATTACGTAAATCTGATTGCTCTACAGCCTTAACCCTCAACCAGACCTCGTGTGGCTGCACTCCAGGGCCCAGCTGACAGCAGAGCTGCACTTGATGCCCCAGCCCAGAACATTCTGTGAGTCTGTGAAAGCCTCTTCCTTCTAACACAGCAGCAGAGAGCTCCCAGTGCTCAGCAGGAGGAGGCAGCCATGCAAAGGGGTCACACAGCTCTCATCTGTGAGACAGCCCCAGTTCGAGCTGGGAGACACACCCTGGCAATGAAGGCACGAGCCAGCAGAGAGAAAACGTGGGTCTGGTAAAATAAAGAATCACAGCATCTGAGAAGTTGGTAAATACAAATAACAAGAGCAGCCAGCTCTGGGAGTCTGAAAGTGCAGAGAACACCTTCAGTCTTCAGTAATGGCATAATTAACTTGCTGTCACCAGGCAAACATCCAGGTTACATTTTTTTAAATGCTCTGAGATTGATTTTTGTTTTTCTTTCAGCACTAAATAATAATGTGTCAATATTTTCTAACAGATTGCCTAAGAACAGAAATAAGGCACAGCCAGACCTTACACCAGTGTGCTTCATCCCTAACAACAAAGAAATGGGAAAGGGAGAGAAGAGGAAATGCACAAATTTCTGACTGTACTTGAAATTTGGGTATCTAATAGGCATTTTTTAGGTAAAAACAAGGTTAAAGGATCAGGCAATTTTCAAGTTCTGTAGTTTTCACTGTGACCACGGGGCAACCTGTTTGAATGCATTTCTGTAGAACAGACAGTTGGCTACGTACTGCATTTTGTGCTCCCCAGGGAATTCAAATTAATCAGAGCTCCTGCCATTCCTTTTATTTCTTTTCTCACTCTCAAATGGATATGGAGTCAGAATTCAGGGTCTGGAAAAGCTGTCACTCAGGAAGCCCAGCCCAAGGTAAGAGCACTCCTGACTGAGGTCAGAGATGCACCACGATGAACAGAGTGCCCGAGCACAGCTCGTGTGCACCCACAGGAGTTCTGAGCAGGGAAATGCCATCAACTCAGCCTCTGCCCCCAGAAAGTCGGGGCACAGCCAAAGAGCAGGAGCTGGCCTCCCAAGGGAAGCTGTGCTCTCCCCCCACAAGGCAGGACCTGGCTCTCAAGGTGGTTCCTGCTGTCCCTGCCTCCCCTCTCAGCCCATCGTGGGCACCTGTCAGACACGGGAGTGCACAGCAGTGCTGAAGCCCTTGAGTGCCAAACAATTCCTTACCATAGCCAAAGGGAGAACTCCTACCAGGTCCTTCTGGCTGACGTAGATCTTGGAGATCCCCAGATCGGATGTGGTGTCTCCAGGATATTCCACCTGCCAGGTGATGAGCTGGGTCTCAGGGAGGTCAGTCAGCTCTTCAATCTCAAAATCAATCTGCATGATTTCAGAGGCAGGACCCTCCGCACTGCAGCAAAGAAAGGAACAGAAATGTTCATTCACATGACTGATAAGCCAGGAATATAATTGCTTTTATATTAATAAAACCTTGGATTAAGGCTCCTTCAAAAAGAGGATTTGGTGGGATGATGGATTTAATAATGAATTAATCATTTGCACTTGTCTTAAGATTTCAGGTTATTTCCCACCAATTCAAGAGGCTCAGCAACACTTTGTGACATGGATCACTGTGCACTGCTCCATTTCACAGGGGGAGAAACACAACCAGATCAAAGGCAAAACAGAGGCTGAAAGTACAGCCTAAACTGTCCCAGACCCTCCCTTCAATGAGCACATTGCATTTCCTCCTGGGCAAAGCAGCACGTGAACAAATCTAAAGGGAATCACTCTTGAAAGGGGAAACCACTGCACCAAAAGTATTTTCTGTTTATGAAAAAGACAGGCATGGAAGAAAGGTCAAAGCTCGGGATGGGGTCCATGAACAAGGGCAGCAGGGGGCAGAGGACTGCAAAACCCAGAATTAATTTCTGGCTATACTGCTACCTTGCTGGGAATGTCAGTGGGAAGTTCCTTTTGTCCTTTGCTAAACCAGGAATTACAGATAATTGAGCTTGTTGTGAGAGAGTTACAAAACTGGGATGTTTCATATCAGCCAGGCCTGCCAGGATCCTTGAGAGAAAACCCCCAGAGAAGAGCAAAGCCTTACTGGGTGTGACATTGTGGGGGCACTGGGGGCTTTGTGAGCTGTCCTTCCTTGGGTTCCGTGTTTGTGTCAGAGGGTTCCATACAGCAGAAATGCAAAGAGGAAAGACTGGAAAGGGAATTGATGCAATTCCTGTAAAGTTTGTTATAAAAGCAGCTACTGCATGGAAAGGTAGTGAAGATTGCACTGTGTGTCCCAGTAAGGTGAGCTCCTTAGGCCAGTGGCATTGAGAGACACAAGAAAATACTCAATTCCTGTAAAGCTGCAGAGGAATGTGGAATTTCTTAGCAGTGCACAAATCCAGGGGACACTGAGAGTGCTTTTACTCCTGAAGCACTGCATGCTGAACCAGCTTCAGTGTTTGTGTGGAGGAGGAAGGAAAGAGCAGAATTTCTTTCTGTGGGATAATGCTCAAGGAGAGGAAGACTGGCACAGCACTAAAGGTGTCACAAGCCATTTCTGCTGCAGAGTGCAGCTAGGAAAAAAGGGAACATTGCAGCAACTGATTAGAGAATCCCAAAATGCACCCAAACCCCAGCAGGCTTCCCAGCTGATGTGGGAAGAGAGCTAAAACTAAGGATACACTTTTATGAAGACCAGTTATGACAACAGCCCCAGACTGGGACTCTTCCCAAGATCCTCAGAGATTTCCACTGTGCTGACTAAATTCAGAGCTTTACCCAATGCTGCTTCTTGAAGAGGCCGATCTGATCATCTTTCAGGTTTGTATTTCAGTGGATGCACTGTGTTCTTTCTCTCCTGGATGGAATTTAAAGCAAGCCAAAATGGAACACATTGTGTTCAATGTCTCATTTCTTCATGTCACGAAAAAAAGGAGCACAATTTCTTAACTAGCACTGAATGCAGTCTGATTTCATGCTGACCTAGGTGGGATCAGAAGCTGCTTTATGCAGCTGTGACTATTGAATCTCAGTTACCTTAATTGTGTGAGCAGGAACGGGCAGTGCATTGCCTATAAACCCCTGGCAGAGAGCAGGTTTGTACAGCTCTGCCCAGCTCCTGTGTTTAATGGAATTCCAGACAATGAGCCCTGGGGCTGGGCTCTGTTCAGGGTGCCTCTGCATCCCTGCCTGATGCTCCCTGTGCTGCCTCTGCAGGACTGTCACAGGCACAGGGGGCACTGAGGGCACAGTGCCAGACCTCAGGACCACCACAACACTCTCAAAAAAGGGCAAACCCCTAAATCTTTTCCAGGTATGTTGGAGATTCATAGTGTGTCCAACCAGCGGGAATGATGCAGAAGATCCATGATATCAGAAGACTAATTAATTACTTTATTAAACTTTATTAAACAGGGCCATCCTGCACCTGCTGCTGCTGACACATCCCTGACACAGGCACAATACTGTCTAAAAGAAATCTCTTCTGCTGACTCTGGCTCTGAGAGGGGCTGTGCCCGAGGCCCTTGGCACCTCTGCTGTGACATCACCTTTCTTCAGAGACAGAGCCACTCCTCGGAGGGATGTCACACCCTGCTTTGCAGGAGAGACCTTGCAAGCCCAGGAGCAGCTCCTGGGCGTGGGCAGCGCTCTCAGAGCAAGGATCCCATGCTGCCCTCACCAGTTGTGCTGCCAGCTGTGGTCCCTGTGCCCTGCTCCCAGCACCAGCCTCCTCCTGCAGCTCCCCAGAGCAGCCCTGCAATGTTCCCATCAGAAAATGCACCAGGTCTCATCACGGGCTCCAGCAGGCTGGAATGGGCAGGAGCAGCCTAAAGCCATGGAAATGCAAAGCAGGATGTGGCACAGGAAAGGGAACCAAAGGGAGAGGAGAGAAAAGGTAATTTTATTCTCCTCCACCCCACAAAGGTGCCCAGCACATTCCTGCAGGGCACCACGAGAGGCTGTGGCCTGAAACACTGCCAGGGCAAGGGCTGCAAGAGCAGAGCTCAGGAAAGGAAGAAATGTTTCCAGGGATAACTGGGAAACCTTTCCAGCACAGAGCAGGGTGGCAGCAGCACAGCTGACCCCAGGAGGCCTGCAGGGCTTTGTGAAAACCATTACTCCCGTTTCACAGGAGAGAAAATTAAACTGAAAATTACTTTCCCATAAAAAGAGGGGATGAGATGATTTATGCACCACAGAGTGGAGAAAAGGTGACATTTCAGACAGAAGGTAATTTTTTGGGTAAAAGTAAGGTCACGTGCTATGCTGTCATTCAGCCAAAACCACCAAGGTCCTTCCCTGTGTGGGAGGAAACAACACCAACCCCTGGCAGATGTGGGAAAAATGCCAAAAAAACCAAAGCCTTGGCACGTCGTAACAAAGCTCCATATTTTTAAAAAATCATTTCATTTCTGATACAAATTCTGTTTAAAATTAAAAAAGAAACCTTTTCCTATGGTATTTTCCCCAGAATGTAAACAATTTCACTAAAAGGATTTTAGAAACCTTCTCTGCTCCTCTCTCCTGGAATTTTAAGCCATTCCTCCTGATATCACTGAACAGTACTTGTTCCCTAACCAAGAATGAGGAGGTGGAAAGGAAATCAAAGGATCACTAGAGAATCAGCCCTTCCTTCAGAATATTTGCTTTTTGGTACCTCCTTCCCTTCTCTCCCCAGCCCTAGAGCTCCCCCAGAGCCCACGGGCATTGCATTTACACTCCCCTAGAGCAGCAGATCCCCAGCAGTGCCAAAGTCTTTAAATAAAGTGGATTTTATCCATATTTTTGCAGTGCTCCTGGGAACATGCAGCCCAGTAACAAACTGTCTTCACACCTAAACAGATTTTGGGTGGGGAAAAAAAGGAGGAGGAAACTAGAAGATATTAAGAGAAAAGAAATCACTGAGTGAAAAATCTGTACCAGAAGGAATATATTTTATATATATATCCATCTATATTTAAAGTAGCCAGGAGAGAATCCTGATAATCTTTTAGTTTATTTTCACCAAGAAAAGATTGTCTGTCTAGTCTTTGCTGAATTCTTAAAAAATACCCCCAACTCTGGTCTCAGGAGAGAGAATCCTTTTATTTGTGAGGGTTTTTTGTTTGTTTTAAGAAGCCTCTACATCTGAGTCAAACTGTTGTGGCAGGAGGGACATTTGCATTCCTCTCCACATTTGCTGGGGAGACAGAGATCACATCTCTGCTGAATAAACAGCTACTTGCAATGCAATAAACTCCTTCTGCTGCCTTGTCTGACAGCACCTCGTGGTGACGTGCAGGGGATGAGCAAGGGGAGATGTGGGGTCCTGCAGGGCAGGAGGGAGTGCCAGGCACATGAACACACAGACACCAGGCTTTGTGCCCAGAAAGGAGGCAGAGGAGTCCTGTGACCTTATCTGAATAAAGGGAGAGGCCACGGGGCATTTCCCATGGGTCTGTCAAAATTCTGGAGGACACAGCCTCCTTCTTATCCCAGTTTTATCCCAGCCACATTTCCCCCTCTTTCCCCACTGACTGAGGTACTTGAGAGGTACAGACTTCCCAAAATCCCTAAGACCCCTTCTAATGTATTTTCTTCTCCTTGTGTCAAGCAGTGGAATTCCTTATGGGATCCATGGTTCTTCCCATTGTTTTTCATCTCTCTGTACCTAACTTCACCTCTCAGCAGAGCCACAGTTGGTTTGTAAAGACAGACCTCTCTCATTGCATTCATCCACCATGGAATCCTTCCCACTGTTCCCTGCACCTCTCAGTGCCAGTTTTATCACCAGCAGAGCCAGATTTGTTTGCAAAGACAAGCCCCTCATTCCTCCAGGAGGCTGCTCCAGGTGGGCTCTCCCAGGGATGCAGGGCTCTGCCCCAGCTCAGGCAGTGGGAGGGGAACACCCCTGCCCCAGGTGGGATGGAGTGAAGGTCACGAGCCCATTCCAGCTCTTTCCTGGTGTTTTCCTCCTGTCTGCTCTGTACCTGCTCCCAGGCCTGCTGCCCCTGCCTTTCCTGGCAGTGTGCTCTGGAGCACAGCTCTGCTCTGCTGCCCGGGGGTGCTGGGCACAGCCTGGGGGCACAGGGCTCAGGAGGGACCCCCCGGGCCAGCCCAGGCTGGGGAAGCTCCTCTGGGCCACGTTCTTCTACCCCTCCCACGTAGCACAAGTCAAAACCCTCACAGTACTCTGAGAGGCAGAGACATTTCTCACTGTTATGAATCCAATCCAGTTGGCTTTTCCCTCTGGTTTCCAAGCTAGAGTGCAATCCATGAATATTCTTCAGCTTGTTTTTGAAGAAAGCTTCTATACTGGATAATGAGTGCAGATTTTCTGTGGACTATTTTGTTCCTACAACTGGTATTTAAGGTAAAAAAATCAAATCCTGCAAGAGCTGCCATGAAACAGGAGTTTGAACAAGCGTGGCAGTGGCTGCCAGCAGCTGAGGGGCTGGCCCAGCTCCAGAGTGAGCTCACCACGGGCAGCTCTGACCTCCCACACCCAGCCACTGGTGGGACCTGCCTGGCAAGGACTCCCAGCCCTCCCTGCAGCCAAAAAGGATGTGTCTGAGTTTACCCAAGAGCAGGAATTGTATTAACCCAAAGCCAACAGCGTGGTGCAACACCTGCCCCACGTGCTGCCAGCACACTGACAGCTCATCCTCTACACATCACACAAATAATAAAAACGAAAATATTTCAGACAAGAAAGTGAGACCTGGGGCTCAGCCCATGCCAAGGTCAGAGAGGGCATCCTAAAACCCAATATCTGTAGAACCTGGAGCACTGTGCTCCAGCAAAGATCATTACTCACCATTGATGTATCAAGAGAAGGTGATACATCCAGCACTACATTAAAATTTCATTTTATTCAGTGTCATCTTACTTTAAAAATTCAGCATAGGTAGACTGAAAAGTCATTTTTCTGTGGGAATCACCATATGAAGTGAACCAGCTAGCAAGAAAAATCACCAAGAAATGAGTCTGCTAATCATGTAATAGAGTTATTTTTAAAAATTGATCCATCTCTCTGGAGCTTGACATCAGTAGTCTTGGTTGAGAAATAGTTGCTGAATTATTTATTTGACTTTTATTTTTTTTTGCTATTGTCAAATAAATTATTCACTATATGATTTTCCAGCTGTTGATAGCACTTTTCCCAAATAACTCAATTCAAAAGTGAGCAAAAATTAGCAAACCTCTTAATATAATATCAATTTAAAACACAATTACCCACCGAGTCAGCAGTTCAGCTCAGAACCAGGGTATCTGAGCATCTCCTGGCGTGGTCAACACAGGATCATTTCCCACATAACGCCAAGGGGAGGGTAAATCAAGGCTGACTTTACTCCATCCTAGCTGATAATCACTCAATAAATGATCAGGTGCTTCTGCAGCAGCCCCAGCACGAGGCACGAGCAGCACAGCCCCAGCTCCTGGGCAGGAGGCAGAGCTGAAGGCTACAAAAATGCTTTTACTGACAGTGCAAAGTCTCATAAAACCCTGCAAATACACTCAATCCAGCTTTCTCCACCTGCTGTTTTACTGTCCTCGGCACAAAAATAACAATAAATGTAGGAAAACTCACTTGTAAGTGTGGTAAAACTGCAGAAGAGGAAAGCAGGCACAGAACCACAAGTGTTCACAGTTTATTGGTGAAGTTTCTGCAGGATCCAGCCAAGGCTCAGACCACACTGCACAAGAGAAGCAGGGAATGTGGTGATGGTTGTCCTCACAAGGGGGAACAATGGGGAAAACGAGCCACAGGTGCCATCTCAGGGGTAGGAGAAGCAGGTAAAAGGTTCAATGAAGAACAGCTCAGCACCCGTGGCAGGGAGGTGTGTGCCCAGCCCTGAGCCTTTGCACCAATAACACTCCCGAGCATCCCCAAAAAGAGCTTCAGATGTTCCACTCCCATTGCAATCTGGCAGCCTGTTAACACCACCTCAGGCTCCTGGAAATGAAAGAAACCTTTTTCTGAATGGCAGGAGCTGCACAAACACTGCACTGCTCTGAGGGAATGAGACCCAGCGTGTTCATGCTAAAAAGCTCCAGAGCCAGCACTGCAAATATTTACTGCTGAGTAACCCCAGCACAGCAAAGCATGAGCTCCAGCACCGTGCTCAGCACACAGCCCTGCAGCACAATTCACTCCTCACCCCACAAATACTTACCCACCCAAAAACCCCCCTCACACATGATCAGCAAATTTACACTTGTGCATAAATACATGTGGAGTTAGACTTTGAAATTCAGAATGGTTTTGAAATTATGCCCCCTATTAATTTTTAAAAAGTGTAATTGTGGCATTAAATCCAGAGTGGAAGATCTGTACCTTAGCATTTAGCTCCAGCCACGTCTCCACGGTGAGATCTGGAACATATTTTTTATGCCTTGCTGACTGGTGTCCACACTGGTTCCACAAATGCAATTATATATAAAAGCAGCATCACATTCCACAAGACTCAAGCTCTCAATGTATTTCAAAATTAGTGACTTATTTGGAGATACCTGCCAAGGCACATCCAATATATGAGATTAGTACCCTCAGCTACAGGAATTTCCTCTGCTGTGAACTATTCAGCAAGTATTTCTGCTGAACTCATACATCTTCCAAAACTGCAAAGTTCTTTTAAATTAAAATAAAATTTTAAAAAGAGTTTTCTTTACACAATCGTTCAGTGTTTGCCAAGTCTAGAATTAAAAAAAGGAAATACTTTCCAGCTTCCTTACTATTAAAACAGAAGCTTCCAGTTTGTTTCTTATTTTTAAGCAATATTATGAAAAATAAACTGAAGAGAGAAGATACACCTTGCCTCCCTCCAAACCCAGCTTTCTGAAAGAGCTTTAGGCTGAAATATATTTAAATCCCAGAATTACAGGGCAATCTTGGTTAGGAGAGACCTTTGAAAGGCATCTGGCCTAGCACCTTTCTCAAGGCAGATTATTTCTCAGTAAATTATTCTGTCTGCAGCAATCAGGATAAGATCCTGTCCCTGCTCCAGCTGTGGTACATTTTTATTGAGCAGATGTTTCCCCTCCACACACCTTGGGATGATCTGAGAGCCGTGAGGAAATCACACAGACAGGATGATGGGGCAGGTCTGCAGCTGAGACCTAGGTCCTGTCAAATCAAATCACAGCTTTTGATGTACTTGTGACATGAAAAACTGTGAGAGTTCAAAAGCTCTCAGAAGTCATGTTCACATCAGCACAAAGTGCTGGAGTCAGTCCCTCTGGGCTCTGCTGCACCCACTGCTGGTGCACCTGATGTTCCCCAGGCTGTGCAGCACCTCAGCTCAGGGCTGCTCAGGTGCAAGGGGACACTGGCAGTCCTTGGGAACGCTCTCAGGAGTGATGGACATAATAATAATAATAATAATAATAATAATAATAATAATAATAATAATAATAATAATAATAATAGTGGTGGTGGCAGGCTATGATTGCAGTCATGCTGCAGGGAATTATCCCGTGGGAGGTGCCCAGAGACAGCAAAGCCCCCAGGGCAGGGAGCAGTGCAGGAATCAGCAGCACTGGTTTGTGTCCCTGGGTGTCCCTGCTGGGATCTGTGCCCCTGGGTGCTCCCAGTCCCACCCCTGGGTGCCTCTGTGTCCCCCAGCAGCAGCAGCAGCAGCAGCAGCAGTGTCGCTGCTGCCAGCGGTGCAGGAGCTGCTGCAGCAAACACCAAGGGCAGACCCCTGTGGCAGCCAGGCCCCCCCTGCAGAGGGAAATCCAAGGCAGCAGAAAGCAGAGCTGCAGCCTGAGCTGGGCTGCCCCCTGCCAGGGCACCCACCACACCAAATCATCTCTCCATAAACTTACCATGCTCCACTCTGAAAGCCCTTAGGGATTTTAAATGCCTGTTCCCTGANAGGTCTGCAGCTGAGTCCTAGGTCCTGTCAAATCAAATCACAGCTTTTGATGTACTTGTGACATGAAAAACTGTGAGAGTTCAAAAGCTCTCAGAAGTCATGTTCACATCAGCACAAAGTGCTGGAGTCAGTCCCTCTGGGCTCTGCTGCACCCACTGCTGGTGCACCTGATGTTCCCCAGGCTGTGCAGCACCTCAGCTCAGGGCTGCTCAGGTGCAAGGGGACACTGGCAGTCCTTGGGAACGCTCTCAGGAGTGATGGACATAATAATAATAATAAT
>VXBC01007984.1:98900-244546 GCA_013399945.1 Ploceus nigricollis
AATCAGCAGCACTGGTTTGTGTCCCTGGGTGTCCCTGCTGGGATCTGTGTCCCTGGGTGCTGCCAGTCCCACCCCTGGGTGCCTCTGTGTCCCCCAGCAGCAGCAGCAGCAGCAGCAGCAGCAGCAGCAGCAGTGTCGCTGCTGCCAGCGGTGCAGGAGCTGCTGCAGCAAACACCAAGGGCAGACCCCTGTGGCAGCCAGGCCCCCCCTGCAGAGGGAAATCCAAGGCAGCAGAAAGCAGAGCTGCAGCCTGAGCTGGGCTGCCCCCTGCCAGGGCACCCACCACACCAAATCATCTCTCCATAAACTTACCATGCTCCACTCTGAAAGCCCTTAGGGATTTTAAATGCCTGTTCCCTGAAAGACTTTTGCAGAAGCTGATTATTCTAATGGCTGAAGCAGCCAGAGGAGCCACCCTGGCTGGAGCTGAGGTCAGAGTTCTAAGAGCCCATCCCAGCCCAGACATGCAAGGGATAATGGCCAAAGGCAGCTCCTCCTGCTGCAAGTGCTCTCAGTAAAACACTGAGCTTCTGGAACATGCAATGGCTGGTGATAGCTCCCTCATCCAGAATTATTCCTTCCAAGTTTCTGTGTCCTCAAATCACCTCCAGCCAAACAGCTTCCTCCCTACCCCAGTGCAGCTGTAAACAAAACCATTACTGCAGATAAACTTAAATGGACTTTAAATATTCACTGATCTAAGGAGGCAGATGAGAAATGGGGGGCTCTCACCACCTTATCTCAATACACTCTGGCAGAACGGGGCTGCAGTTGTTTGTCATTTCAGAAGGAAATTACTCTTTCAGTAAAAATAATAACATGATCAGACTAATAACTAGAAAAGTGGAGGAGACGGAAAAACAGCCATGGCATGAAATGCTCCATGAGATCCTCAGGAAATGTGCCCCTGGGAATAGGAAATATCACCTGCCCAGAGTGAGGAGCCCGTGCTGTCAGCTGGGGGAGGCCAGAACACATCACTCACCCTTCCTTGTGTGGCAGACTTCCAGCTGGTGGAATTTGGGCTTTACAGCCACTTCCAGAGCTTAGTCTGCAGGTACTAATCTTGGACCTCAAGAGCAGATTCAGTTCTGAGCTTCAGCAGAGCATTGCTCCTACCTGGGGGAGCCTCAGACTGAACTCAGAAATCTTTGCAGCTGGCCCTGGAAAGATGCACGTCCAGCCCTTGAGCAAGACATATTGATTTTATTGAGCTGGAGGCAGGGGAAGAGACACCCTAATTGTTATAATTATGAATTCAGTAATGTTAGTAATCATTAACAGCTTCAACAGGTTCATAAATCAGTCACGGAAGGGGGAGAAGCAGTAAGTGGAGATCAATTTCTGCTCCAGTAACATTTCACAGCACACACCTAAACATTGGACTGCTTGAACTACTCACTCTTAGTTTTTACTCTCACTGCTACTGCCCCAGAGTTTCTTAGTCCAATTATGAGTCTTTAATGACTTAACTGAATGTAAACTCTCTTTCTTTGCAAGGCTAACATGGACCCTTTGCAAATATAGACACTGCTCTTCTTTCCCTGCAATGAAAATCCTCGAGGGGGTATGAGCTGGGACACAAAATCACCAAAAATGTGGGCTTAGAATATCTGCTCAAAGCAAGCAAAATGGGAAATTTGGATGGGGAACTTACTCCAAACCTCCCAACTGCCACGGTTCTTGGAATTTGTGTGGAGAAATCCAACGGGCAGCTGTTATGGGTATTAAAAGCAACCAAATGATGTGAAGAATTAAAACATAGCACTGCCAGAATTATCACTACAGTCTGTGACTATAAACAGGGTTTTAGGCATGGTTTTCCATTTGCTTTGCTCCAGCTGCTTGACTTTAGTTCTGCTGTCATTGCACAGCAGGATAAGGTACAAACAAGAGCCACAAGGACCGCAGGAAATGGGCAGGGTTCTTTAGAAAAACGTAGAAGAAATAATGTGCCAGATTTCCAGAGGGCCTGAACGAGCAGTACTTAAAGGAACATCAAGTAGAGCAGAAGGTAGGTTGGTGATTTTTCTAAAAAAAATCAGTAGGTGAGGCTTAAAAGGCAGAAGAAGCAGCAAGTGCTAACTTTCCACAAATATTTCAAGGATTTATCCGTCAAGGAGAGAAAATTGCTAGAGCAGGTAGGCAGGAGAGTGTAATTAGAAACAACAGGAAACATGGAGCAAATTCAAAGCAAAAGGACAGTGGAAGGGTCTCAGAAAGAAATGGAAAACACAATATCTGGGCAGGTTTAAAAGTAGATAGGATAAAATGCTTAGAAAGAAATCATTTCTGCAGTGGCATAGATGGCTATAACAAGCTGGTTTGGGAGTTGTTTTTCTTTTTCCAAGCTCCTTAATAAAGAGAGGATTATGCAATCAGTCCATCTGAGTCTCTGTCATTCCCTCCAGTATATTAGACCAATTTCAACAAAATTAGAGAGGAGAGGTGAAGAATTATTAAATTTTGGGAGCAGAAGGGAAGGAGTGACGCCTGTGTGAGAAGGGATGCAGAGCACCCCCTGAGACCCCCTGAGTGCCCTCACTCCCAAGCAGCACATGCAGAGGAACCTGAACTGAACACTCCTCCCATTTCATGGCTGGGGACCCTCCTCCAGTCCCAGCTCACAGCTGACCCTGCCCAGCAGCCACTGAAGCTCTGCCACTCTGCTGGGACTCAGGCTCCTCAGCTGTGGAAGTGCTCTGCTAAACAGCAATGAATCTCAACAGCCTGCTGAGCTGGGCTCTCATTTATCAGCAAAATCTGCAGTTCCACTGAGTAAATTCCCCACATTTATACGTGGAGAGAGTGACTCTGCCCCTGGCTCAGTGCTGCATGGAAATGACCCCTGCAGCCAGGGCTGCCACAGAATGAAGAGCATGACCTGGCTCCTGCTCCCAGCCTGCTGGCTGTGTGAGGAGCCAGCAAAGCCAAGCTCACCAGGTTATCAGGGGCACTGATATCAGGAGGTTATCAGGGGCACTGATATCAGGAGGTTATCAGGAGGTTATCAGGCTCCCTCACTGCTCAGCTGCTCAGCACAGAGCACACTCCCTGTCTGGGGGCTGCTTCTGCTGTTAGCACAGATAATGGACATTTAAAATGCAATATGGTTATTTTCTGTATCAGAGCATCCTAGGACACACTGTGAACAGCAGCAACTCCAAAACTGAAGGAAGGTAAAGGAATAACTCTTTTTTCATGGTAAAAACATGCAATAACATGAATGAATCAAACTTCTCTTTGACAATTCCAAAAGAAAAGCGCTACAAAATATGTCTCTATCTCTTATTTCTGTGTTTAATTATTTAGAACTCTTACTCTTTGTTCATAAAAGAAACATTGTGTTCTGTAGAATTTATGGAGATGTAAAACAAGAAGCAACAAAATCATCTGAATTACTGGTGCAGACTTTTCCAGTGCTTAGGAGCAAAATAATCTAAAACATGAAACAGCCAAGGATTGGTGCCAAAGTTTTTACATGAATGTGAGAAGTGGGCAGATGAATTGTGTGGAGAAAAGATGAAGTAGAAACAACTTGCAAGCTATTTGTGTAAGAAAGAGAAATGAAGAGCATTGAAGCAGGGAGTGGCTCCAGAGCAGACATTTCTCCCATAGGTACAAAAAAGTGACATCTCCATCAGTACTGATGAGTGTAAATCATAAATTAAAGTGTGCTCCTACTTCCAGAAGGTCCCATGTTGCAAACATGGTGATCCTTTGCTCTCCCCATCTACCTCATAAAATGCAATCACAGGTGGCAGAAAGAGAAACTTCCACTGATTCTACACCACTGCTGGAGTTCCAGGTGAAATGCAGGGTCAGAACTGGACTGAAGTCAGGGATACCATGGCACTGGGTCCCTTTCCAAGCAGGAATACAACGGGAGCAGCCACACAGCCATGAAGAATTGCTGTTGACATGAAACCCTGAGCTGGGAGCACAGGAGATGTCTGGCTCTGTCACTGCTCTGCTGAGTGACCCTGTGCCAGCCACTTCCCCACTCATCACTGCACATTCTGACATCCTGAATATGGTTCAGGGCTCCACATTTGTCAGTGAAGGCCAAAAGGAAGAGTTCAAGGCTAAATTAAGATTTTCAAAGGAACAAATCCTGACCACTGAGATCCTACAAGAGCAGAACCCCCTCCTACCACAAGGCAGGATCAGCCTGGTGTGCAGCACATCCAGCAGGGGAATGCCCTGAAGGATGGTCAGGGATCTGTATCAACCTTCCTGATCCCCAGGAGCTGCACAGCTCATGGCAGTCCACAACCAAAGGGTCAGATTTCAGAGGCTCAGCTCTTTTCTAGCTGGATTACTCCACTCCACTGCATTTAAATCTGTACTAGGCCACTGCAACATTTGCCTCCTTGGCAGTCTCTAAAATACAGATATGAGCTCCTCCATTAGCCTGTTTTGAAGTCCTTCAACTCTGGGGACTCTTTGGGTGGTAATTCTGGTCTGCACCAGGGCCCTGGCATTCCACAAGGTCCAGAGGGAAAGAGAAATGAACTAAAATAAAAGCAGTAGCTGATAATGCAGTTTTTTATATGGGCAGAGATCCAAGTCCTGGTTAAATAAGAAAAAGCTCAGTGGTGCATCTGTTACAACTGGATTAGGTGAGAAGCACAAACTGAGAGCATCAGCCACTCCAGCTCCCCTAAAACTACAACAGAGGGAATTTTTAGCTCTGCTTTGCACTCCTAGACAACACAAAGCCCCAGAGCTGTGAATGCTGCTGGTTTTTATGAATATCTATCTATCTATCTATCTATCTATCTATCTGTCATTCTGATGTGACTGGAGCCACCCCAGCGAGGAGTCTGTGCCAGGTGGATGTCCCTGCCCCTGCTGAGCAAGGCTCCATCACTCAGGGAGGCTGCTCTAATGCACAGTGACAGTCAGAGAGCAGCAGAAAGCTTTCAGAGCAGCAGCTCTGCTCTGCCAGGCACCAGCACAGGACACTGCATCCAGTCACAGCACAGCTTCCAGTGTCTGACAATACAACCCACTCCTTCCAACTGAAATATTTATTCAGGCACAATTACCATCAAAGATTAATATTTAAATAAAGGGTAATTTGTTTTTTTATTACTTTTATTTCTTTTTAAACAACAGTTAGGATTATGAACTGAATTAGATTATTTATTCCTAAAGTGGCTCTTTAACATTCTGCATTTATTAATACCAGTGTGAAATGCCCAGCCATTGATCAAACTCTTTTCCAGAAGGATGGCTTGGGAGGAAAAAAAAAAAACCAAACCAGCCCCGAGCTCTGGATTTTACAGCCATTACTGTCAATTATCCACCCCACTGTGGGAGCAGAGGAGATCTTCATCCATGCCAGCTGCAGCCTCAGCCCTGAGTGCTGCAGAGGCAATTCTGCTGTCAAACACTGAAGGGGGGACAGAGGAAGGGGGGAAATCCAGGCTAGCCATAAAGCAGAGATTCCAGCCACATGTCTGGAGCCCTTGGCACAGGAGGCAGAGTTATTTATTTGGGAATACATTTTGAGTTGTAATAACAACCCTAACACTGGGTGTCTCTGGCCTCCCTCCTGCAGAGATGCTCAGCCCTTTCTGGAGATGCAGGTCCAGCAACAGACACTGCACCCCTAAAGCTGGGAGCAGAGGGGGAGCAGGTGATTCAGAGCCCTGCAGAGAGCACGGTGCTGACCCAGCCCTGCACGTGCTGACCCGAGCTCCTGGGCTCATTTCCACACACAAACACAGCAGCACAACTCAATCACCTCCCCTCTCCGTCCTCTCTCCTTATCCTGCAGTGGTCATTGACCATGCATTTGCAAAAAGCACACAGCACTTCAAACAGGCAAACACATTTCTGCAGCTGGCCTGTCTGCCTGAACTCAGGAGGGACTCACAGAGACGAGCAGAGATATTCTGAATAAAACTGAGGTGACTTAGACCTAACATCATCCTTTCCCCTGCCACTAACTCCTCCCTGCTTTCCAGATGTCTTTTCTATCAGGAAGATTTCTAAGATTATGCAGCAAGTTCTTCTCCAAGAGGAAGAATGGACAATCAGAAACCTCCTTGGAGCCCCCGACCTCTGGTAAATCCAGTCAGCACTGGATAATCTTGATTTTAAATGAACATAAATAAATTACTAGGGAAATAAACATTGCTTTGATATGTTGACAAAGTGGATTATTAAAAGCAGGAAAAAGAACCATGGGGATGATGGAAAGCCCATAAAGCAGCAGAAGTGTTGGTATTTGGTCACAGATTTCAGGCAGAGATGACACCAGCTCCAGCAGGGTTCACCTGCTGCTGTGTTCAGCAGCAGGAACACAGAAAAAGGAGCACAGAGAAAGGAGGATAAGATACACAACCTGAGCTGAGTGCCTGCCTGACCTCCGAGGGCAATTCTACAACCTTTCACACTTCCAATTTTAAAGAGCAACTTGCTTCAATTTGAGTCTAGTACAGTGAGAGATGAAACTGTTAAACAAGTGTCAGGCAGCCATCACTTATCTATAGGGGAAAAAGGAAATAAAACAGCATTAGGGAGCCAAACATTTAGAACAAGATACCATTTTTAAATGTTTGGGTGAAATATTGCAAGGGTCAGCATTTTTATTACAGCATTTTCAGTTTGCATCTGTGTCTTTTTGATTTTGAACATGAGCCCTGGCCATTTTTCAGCCTGTTCACCAGGGGCAGCTCCTGCCCCAAGCCTTCCAGCTGCTGGCCCTTCCTCAGAGCTAATCTAGAGCAGGATTGCTGAGTTTTCTGTTCTTTGTTCGTTTTACATAAAGCAGCAAACCATTGCTCAAAAGCCTAAAAATACCCTGGATTCTTCTGGAATGGTGAAAGGTTAGCCCTAGTCTGAGATGTCAAAAGAAACAACACATTCAGAGGTGCAGATGACAAAGAAATTGATCTAAAAAGAAGGATAAATGATGTATCAGAACTGTGATAGCTCTCGTGTCCGAGGAGCGGGGCTGACCCTGCACTCCTGCCTGATGGAGCACCCAGGGCCACCTTTCTTGCTCCAGAGGGTCAGAGATGCTCCAGCAGTGCCAGGAGAGCACTCAGGTGGCTCCCTGGCCCTGGGAGCAGCAGCACAGTGTGCTCATGATGGAAAGCTGCTCAGGGACAGCACACATTTCCAGCAGCACTGAGACAAAGGGATGCAGCTTTATTAAATCTCCTTGTCCCCTGCCCGCCTCAAATATTTATCTTGACAAAACAAAAACCATCTCCAAGTCCTTTCTGCTGCAGGGCCTGGTGCAGCTGAACCACAAAGCAAGCTCATCCCAGAGCTCTAATCTGTACTGACCTTCCCTGGCTTCAGCAAAACCATTCTCAGAGACCTTCTCCCAGGTGAAACACTATGACTTGCCTTGTACAAATAAACTGTACCAATCCTGGCCTTTCCCACTGCTCAGTTGTCTGTCTAAATTTCAATCTGTGACATTCTTACGCAATATTTTTAAGTCACCTATTACAGGTACCTCAAGAAGTAAATAATAATATCTGGAGTTTATTGTAAATTATGACCTTAAGGCGAAACGTCATCTCATTATCCAGCTCCTGAAAGCACCAGTGGCACACTGAAGTTTAAATAAACTATGGCTTTCACATATGAACACACACATCCTTGAGTTCACTTTTTGATATAATTCAATGCTAAGGAGTACTGTGGAATTTGTTAACATTCTTGCCTTCGCTTTTCTGTTTTTCTCTTGTAAATGACACCAATTCTAAACCCATTCAGGTATGAGAAATGTTATTTTGTTTCGGTTGAGTTTGGTGCCTCTCAGCTTCTCAAGAGCTATTGCAAAATTCTTGGAGGTTTCTTAATCTCCTTCTGAGCTGCTGGAACAGCTGAGAGTTAAATCTGAATGCCTTGAAAACATTGCTTGAAGAGTTTCAGAAGGAATTCTGCTGCAGGCCTTGGAGACCACACACCTCCTTAGTGTTTGTGTGTTCTCTCCCTGTACCCAGTACTTTGCTGTCGACTCACAAAAAACTGGAGAGGGAAAAAAAAAAGCCTTACAATTTATAGGAAATGTATATCCTACGTGTTGCTAGGAGGAAATGTCAAGAGAGAAAAATAAATGCTTCCTGACAATTGCTAGTCATTTTGTGCCAGCAGCTAAACAACATGAGAGCTCTGCCTTCCCTCCCTGAGCAGCCTGGAGGGGGATCAGGGCACAGAACCAGCACCCAGGCTCTGCACATTCGGGAACCTGCTCGGGGTTTGCAGCAGGAGCTGTCCCGGGTGCTGGGAGGTGAGGAACTCACACCTGCAGAGCCCCAGGGCATGCCCAGCCCAGGGCACGCCCAGCAGCTCTGGAGGTTGGTGGAGGAATCTGCCCCTGGAATCCTGCAGCTGTCCTGCCTGTGATGCCCACCCTGCTCCCAGAGCAGCCAGGAACTCCCCAGGAGGATGGAGCCCTGGTGCTGCACTCCCCCTTTTGGGCCACTCCTGGTGCACACGGGCCACCAGCAGCATCCCTCCAAGCCCTGCAGGCACAGCACACCTGGGGGTGTTTCCCAGGGCTCTGCAGTGCCCAGCTGCCAGGTTTGCTTCTGCCTGCATAGGAAGGGCAAATCTGTCCAAGCACAGTCAGCAGAACGGGTCCTGCTCCAGGCCCTGCCAAGGACCTCCTGTGCCACCTCCAACACATCCCCAGTGCCAAACTCCCTCCCACGTGCTGCACAGAAAAGCCCAAGATAGAGAAGATTTCAAGCAAGCAATTAAGCCACGTAAATAGTTTCAAATGAAGATGGTGTTCATGTCCAAAGGAGTCTAAAATGACATGCTTAGCCCTCTCTCCAGCTGGGAGAGCACAGGCCTCTGGTGAAGCACATTTCCTCAGAGCTGTGTGTGAGCCTGAGGCTGCGACTGCCCGGGGTTAGGCTGAGCCTATGCAGCAGAGCAGGCTTTGGTGCTCAGAGGCAGCAGGGTGGGCTGTGTGCCCTGCCTGCCCTGGGCTCTGTGCAAACAGCAGCGGGCTCTGATCTCTCCCAGAACGGGACACGGGGCTCTGCTCCCTCTGTGGGCTGGCCAAACCCAAACCCAAACCCAAACCCAAACCCAGCTCCCTGCCCCAGCCCAGGGTGGCATCCTGAGCCACTCCATGCTGGGGCTGCCTTGCAGCTCAGATCACTGAAATTACCACTGAAATTATCACTGAAATCACTCCAGCTCAGATCACTGAAATTACCACTGAAATTATCACTGAAATCACTCCAGCTCAGATCACTGAAATGATCCCCATCAGCACCCCTTTTCCTGAGAGTTCCTGTGATTCTTCAGAGTTGTGCCAGCCATACTGAGAGCACCACAATTGCAGGCTGGGAATAAACACTGGAGAGAGGGAGAATGCTGATAACTTCTAGAAATGGTTATCTCATCGACCAAATGAGATTCAGATTTGGTTGCTAACAGCCAAGTTATATCTTTTTTTGTTCATTAAGTATTTGCACATACAGAAAAAAAATTCATTGGTAACTACAATTATTTAAAATAAAGAGTTTCTTTTTCTTGAATTGGAGGAAAACGTATTCTTAAATCTGTATAAATACTTCAGCACAGCAGATAGAAATGAACATGCCTGCAGGATGCCACAGAGTAAAAATACACAGATGAGGCTGCAAAACCAGCAAATAACCATGAAATGCATGAATCAGTGATGACTTCGTGAAATTCCACTGTCTGAGGTGAATATTTTGCTCTGTAGAAAAGGATTGCAAACTGCTGCAAAAGTCTTCGAAACCACTGCAATATATATGTCAAAAAATAAATTACTCTGAAGTTTGCTGCCCTGCCCTCGTTTAAAGAATTACATAAATCAGCAAATTCCTCACTTCCACTGAAATGCTAATTAAAATAAAGGAAGGAGAACATTATCATTTTCTGTGGAAAACTTGCCCTGGCCTTGGAGAGCTGCAGTATTTCAGAGAACACAGTGGCCATGCATACTGGAATTCAGCAAGGCAGTAAAACAGGGAGTTAGAGCTGTTCTTAAACAGGGAGGTTCTGCAGCCCTCAGCACAGTCCCTGCCAGAGAACTCCAGTGCACTGGGGTGAAATTTGCTTTCAGCACTGAAGAGACCGTGCCAGACCTTTCCCACATTTTCCAGCCAATTCCTCTGGAGCGTCACAGTGGGATGCCCTGAGGAGCCAGGACACCGAGTCCCCAGGGCAGGGTCTGTCCCACTGCGAGTCCCCAGGGCAGGGTCTGTCCCACTGGCCCTGCTGGGCTGGGAGCTCTTTTCCAGTGGAGCATATTCCAGGTTGGAGCCAAACCCCTGGCTTTAAGGAAAGACACCAGTGGACTTTGCTTAGGGCCGTGCAGGTTAATGAGCACTAGAGAAAGGGATGGAAATGCCTCGTGATTGCTTTGTAGGACTGAAATCTCTCCCTGGGTTACCTGGCAGAGATGTCCCTTATGTCACTGCCAGAATGCTCCCATCACCTTCTCCTCTCCTGACCTACTTTGCATTCCTCTGGTCCATTTTTGACTCTCACAATTAAGTTCACTCCTGTCTATCACCACATTCATTTGCAAAAATCTGCAAGATGTCAGAAGTCAAAGAAATGTAAAAACGTGAACCCAGAGGAGAGGGAGGAAATCGATGCTTCAGTGTCAAAAGTCAGCTTGCCTATTTCAGAAAGCACTCTGCTGGATTTTAGACTTTGAAAGAAGCTGTGGCTCCTGCTCAGATTTGCACTCAGATCTCCTGATATCTCCACTGCTGAAACAGCACAAAATCGACAGCGTGGAACATTCAGCTGCAGCACTCCTGCTCCAGGCTCAGGAACCTGCTGGGACCACAGCAAAGAGCCCCAGCCTGCAGAGCTCTCAGCACTGGACACAGAAAAGCTGTTCCTCTGAAATCCCTCTTTAAAGCAAGGCCGAGTGCTGAACATGAAAGGGTAGGAAAAAATCAGCCCAGACACACATATATGTATTTTTTTTCTTTTTTCCAAGGCTCTGTATTTCCACAGAATCATTGCAGCCAGAGCAGCTCCACAGGCTGTGTTTGCTCACACAGCACCCACTGGGTGACCAAAGGGGTATTTTATATTTCACATACCAGTAATAGTTTGTAAAAACAGGTGTGCTGCAGCATCTGGTGTGTATTTTAACTCACAGCAAGAAGATGGTTGATCAAACATAAAGGCAAAACATAAAGCCTAAAATCAGTTTGAAGAGGTGCCATAACAACTGCTGGAAAAGCAGAGTCAGGTATTCTGGCAAACCAGGATTAAACAACTGCTGAACACCATTAACTCAATACCATGGGCACCTCTAAGGAGATTTAGCCCCAGCTGGCTAAAAAGCCAAACAGAAGAAGCAGTTGTGCTTCTACCAAGACTTAAGTTGTCCTGTACCCACTTAATGAAGCATGAATTTTAATTTAGTCTGACACTTGGATATATTTTTAGATTTGGTTTTTGCATCTTTTGTACACACTCAATTTCCAAGCTAGGAATGTGTTGGAGGGTGCTAAACTGCACATTAAAAATGCCTTTTCCATGTAAACTGTCACAGCACGTGTGCAGAAGTTCCTGTGAAGGAAGATGGCATTAGCACAGAAAACATCTCCTCAGGGATGCAAAGATAATTTAAATAAAAGATTTGCCACTTCTTTGAGGTTTGCTGATACAGGCACTTGCCACAAAGTTCGTATTTGAATGGTAAGATTTTCAATGTTACTGCTGTGTGTCTGCTGCACACACGTGGGGCAGATAAATCTTTGTGCAGGACAGAGTATTTGGACAATACAAGTGTATTTTGGAGTTCTCTAGAAATGATTGAAGTACTCTTTGATCATAAATATACAGCAGCAGTGGCAGCCAAGGGCTTGCCTGGAAAGTGTCATGTGGGAGACAGACTTCTGGAGAATTCATAGCTATTTTCCACATTTCCTTGGCTCCTTCAGAGGAAAGGGAAGATGGACACATGGGATGGAAAACATTGCTATGGTTTACAACCCTCCTTCATCCTTCTTTCCGTGAGACTTATTTTAAGGTGAGTAATGGCCTGGCCAGTGATGGATAAATATGATGAAGTGAGAGATACAGATGATAAAACCAAAGCTAAATCTACCAGCAAACACTGCCATTCACTACAGAGAGATCAGAAGCAGTGCAGAGCATCTGCTGAACACTGCCCATGGCTTTTCCCTCATCAATACCTGCTCCCAGGAGAATGCCCGAGTGACAGGGGTAGCTCAGCTCTGCCCTGCTGCAGCACACATCTCTCATTATTCCTGCTCTCAGCAGGGCCGTGCAGACACCACCCAGGCCCCCAGGGCAGCAGGTGTGGTGGCAAACACAGCCCCACGGACAGGGGCTGGCAGGTGCTCACAGCCCCCAGCAGCACTGCACACACATGCTCAGGGCAGCGCAGGGCAGGGAGACGTGCTGCTGGGCACACCCACCACTCACATCCCGGCTGCTGGGCCCGGGAGTTTAACATCAGGCTGTAAGTATGACACTCTGATATTCCCTGGAATCTGCTTAAAATCTGAAGAATAATCTAAGAGAAAACCAGAACAAGCAGCTCCTAAGTATGTAAGTGGTCCCACTGAGATGGCCTCATTAGCCAAACAAACACAGCAATGGTTAAAGTACAAGGGGGCAGACACAGGTGTGGGAATATCTTTTCAAACTCTCATTTAACTCTTACCATTATTACCCCATTACTACGTTGTGTAATTAATAATCTAGTTTGCATTGTAATATGACAAGGATTAACTAAACGATCCCCAGTGTCTAATTTGCCTTTAGGTATGGACATAAAGTATCCTTTAGTTCGTGGGCTGTGAAAATCAGCTCCAGGGCTCACATCCTGCCTCTGCATTTCCCCTGGATGGACTCTGGCTGGGCAGGGACAGATTTTGGGAGCCAGCCTGGATCAGGCTGTGCTCAGTCACACTGAGGAGGGTTTACAGAGGGGGTAACACACCAAGGACCCAAATGATGAAGCTCTCCCCGGGAAATCTGCAGTGTGAATAAAAGAGGCAGATCCAAGGCAATGAGCTCGTTAGCAGCTCTAGAACGAACGTGCCACAGGATTATTTCATTGTGGCTGTGGCATGGCCTCTCCACAGACTCTCCATGCTCTTCTCTCCCCACTGTGAGTCAGCCCCTGCACACTGCTAATCCCCAGGCACTCCAGAGGATGATGAGTAATGAATATATTGCAGGATTACTGTTTTATGTGTTCTAGTGGTGGCAAAAGCTGAGCACTTGTGATTAAATGGAGGCAGTTAAAAGGTGCTGTCAACAGTGTCTTTCTCTCAAAAGGTTTTATTTCTTCACCATTCTTGCTCTTGTTGCTTTAAGTAGAGAAAAATGCTGTGGTAGTGATTTCTTTATTAGAAATGTCAATAGGGTCTGCCAAACTTTAATCAGCTCACTCTGCTGTTAGACCAGACTGGCATCAACTTTCTTTATGAAATAAATGCCCACTCTATTGAGCTTACTATTAAAATACTGCAAATGCCTCCAAAACGTTGAATCCAGCATTATCTAGCTATCAGTGTGAATGTAAAATATGTTAATCCCCAGGGATGGAGAAGCACTGCTGTCAGTGCTGCTGACCTTCCCCATCCCAGCTCCCTTTTTGCTCGAGCTTTAAGGAATTGTGGGCAGGGTTTCTTTGCTCCTGTGTCCCCCAGCCCAGCTGTGGGTGAGCTGCCAAGCTGCCACCTCTGAGCACAGCTGAGGGACTGGCACTTCACAGCTTTGAGGATGACTGATCCTCTTTCTTCCTCTGATCCCAGAGGTATTAATTCCTCAGAGGGAAAGTCTGCCACAATAGGCTGGCCTGAGACTTGACAGGTTTATCTCCTGTTGGTCACCATGGGACCAGATAAGAAACAGTGAGAACTTTCTTCTCTTTGTTCTGTGTCACCACTGATGAGCAGTAGGGAAAGGAGAAACTGAAGCAAGCACGGATAAAAGGAGAAAGATTTCAATTCCACTTGGTCAGGATTGTTAACGAAACCAACGATGTGCCTGCCTGACTGGGGATGTGGGACTGAGCTTCCCACTCCTCCCCTCACCACCACCCTGACAGCACTCCAGCATTCCTGAAAATCAGATCTCAGTTCAGTTTTTAATTTGAAAAATTCAAATTTGATGCATCCAAAATCCTCTACTCACCCTAGAATATCTTTCTCATGTTTACTGTAAGAGCCCACATTATTCCCATGCTCCAAGGCTGCCCATCCAATGAATTCATTCCCAATAAATGGTTCAGGAAAATAGAATTGCTGAAATTCAAGCAAGTGTCCAAATCCTACTGATGCCAGTAAGATTTCAGGTTAAACTGAAATACTTCAGGGACTCAGGAGCAAGGGAAGGGGTAGAACTTGTGCTCCAGGGCAGCCTTACAGAGGTAGGCTGCCAAGAAGTGAACACTGCAGGATAGTCATTATGCAAAACCCACCCTTCTAAAACTCAGGTATGAGGTGTCTCATAATGGTCTCTCTCCTTGGCTAACCACCCCAGTCTGGGATGCTCTGTGAAGAGCAATCACTCCTTTTTTTTAGCTTTCCCATAGTTTTATCTGTTGCCAAAAGCTGGATATTGGTTCCACTGGCTGATCCCCCACCTCTGGTGTGGCAGCAAGAGCAATCAAGAGCAGACTAAGTATGTGCATATTAATGAAGTGCAACTGAACAAATGGTGCCAGTGCTCACTGGAGGGGTATGTTTTTCCAGCCAGAGATCCAATAAGCATTTATAAAAAAAAAAAAGAACAGAAACCTCAAAAGCTTGTTAGGCTTTCAGTTTCTTCAAAACAAAACAACGGGGGCAGAGAGAAATAAGTTGGGAATTTCATATAAACTCCATTGTTTGAGGCTGGGTTCCTCGAGGTTGAGCTAAAAGAAGGAAATGCCATCTTTCAGCCTTGGTAGATTCTTCCTGGCTGCTCATTTCCTGCAAGACACTAAGGAGGAATCATGACAGATGACTCCTCTGCACTATCCGTTTACCCCAGTTTTACAGCAGAGATCAGAAAATTTATTGGATTTTGCCTGAAAAAGAGACAGCATGTAATAACCCTTGTCTAGGAAGGATAAATAACATGCTGAGTGGAGGGAGAGAAGCACCTTATCTGTTAATTGTAAGGAAAACTGTAAAATCAATAGGAATATAGGAAAGCAGACAAAGCAAATTTCAAATTCCCTTCAGGTGTGAGCAATGAATGAGTGCCCATTTCCAAGGAAGAGGTCACTGCTGTCATTTGCAGGTCACCAGTGCAGTGCTGGTTACCCCTCTGCCACATTTCCACCGTGGCTGTTTAATGTGTGTGATGACAGCTTCCCCTGCTGTCACTGAGCATGTCACAGCCCCAGCTGGGGGTTCCTGCACGCCCAGCCACAGCACTGGCTGTGTGTTTGTGCTCAGCTGTCACACAGAGCCACTCCTGGTTCCAGGCAGCAAGGTGCAGGGCACACTGGGGGACACGGAGTAAAAGAGCAGCATCTCAACCCCTATGAAATCTTCCTCTTTGTTCCAAGCAGCCAAGGCAGTGACAACTCCACTGCTCCTCCCCTTTCCCTGTGTCCCCCCAGAGCCCCCTGCAGCTGCAGGGATGTGTTCCCACCCTCAGAGTGAGGAGCTGTGCCTGGCTGTGCTGCTGGCATGGCTGCAGCCCTTCTCCCAGCAGGTGACACTTCATGGAGCCCTGGCTCCTCCCGTGGAGCCCTGCCAGCCCTGGGCAAGCAGCTGCTGCTGGTGGCCTGCAGGAGAGGGCTGGGCTGGGAGCATCACACCCAGCACAACGTGCTTCCACGTCCTCTCCCTAAATGACATTTCACTGCAGCTCATTCGGTGCTGAGCTCTCCAGCCCAGACCATGAGCAGAAAATGTGAAGAATTTACCATCAGAACCCCTGAAGAGCCTCAGCACACACAGGGACGTGCCCACTCAAGTGCCCACTTCAGCAGCACAGTTCCATTAGACAAAAAGCTCTGCAATTTTGGGCAGGCAGGGAAAGAGCACAAAGCTCCCACTGAGAATATGTACACAGCATTAATTCATTAAATGTTGTTTCTCTGACCAAAAAATGTTCAAATGTTTTCATCTAATGCATCTAATACAGTTAATGACCTGACAAGGAATTCAGATACTGCCCCAAGAGAAGAGGAAATAGAATGGTCTAAATAAAACATGACTTTAAATGGGGTGGAAATCACAACTTTCTTTACATATGAAAGATGTTTCCTTCACTAGGATTTATCTAAGGGAAGTGGGAAATTGTATAAATTCTAAATTAAGCCCCAGAGGCTATTCACACTGTCCTTTAAATAAAATTAAACACCCACTCAGAGCCTTGGCAAACTAATAAATGTTACAAGTGAACAGAGTGAAGTATTTTTTAAGAGCTTTGTGTCTGAACTACACAGACAAAAGGGGTTTAGTTGGGTTTTGGGGGGAGAGGGACAACATCTTCCTATTCTGAAATCAGAATTTTAAAAAAAGAACTGAACTAGCAGAGATTTTCAGCTGTAAGAGTACATTTGAATCTGCCCCACCATGCACCAACACTTAATTTAAATTGAGTTAGTAAAAACTGGCTGTTTGATGAAAGCCACCCCAGGAGCTGGGCATGCAGGCTTCTCCAGGTGCACGCCAGAAGCAGTTTCCATTTCCAAGTTAGGCTAAGCACAAAAATCAAAGTGACTGCACCAGCACTGATCCAAGGACATTGCATGTGCCATGCCAGAACTGAGCAGCAGAGAAACATTTAAACTGTAAAGCTGACCAAAGATAAACCCAGTTCACTTAACAATACTGCTAATTATTCTCTTTGAAATGGAAAATTTCTGCATCCACAACAGTCTTCAGAATAAAATATCTTTATTCCTATTAACTGAGAGGTGGCATGAAATAGTTCCTTTGACCCAGGTGCTATTATTAAATTAATTACATGTCTAATTTCTATTAGAGGGAGTTAGGGAAGAATAAACAGATTCAATATAAATGTACTAACAAAACAAAGCTATTAAAAAATAGGTGTAATTTTCCAGCCTCTGAGAAATAAAGAATTACTGTCCAAAGTGCTGCTTGCAAAACCTGGTGCCGAAATTTAAGCCATTATTTGATGCCAGTCTATTACAGATACAAAAAAATACAGAATGGGATCCACGACAGACAAAAATTCTTGTTACTAAATTATTCCTGCAGATAGAGAAACTCAGGGAATCACTTGCTGGTTTGACTCCAAGGAACAAAAGAACCAGGCAGGGCAAAGCAGGGACTGATTGAGTTTCCCACACAGAACACCACGAGAAAAGCTGCACTGACTGCTGAGAAAGTCCACAGCTACCAAAACCATTTCTATTTTTGGTGGTGCCAGCACCTATAGCATGAAATGCCCTGTCCTTTCAAGATTACCACATTTCCTAAAACAAAACTCAACAGCCATGATTTGTAAAAACTCCTGTTTCCTTATATTGCAAGCCAACCTCTCATGTATTTGCCTTCACTCAAGCACTCTCTCCAGGTAACAAGCACCAAGCATTTTTGTTAGGGAATGTTTTCCCTTTGTTTCAGACCTTTTCCATCTGTTCAGTTGTTTACTGACAGAGGAAGCCAATTCCAAGGCAGACAGTGGTACAGAACTGAATATATTTTTGCATTGCATATGTGGTTTTTTCCTTTTTGTCTTCCCCAAATTATGTCTTTGTTCAGCTCTGATCTAAAGGGAGAAAGCCGGCAGGGCCTTTTAATTTTTCTTTTAATAATGCTCAAAAAGTATTTTAATAAAGAAATCTTGTTGTAGTTGTATCATTGGCAAAACTCCATCCCAAAATAATAAGATTCAGGCTCATAATCCTTGTTCAAGCAATCCACAGTCAGCCCCCAAAAGCTCCAGCCTTTATCTCCAACTGCCCCGTGGCAGTTCAGTAAAGGAGGGCTCCAAAGGGACACCAGCACCAGGAGGAAGGGGCTGCACAAACCCTCATCCACCTCCCCCTCCCAATTCTGCTCCTCTTTCCCCCCCCTTGCTCAATCTATAGACATCCTTGGCTTTTAGCAACAGATCCATTCATGGAAAAAATTTAAATTAACAAGTATCATCCACTATCAGCCATGGAGGACTCAACAAACTTTCCTCAGCTAAAGCACCAGGAACAGCCAGATTTACACTCTGTGCAAATAGCCAGAACTGCCAGTTCTGCTTTTTTTAACTGTCTTCCCCATGGAAATCATCCTACAGAGGCAAACTGTCTGTCCCTTCCCCTGTCAGTCCCACCCTGAACATGGTTATTTAAGATGCAAACCATCAAATGAGTGATTTTTCAATCACAGCTCACAAACCCTGGCTTCTGGATGTCAGCAGTGCTATTTCTATGGTCACCTGGGGACAAAGAGTTCCAAAATGCAACTTTTTCCTGCTGTCCACTTTGCATTTAGCAGTAAGGTGATTTTTCCCCAGTAACACTTTCCCAGCAATGCTTTCCTGCTCTCCAAGTGCCTGAGGAACAGCACTGAACCGAATTTACCAGCTCCCAACAAACACAGGCTGACTGGCTCCTTTTGCTGAATGCTTCTCATGTGGTTTTCTTGCTCTTTCCTCTCCAAAGCAAGCTTGGGAAAGATTTTCTTTTTTTTTTTTGGCTTCTTTGACAGCCAGACATCTTAATCACATGGAATGTCTCCATTTCTCCTGGGTCTTTTTCATTTACTTTTTATGATCCTCTAAAAGAATTTGAATGCTAACTTGTAAAACAAGGATTCCTTGTTGCCAGGATGGGTATTTTACTTCCTGGCTCATGCACTCTGGTAGGAATTTGACAAAGGCACAGACAGTACACATCCAGATCTATTCCAGAAACCCACTAAAAATATTACAGGAAACCTGCTTTAAAATCTCATTTTCAAAACATTTTGCAAAGCATTTGTGTGAAATTCCTTATCATTCAACTGGGCATGTTGACACCCACGAGCATTTTAACCAGAACAACTTTTGATCTCTGCCTTTCAACCTAAAATTGAAAATATTTTATACTCCCACCTCTTCCAGCGTGCTCAGTCTCCATGGAGACTACAGGACCATTACTTTTTTTTTTTTTTTTTTTAAATTAACACCATGGCCATGTGTCACTTGAGTGCAAATGCAGTGGAATTTTCATGGGCTTTCCACTCCATTTCAGTGGGATTATAGGGCAGTGAACCTTAAACAGGGAGAGGTCCATAGAGGGCCTCCTGATAAGATTATAAAAGCAAAGGTCCACACCTCAAGAGAAGATCCAGTGGAACCCAGCACTTAAGTAAGTACAGGGCTTGCCACAGAATGATGTCCACTCTATCTCTAGATTTGTTTTTATAAGCCTCCTATCCAAAATTTTCAAAAGCTTTTCTAGCCACTAAGCATGCAATGTTGAATACCATCCCTCAGTGCCAGGACCCAGAGATGATGATGCCCCCACTCCTCATGTGAAAGCCCAAACAGGAATGGATCATCCCCCGTGTGAGGGCACACCAGAGGTGCTGCTGTGCCCCCTCCTCCTCCTGCAGCTGCCTCCCTGCCCTGGCACCCCCCTGGGGTGGGCACTGAGCCCTTCTGGGGACCCAACACCATATCTGGCAGTGCTGTTTTCTGGCACTTTGATGCCCAAAGCAGCTCCCTGCCCGACAAAGCAGAGGCAGGAAGGGAAGGAAGGTGCTCCCCCCTCAGCAGGCACAGCCCTTCACTCACTGAGGGCACACATGGAACAGGAAAAGGCTCACAGCTGCTTCAGACCTGCAGCTGGGACTGCAACTCCTGAACACACCTGCAGCTGGGAAATGTCAATCCTGAACAAACCTGCAGCTGGGACTGCAATTCCTGAACACACCTGCAGCTGGGACTGCAACTCCTGAACACACCTGCAGCTGGGAAATGTGAATCCTGAACAAACCTGCAGCTGGGAAATGTGAATCCTGAACAAACCTGCAGCTGGGAGTGCAATTCCTGAACAAACCTGCAGCTGGGACTGCAACTCCTGAACACACCTGCAGCTGGGAAATGTGAATCCTGAACAAACCTGCAGCTGGGACTGCAATTCCTGAACAAACCTGCAGCTGGGAATGCAATTCCTGACTTACCTGGGGTCTAACAAAGGTCCAGCTTGTGGGCACTGCACAACCTGCACCATGCACAAATCTGTTAAGTCACCTGTGCTATAAATACAGCAACACTTCTTATGATAAATGAATACAGACAATGAAAATACCTCAGCCAACACCCCCTTTTTTCCCCACTGGAAATAATTCTATTCAGCAAACTCTGACAGCAGAAGACTGCATTTCCCTCTGGAGCAGAGTGTGACACTGCAGTCCCTCAGTGCCCCTCCAGCCCACTGCTCTCATCCTGCACTCTTCCCTTCATTCAAAAAACAATCACAGAAATCAAGGAGGAGTGCAAGCAAACAGTCTTGGCTCAGTACCTTCTGCAAAATGAACCAAGAAAAGTTTGGAATTAAAATCACATTTTCCTATGAGGGAGAGACCCCCAACACCAAAATATGTTCCTCCTCTGTGCCCTTCTTAGGATATTAATTGGGGTTGTACTTTCAAGAGCTTGCAGAGAAGCACAGAGGGAAAGCCATTGACTCTGTGATTTTGAAGAGGGATGAGGGGATGGTGCTTTGCTTTGTACCCTGGATGTGAATCAGCCCAGGATCTATACAGCAGCAACAGGGCTGATCAATCTTTATTCCTACACAATCAAGCAAAGCTGCATCTTCAAGTCCCTTTCCTGACAGCTCATAAAACGATGGTATCGATCACAATGCCCAAATTTGTAGTTTTGACAATAAAAGCAATTTGTTTGGGGAGGGAAATAGCCATATGAGGTGAATGCACGTGGTTTATTAACTTCAAAAAAAGAACTCTTCTGAGCATATCAGCATGCAATATGAAAGGTTAGACAGAACTTTTTAACCTTGAGGACTCTGACTTCCATTTTCCCTGCTAAGACACTTCCCTCTTGAGAGAGTTTGTGTTTTAGATTTGGGAGTCAAGCAGAGGTGGCAGGGCGTGCCTCCCTGCTCGGCTGGTGTCTGTGTGCTGCTCCAGGAGAGCATCCCAGGACAGGTGAACTGCAGGGTTCACACAGAATTCACCTCTCGGGGCTCCTGCTGCCTCACCAAGTCCTTTCTGCTGCTGTGAGGCAGAACCCAGCCCAGCTGTCAGAGCCAAGCAGCATTTAGCCAGCCCAGGCCTGAGCCAGCTGCACTGCCCGTCCTCCGTGGGAAGGGATGAAGAGCAGAGGTTCCCTGATGGAGGGGTAAGCAAGGCTGTTCCTCAGCCCACAGAGAGAGGCTGGAATTACCCCTGCTTGTCCGAACCCTGCCCAGCTCCTCAGCCTGAAGCTCTGCATGCAGGGCTCTCTGGAGGGGCTGCAGGGGAAAGCAGTCATGTCCCAGCACCATTGAGCTGGAGTGAGTTCTGCCAGCTCCCAGTGCTGGGGGTGCCACAAGGAGCCCTCCACTGATAAATCAGCTCATGGAAAAGAGGAGAGAGGGTACAAAGGGCAGCTGCACGGAGCAGTTATTCAGATGAGCAATGTTCCTCAGTTCAGGATGCAGCTGCAGCTCCTGGCTGAGCACAGGTAGCTCCAGCCCTTGGGACTGGCAGCACCAACCACAGCACTGGTGTCCTGCAGGGGACCCAGCCCTGCAAACACACCTGGACTGGCACTGACCTGGAGACAAGAGCACTGCAAGTGCCCTCCTGCATCCATCCCAGGGGAAGAGACTCCTGCACCTGCCTTCCAGAACACCTCTCAGCTCTTCCCCAGCTCCACATGTTGATAATGAAGCCCCAAAGCCAGGTCTGCACTACAGAGCCAAGAGTTTCTGGCAATTACTTAAGCATGGAAAAGAAGAGGCTCCATGAGGATGGAGCAAGAAAAAGCCACTTTCCTGCAGAACTCTGTCTCAAGCTTGATTGGCTCTTGTGTCCAAGAAACTACAAGCTCTTATTTAAGATTTTTCCATAATTGCCTATTGATAAGAATTCAGCTGCCTGGAGACTCTCTATGATGTTTTTCCTCTACTCTGTGTATTTTCATGACACAGATAAGAAATACCCATCTCTGAGTCAGCTTTGCTGCTGTCAAATCTAAGGCACACATGCACAGGCAGCATGAGACTCATTTGCTCACAAAACCTGGCTAAAATCCCCTTTATTAAAGGAAAAAACCCAATGAAATTAATGAAAAATTGACCTAGCTGTAGTTACGTGCTTTATTTCCTTCATTAAAAATGACAGATGTGTTCTGGAGTTAGCACATGTGTAGTAGTGCTGGCTGTATTTATGGCAGAAATAAGCATAAGTTCTCTCCTTTGAAATAAAACATCCTACACGTATTATTAGCGAGAGATCTGCACACACACCACAGCACTTGAACATATCCACTTGCCTCTTGACACCTCTCTGAAATAGGAGGAATATTATAATGTTAAAAATAGAAAGCATTAATATTGTTGACGTATAAACAAAAAAGAAAGCAATATCCACAGAGCGCAGAAACAATATGTAAATTAAGAGCTAGTGGAAAAAAAATCTCATATTGTAGGAGGAAAAAAGCTTGAGAAACTGACTTGACATCTTTATGCACATTCTGTGAGATGTGGCTCGCCCAGCACAAATATTAGGTGAATTTAATCTACAATATATTGAAATTGCAATTGCCTAATATCAAATACATGTATGTAACTTAATTTGAATTATGAGCCATGGAAATCATTCTTAAGGCCTGATATGCTGCTGCACAAATTTATTTCATATTTCTGCCCAGGCCTTTGGGGGGGAAGCAGTAAAAGCTGTGTGCACTTCTTTGCAACTACATCACATTTTTTCCTTGAAAGCTTCTGGAGTTTTCCAAATCCTTGAGCCTCTCCAGGCTCAAGTTTTGCAGAAGACTGTGGGGATTGAAGCTGTTTATGGTCGGTCCCTTCTCATCTGCTCAGCAGCTGGCAGAGCAGCCTTTGCAATGATACTCACTCCACTGTAGCAGGAGACACAGATTCTTGCATACCTACAACAACGTTAAATCCTTTCCGAGTGCTAGCTGTAGAAAATCAAATCCATTCAAATTGTTGCCTTATTTCCTTTTTTCTCCTAGGTCTGTACTACATGAAAGACCTCCCTCTGCATTTCTCTTCTCCAGTAACACCTTTCTCTAAAGCAACAGCACCTTTTAACAGAGCACATGACTCTGTTAACTTTAATGTCTTCGTTTTGTGACAATTAAGGAAGAGCTATTCAGCAGAGTAAATTGACACACCAGACTGTTTGAAGTGTCCTTTAATCTTCTGGATGATTTTAAAAGTTCAGCTGGTTATTTCACTTAGAGATCAGACTAAAGCAACTCCCTGCTCCCCCTCCTCCTTTCCTTGTCAAATAGCTGTGACAGCCTGGAGAAACATTGTCTGTCTTGGATGCAGCCACTGCCCTGGAGTGTAAAGTACAGATGAGCTCAATACAGCTTGTTCCATTGCTAATTTCAGAGGGCATGCAGAGCTGCCTCTTCCCCTGGCTTAACAGACAAATTGACTTTCTAATTTTAGAACAGGAGACTTCTGCACAGGCACAGACCAAAAATGCTTCTTTTCTGATGGATCTAAATACAGATTTATGCTCTGAAAAGCCCTAGCACCTGAGGGACTGCAAGCTTGCCATGAAAAATGGTATTCAGGAATGCTGCCCCACAGCCAGATGTGTAAACAACAATGCTGATATTGCTTGTTCCTGGGCATGTGCCAGTTTGAAGCAGCCCCTGTTACCCTACATTACAACACTGAAACAAGGTTAGGGGTACAAATGCAGTGCTGTAATTTACTCCTTCCTGTGTTTGCATTGCATCTCCATAAACATACATCCTGCTTTTCCTTCTAGACTACGTCTAAATATTTGCTTTCTCTGCTCTGCCCCTGGCGCAACTCTTTCTTTTGCACTAAAAGTTAAAAAGTTCCATTTACTACATCTTTTTTGTAATGGAAAATTAAATACTCAGTCTCTGAAGTGAAAGGGGGATGAGAACATCATCTCCACCCAGCTGGCCAGCAGGGCTGTAGCCCCAGGGCTGTGCCTGACAGCAATTCTCCCACCTAGGAGCTGTCCTCACCTGCCTGGTAACTGTGCATTTCCATACAATTAAACTCTGCATTTTCTGGGTGTCTGATGGAAGCACCTCAATGATCATTAGCAGTTCATTAGGACTTCTGGGTGTGTTTACAAGTCCTGATTACAACTGAAGAGTAAAATCTTTATTTGTGGTTTATCCAAGAAGCAGAAGAAGCATTTCTTTTCATAAACAAGATTAATCCCTTAAACCACTGAACAAGAGATATTTTCCTAAAGAATTACATAAGAATGATGAGAGTGCCAAAACCACAAACCTGAAGTAAAGAGCAAAAATACAGCTTTTACAAAACAACTGCTGATTCCCACCATCTCAGAGATTTGATCATAAGGCTGCATTTCTAAAACTGTCATTTATCCCAAAACTCTGGAGACAGCTAAATTCTTGCTCCCTTGCTGCTGAGAGCCACTGCAAACAAGATTTATTTTCATGTCCTTTATGAGAACAAAGTCTTGATTTTTGAACAAATAGTAATTTTTCATCAAGACATTGTAATTCTCTTTGAGACTCTTAAGGACTAAGTCAGAGGTTTATCTTACTCAAATATAGAAATCAAATGCAGAATAAACCCACAACCCCCCTCTCTTCCTCAGCGTTCTTGGTATTGAATGTGCATTAAATCAAACCTGATCCAGTCTGTCAGAACCTAAAAAGAATTGCAATATAGACAATAGGTGTGCACTGAATGTGTAAATGCATCTCTAACATAAAACATATTGGTGAGATCATGGGAATATAACTTGTGGATTTGAAAGCTACGAAAGTAATTACGACAATTCATAATTATTTGTAGCACCATCCTCCGTTCAGTAGTTGAGAGCTTGGCAAAAAAATGAAGCTATAAAATGAAGATATAAATTTCCATGTCAGAGGTGTATCTAGCTTTTGGGAAAATCAAGTTAAATTGTAGTTATTTTGCCACGTGCAGCAGAATTTAGGAGAACAGCCTTGTCTGTTTATATTAAAAAACATTTAGAATTGGAAATCCACATTCAAAAATAGAAGAACATTATGAAGTTTCTTATGCTTCCAAGCAAAGACTCGAAGACTGGCAAGGGACACAGTTTGGATAAATTTTGGGTTTGGCATCCAAAATGCAAAACAGAACTTTGTTTTCCCTATAAAAATCTACCCAAATTTTTCCAAACTGTGGATCTCAGGACAGGAGAGAGACGTTATTTTGAAACATGTGTCATACCCAGACTCGTCAGAGCTTCTCTGCCAAACTCCTCTGTGCCCATGGTCCTGTGGAACAAGTCCCATGTGCTCATGTGAGACTGTTCCTCATGAATATGCATCAAAGATTCACTCCAGCATCTCCTGATTTCTGCAGCTTTTGAGAGCTCCTCCGCTATGGATGCTGGCAAGTGCATAATTTACGGACAACACAGATCACGTACTCGACATACATTCTATTTATTCATTCTGTGCTCATGTTTTAGAGTCATCTTTTGTTCTCTTCCAGGCCTCTTGTTTTCCTTGCCTTCACTACTTCACACAAAGACCTGCAAGTATCTGTAAGAAAATTAATTGCTTCAACAATTAACAGGAAGACACATCTCAGAGGAAACACTTCATAATCGATCTGTTTCCAGGTACAATATTTGCCACTCAGGAATAGATTAATTGGATTGAAAATTATTCAAGCTAATTATTTTCTCTCTAGGATGAGATTAAATGGAAGAGTCTAATAAAACTGAAAATGAAGAAGTTCCACTCAGCACTTCACGAGCTCACAGTGAAAGGCTCTGTTCCAGTCCTAATTTCAAGGATTCTGCTCATCCTGTGACCAAGGACTTGCTGAAGGAGTGTGTTGCTCTGGGTCACCAGTAAGACTTCTAGAAAAGACAGTATCTTGTCAACACTGAAGGGATTTTCAAGTACTTCAGCTAAAGCTGAGAAAAAGGCAGGCAGGCAGTCCTGCAACATGCCAGGGAAAATTTATCTCAAGAATCCTGGAGATAGTAGCCATGCATTCAGCTAATTGCACATTTGAATATTAGCTTCAGGTAGCCCCTGGAACTAAGAATAACATGAGCACATTTGCATAAGTGCAGGCAATCCCTCACTGCCACCCTGAGAGAGGAGCCCAGGCACGGCCTCAGCACAGCCACGGGATCTGCCCTGGCTCCTCCTGGCAACAGAGACAGCAGCGGATGCCCCCGTGCCAGGGGCCACATTCCCATGCACTGTGACTTCACATCACAGAATAAGAGAATGGCACAATTCACCAGGGTAGAAAAGACCTCTGAGGGCATCAGGCCCAACCCATGACCTAACACCACCTCATCAACCAAACCATGGCACTGAGTGCCACGTCCAGGGACGGTGACTCCACCACCTCCCTGGGCAGATGATTCCAGAGCCCAGTCACTCTTTCAGTGAGGAGTTTTTTCCTGATGTCTGACCTAACTCCCAGCCTAGGCCACTCTCACATCTCAGGCAGAGCAGCAGAGCTAGCAAATACTCACATTTCCAAGTACATCTAATACAAACCCATATTTATACTTCTGACACAGAGAACTCTCAGGGCTCCTGAGTAACAAAGGGAGCACACGCTGCAATAACTCCTGTACTTTTCCAAAGAATCATGCAACAAGCCACTCGTCCCTTCCCAGCTCACTTATTGCCATAGATGGTACAGCCTCAATCCCCACTCCTACACACTCTAAGACACTTCTGTCTAAATTCTTATGTAACATTTCCTCTGTGCATTCCTCTGCTCACATTCGGTGTCAAACTCTGGTACACAGAACACAATTCATCATTCACACAACGAGCATGGATTTCAAACTGAGGCCCAGCCTCTAAGAGAGATGCAAAGTGTACTGCACATTACACCAGCCCCAGAGAACAGCACAGAATTAAACCCCAGACTATGCCTTGGGCTGGGAAACACCAGCCAAGCTGGAGTGTGTTGGTGGAGGTGCAGGCACTGCGGGTTCCCATGGGGGAGGAATGAGTCACATTGCACACTCCCTGCATGGACCCCAGAACATGCAGGGAACACACACAGCTCTGCATGGAGCCCCACAGCTCAGACTCCTGTCCTGGGCCTGGTTTTTACACACAGAGGTGTCTGTGTCACACTCAGTGACACCCACAAAGACAAGGCATCCTGAACTCCCAAATTCTTTTAGTGGCACAGAAGCCAACAGAAACTTCAAAAGGAGATCTAAAACACACTAGCAGTTCCAGAGAACTGTGTCATTGATGTATCTGCACAGTGAGAGCTGAAGCCATAAAATAATGCAAATGCCCAGTGAACTCAGCCTTGTACGAGCAGTTGGAATTTATTTAGGATTGGTTTTGTGATTTAGAAGGATGCCAGGCTGCGTTATGTAATTCCCTTGACCTTCTGGCCCACACTTTGTCGTGTTGATTTAGATGTGACAGATTGATTTTTCCATCCAAAACATGGGAATTCCCATGTCTCAAGAGCAACAGGCATATTTTTAGCCTCAGCTCATATTTTAAGTCATCCACTCAACTTTCCAACTCTCTCAGTAATTAGTATTACTTTTTACAAGATTTCCTCCAAGGGGAAAAAAAAAATCAACAGCAGCATTAGAGATATTTTCACAAAACACATTTTTGCATTTAATATTAGATTTTTAATAGACAGGAGATTACTCACTTGCTGTCTCTTTTGTAATAGAAAGCAAACTGTTTCTGTCCCACTGGAATTGTTATTTTGAGCCTCTGGGCTGCTAAAGGTTTAAGAACTACAGTGCTAAGTACCACAAACACAGAGCAAGCATAACAATGATGAATCTTGAAGGTTCTTAAGGGAAATAATTCTTTCTCAATTTTAAAATTATATTTATTACACTGGGTAATAGCAGGGCAAAAATACAGACACTAAATATGAATGAGGTTATCCAGAGTATTGGAAATATCCTTTAGCTACTTCAACACCAGACAGAAAGAAAGGCCTCTGCTCTACAAGGGAGGTGACAGAAACACCCCCAGAACACCTGCACATCACCCAGGAGGAGAGGACAAAATTCCCAGCATATCCATGAATCACCTGCCTTCTCTGTAACTGACTTCTGTCAGCAAACTACTTCACCTTAGATTGTTTCCCTCCAATTATTTGAGTCCCAGTTCTTCATGCCAGGAGCTCTCAATGAAAGGGGATTAAGGCCCTAACATTATTTATTGTTTGCAGATCAATTACTTGCAGAAGAGTTCCTGAGGACTTTCAGCTGCTCGTGCTGAACATTGTGCTACAGAACCTCATTTCAGCCACAGAACTGCATGGGTAACTCAGAGAGAACAAGCCTGATTAGCAGCACATCACAGACAGCTTTGTGTCTCGAGAACCTCTTGGAATGCCAAAAATGAAACTCTGACTCTCCCACGAGAGCATTAGAAAATGGTCTCTCGTTATGTGAGCTCAAAACGATCAGAACTCCTCCCAGGACTTCTCAGGTTCATCCACAGCCCCAGCTCTGAGCCATCCCAGTAACTGCTGCTGAAGCCAGCAGACCTTTTCTTGTACTCCTCGCTGAGTCCATGAACAAGGGAATGTTGAGTACCTGCTCTATGTTCCATTTTTGTATCATTTGGGAACCCCATACATGAAGTACCTATGGATCCCTGCCTTCCATGACTATTTTCATACGTGAAGTAAAACCCAGTAAGATTTAATGCAAAAATACAAAGGGGATAACATGCTTTCAGATGAGCTAGGCCAGGAAATGAAATCCATCCTCCTTACAAGCAGCCAGAATTCCCTTCTGCTCCAAGCTGTGCCCTGAGGCCACAGCTGGCTGAGCTGGGGTAGGTTACCCTGATGCTGCCATATGGGAACATGGAACTGCTCCAACTCAAATTAAGGAACACTTTTCCAGGTTGTCTTCAGCTGTGACAGTGCAGAGAATACAGAAGTTCCTCCCAGGGTTTCTGGATATCCAGAGGAGGACTCCAGAGCTGTGCTGGGGGTGGTGGACAGCCAGGGAGCGGCCACTGGCCCTGAGGACACCAGGGCAGTCCCCACTGTCTGTCAGTATTCCCTGGACTCATCTCCCTGGAGCACACTGCCACAAAAGCAGAGCCAAAGATAAGAATGGCCCAGATAAATGAGACCTACTGCAACCCCCTCTGAAAGGAACAGGACATTTTTATCAGTTTCTTGCATTTACTCGTGAATTCTGTCATTATTCCCACACGTGCAATGAAAGCTGACAGCTCCAGCTCTCCCTGGTGTGTGGGGAGCCAGCACAGCTCCCAGTGATCCCAACTCTGCTCCAAGGACTCCAGTCCTAGGAAATCTGCAGACTGAGGCACCATGGAAGTGATAGGCTGGTATTTCAAAAGGACAATCCCTGAATGAGAGAATTTATTTTCTTTAACAGCTTCAAAAGACAGCGCTGATTCTCACCTTTCCCACTTCCAGCAGCATCGTGCTCCAAACCAGAGGAACAGGAATAGCTGTGCTCTCCAAGGAGAACCCAAGCTTCAGCCGAGATTAAAGGGAATCATCTCTGCACTTTGAGCTGCAATTCCCAGTGTTGCCTGCTCCATGGCAATGTCAGAGCCAGCAGTCCCCCTGGAAGATGCCAAAGGCCATCCCCATGCCTTTGGAGTGCTTTCTTTAAATGAACCAGTCTCAAACCAACAGGTGGAAAAGCTGGCTAATAATACCTGTATCTAATAATTGATTATTTAATATCTTTCCTTTTGAATTGATCCCAGATGATAACCATACACATTTTTTCTAGTGTATTAGCATTGAGTAGAATGATTTCAAGAAAGATTCTGCATTTCTTGCTAAATAAAATAGTTTTCTTTAAAAAAAATGGGAAAAGTGGGTCAGCATGTAAAATAATAATGCACTGAGGCTTGGTTCAGACAAATTTATTTTGCCTCAACATCTCAAGGGGTTTCTCTCTCTGAGGGCACATTTAAGCTTTAAAATGAGAAATGGAGGTTTGTGACTAATTCCCTTCAAAGAGAGGAATGTAAACATGACTTCTGAGATGTTCAGTACTTTCACATGATCACAACAGACAAACTCGTGGAGGTTTCTAATAACACAGGAAGGAAATAGAAAAACCCAAAGTGTACACAGCATGAAACTCTGAAAGTACCCAGGGTAAATACATTTACAGCTGATCATTACCCACATGTCTCAGAAGCAGGAATGGAGTTCAACTCTGCTGTTTCAGAATTAAATGAACATATTCTATCTGTCCAACAATAGCTATCCTAATGAATTACATCAGCACAACAATGCTGAGTGAAAAGACAATTCTTAGGGCTCAATAATTATTCTCAGAAAGCAATTTTAGAATCACATAAAAGCATCACCTTTCTCCCTTCCCTCCTGTTTCCCTCAATAATAAAACCGGGATTAAAAAATGAATAGCAGAAATCTTTTTCTGCTTAGAATTCACAGAAACAAATAATGCATGAGGTTGCCACTAAAATCCCCAAACATCAGCCTAGCCCAGCCCTCCACCCACTGGGCCTGTCCAGCTCTGAAAACATCACTCTTGAGTATATTCCATTCTGAAAGTCTGATTTCTGCAATCTCTTTCTTGCTTTTATTTCATCGTGACAAAGTGAAGTTCACATGATTCCCACAGGATGTGATGTGACAAAATACAAGGGGATTTTTTTACTACATCACACATCCTTTTCTCTCATTTTAGAGTAGAAATTTCTCTTTCCAAGCAATAACACATTTCTAGGTGACAAAGTCATGTGAGCACATGGGAGCAAGGGAAAAAATTAATGGTGATCTAAAACATTAAACTACTTTTATGAAGCATTTTGATGAACACCAGCAAGAGACAGAGTGTAATTATTGTGGCCATTAGGCTGTTATTTATGTTAAATTTGTTGCTCTCGTTGGCTTCAGAAGTGTTTTAGGACTACAGCGCTCTTGGGAGTCCATCAAATGTACTGGCACGTGCAACAAGAGAGTGAGGCAATAGCTCACAGCATTTACAACATGAAAATGTTTAATAACTGCATGTGAAAATGAGAGAAACAGGGCACTAAGGACAATGGCATAAATGCAATAGAAAGAAAATATTGTGTAGAAAATCAAAGGCAATGTTGGCATACACTTTCCTGTTCCCTGTTGTTATTTAATATCAAGTTAATTTCTTCAGTTATAAAAGTGTTGAGAAAATTAAGCACTGAAATACAGTACCATGAACAAGTGAGACCTGCAGGAATAAATGAAGGATATAGCCTAGAAAATCCTGTTACTGTCTCTCACTGTGTTCTCACAAACTGATTTAGTCACTCGTAGTTCAGACTGAAAATCAGTTTCTCTGACAGCAGCATCTGGTTTCAGGCAGCACAAACCAGCAACTCCTTCAGTGCTACAGAACTGAGGAGGAAAAGTATCAAAACAAATGCTTGTCCTTGTTACATTTCCAGAAAAAGGGAAAGGAAACTGCCGAGCAAATTATCCATTACTCTACAACTGAAACACTTTTGGTGATAAGGCAGGAAATGGTCATTAAGGTTCTACTCAGAGATGGCCAAGCTTGGTCTGTAATTATTTTGTATTTGACTGAATCAGTGGCTCCATTCCTGCCACAGGCACAGAGAACAGTAATGGAATGGGAATAACAAACATTTATACCCAAAAATATAAACATGAATAGAATATTGTAAGAGGATCATGACACCCATTAGTATCACATCAGACCATCTTGCCTGATGTCTCCACAGCAGCTGTGGATAGAGGGAAGTGCTGTCAGTTGTGTTCTGCAGATGAGGAAAACCCAATAAATCTTCACCTCCAGCCACCCCAAGGATTTCCCAGGCCCATCCCACCTGGCACACTGCCAGTCCAACAGCAATCACAGGGGAAGAACAGGCAGCAATCCGACCTTTAACTTCTGCCTGTTCCTCTTCTCAATCATCACTGGCACAGCAGAGATGCCCCATTTCGGGCAGAGTGAGAAACAGCACTAAGCCAAGAAGATATTCAGGAAATGCAGGACTCCTCAATCTCACCTTCCTGACCCATTCACCTCACTACACAAGGAATTCACAGAAATAAAACCAGCCAGCTCCCAGGACAGAAGTAAAGAATGGCACAGATTAGGATGCATCTCCCAGACTCAGTCAGTGCTTGAAGGGTTTCCCAGTCTCATTTCTGATCACTGTTTAATTCCCACACCATTTTCCCTTTGCTTGTTTGGTCACCTGCTTGACAGGAGAGGGGTGGAAGATCGATGCTTCACAGGGAACAACAGCAGTGCTGTACAGATGCTACAAGCAGTAAACCCATCTAATAATCTCCTGGGTCAGGATTTAGAGTGTTACGAAATTATTACTGCCTGAGAATGAAATCAGAAGAATTGGGGAGAACTTTCTAATTGCTTCACCATTAATCTGGAACACTGTCGCAAGCCCGTAATAAGCAAGGCACGAGAACTTCAAATCATATTTGACAGATGGGCTTAATTAGTTATTCCCAGACAGAATCATAATATTTGCTGTTAATATTCATCTGCAAACACCCTGCTGGCTGTGATAATATTTATATGTTAATCCTGTTAGGATAAGCTGCCGGTGCCAGAACCTCTCCAAACAAAATGACGGATATATTTCAAACCCCGAGCAGGGAACGCTCTGGCATTCTGCTCTGGTTTGTCACTTGCACAAGTGCCTCCTTAAGCTGTGAAATTACACTTGTCACACTGAGTTAGCTTTATTAACACTATTTTCTGATCCATGTAAAACTATCAGCAACACAAAGGTACTGAATCTGCAGTTAATTAACATTGCCACCTTTGCATCCATGTGATCAGACCTCTGCCTTTTAGGAGAAATGAAAGAATATGGAAACAGAGTTTCTGTATTTCTAAATGAACTATGGAGGCCAAAAATTTGGTAAGGGACATCAAAATTTAACTGTGACCCAGTGTGCCTATTTGGTGACATCAAACATTTCTAGATAAGGATAAAATTGTTTCCCAAAAACTGCAGAGCACATGTAATGTGCCCCATGTAATGCTTGATCTTGCTTCTTAAAATGCAGAGCTAAACAGATCCAAGTAAATGTAATGAGGAAAACAATACACTGGGTAATGCATTGCAAATATTTTGCACTCGTTTACAAAGAGGGAGGAAGAACTTCTCAAAAGTGAGAAAAGCAGAAAATCACAACTGGAACTTGACGGAGCAAATCAAACCAGGAGTTACAGGAGAGGTACACGTACACCTTCTCCTCCCTGGGTTTTCTTTCCAGTAAAAGCTGTGTCCAACCTCAGATTTCTTTTAATAAACATCCAGCAATGTTTATGCTCAGCATGTGCAAGCACGCAGAATCCACAACCACTACATGAAAGATGACATAGTAATTTATTTTTTGTGTACCAGGGGTCATTTTAAAGGATTGCCACTGGATGATGAATAGTGAAGGGAAGTTAAGTTGCCAAGATTCAATTTCCCCATGAGGCTGCTTTACATTTTCCTGCTGAGGAAGAGAAATCAGGCAAATGCACTCTACCGGCCCAACAAGATAAAGTGTGATGGAAAACTCATCGCTGAAATAATCTCTGCTTTTGATCCAATGCCCATTTCAGTCAATGAAAATATTCATCCTTTCTTCCAGGAGCTTTGAAGGGGGATTTGAAGGAATCTGACAGACTGTGCCCGGCACAGGAACTCCCACCTTGGCATACACACACATTTCTGCTTTGCCCAATGCCATTCAGTCAGATATATGACAATATATGCTTTAGATGAGGAAAATTCAGCATACTATAGCAAAGGAACTGTGTAGAATCTGAGTTATTAGAAGGAGAAAGTGATTACAAAGGGAGGTTCTTCCCTTCCTCTTTTTTTTCACACCTGCAGATTGCAAGGAGATGAAACTTCCTAATTATTAGGTCAGAAGGTATTTACTTAAATATCATAAACCACATAATAAATCCCCAAACCCTATTAGATTTTGTAACATTTCACACGTGAATCACACACAGAATGTGGGAAGTTTTCTATCAGCAATGCCAACCACAAAACAAATGCAGTCAGGTCCTTATAAATGTGCACTTGACTTGCAGCTCCAGAAGCAATGAACAAGAAGCAGCACATTATATAAAAATGAATTCTTTAAACCAAAGAGTTGTGATTAAAAAAGAAACATCCACCTGCCAGATGAAGGCATTTTAAGACAGGTCACTGTTGCAGAATGGGAATGGAAAACAGAAAATCTATTTCCTTCTGCAGATCAAAAATTCATATAAATCTCACCCTCAACATCATTATCATACAGTCACAAACAACCAAACAAAAACAAGAAAAAAATCCAACAAAGAAAGGAAAGGGACCCGACCCACCAAGACAACCCCAAGTAAAATTAATAAATCAAACCAGAAAAATCCACCACAAACAGCCATAGGAAGATAATTAATTTGAAAAAAATCAAACTAGCCACAATCAAACTCGAAGATATTAAACAAGTTCTTCTAAATAATTTGTGCCAACAGTATTTCCTGTTAGTTTTCCCTTCCTTTGAGCACTGGGACTGAGTAACATTTGTGTGGTGGATTGAGCAATGAGTACAGAACAAAGACAGCCACAGCTTTTCCAAAAGCATTTCCTCATGCACCATAGGAAAAGGTATCCAAATCATGACAGTGTTTTGAAAACAGCCATGAGTTCTGGAAAGCAAGGCTGCTGGACATGCCCTACCTGTTCTCAGCAGCAGCTTTCCTCTGGCAAACAACCACAGCTGGTGCGTATTTCCCAGTGTGATCCACGCTCTCTCTGATGTCCCACAGGTACGGGCTGCTGGCTCTCACGCTGGAAACGTTCACACCTCTCTTCACCTTGGCCCTAGGGAAACAAGAAGATATTTCACCAATCAGATAGGAAATACCAGCTCAATCTATTCCTTATTTCATCATCATCTTCTCATTACTGCCCCACAGAAAATGCCACCACTCATTAACAACAGCAGGACAAGGAAAGGAGAGGAGAGAATTAATTAAGGCTTTCATATTTTGAAGAAATTATATCAAGACAGAAATCTGATTGAAGTAAGGGTAATTACAGCTTTAGTCATAGCTAGACTGAAGGGTAGGCGTGCTCTGGAGCAGGCTCCTCGCTCCTGCTCTTCCCTTACCCACACTCTGGGCACCACTGGGCAGATTAGGGCTCTCTCCTGGCTGCAAGTTTCTGTAGTGGAGCAGAAAGAACCATTTTTGGTGTGAAAAGAAGGGAGCTGGGTGCTGGAGTGAAGAGCCATTGCCAGGCCTCATTACAAACAAAATCTACCCTTTCTCTCCTCCCTCTCTGGATTACTCTAAGATGACAATCCTTATCTTTGCTCTTATTTTCATCATCTTTTTGAGTCCACAACATTTTCTTTTAATACTGTTGGGTTTAATTGTCCTGTCAGCTCTGAATTAAAACCACTCATTTTTAAAAATTCTTATTTTTCCTAAAGCAACTGATTTCTCTGGAGCTCTGTTTCCATGTAGGAGAGGTTAAACAATAGGAAAAGCCATATGGCAAACTGGACTGGCTCCTGTTGAGAGGTACTTTCTAGTTCTCATGTGCTGGCATAATACTTCTGGGGTTGCATGTTAACAGAACAACCAGAATAAAAACTAGAAGTTATTAACCACAGGTGGAGAAGAGGGACTTTGTATGGAGAGACAGGCACTGTCAAATATCTGTTTCAATTCCTCTCATCAGCTGTGGCATTCTTTAGTTCTGTCTCTCTTTTCCAAAGTTTGTACCTAGGGCACTACTGAATTACCCCCCAGGTATGAACATAATGTTGGCCAAATCAGTGAACCAGGAGTCCCTGGTGCTGTTAACTCCTGGTTCCTGAATGTGTTTACAAGAAGTCCACTGTGGTCAAGGCTCACCTGTGAGGTGTCAGGAAATGACAGTTTAATTATATTTGCTTAAAATCTCATACACAAAATGCATTCAGTGCCATGGCAAGTTCTCAGTTCTGGGCAGAAACCCCAAAAGGTACGTGAGGTTTTTGTCTGAGCAGCTGCTGCCACGCAGAGAAGCAAACAGCAGCAAAACAGCACTGTCAGCTCTGCCCCCGCATGAAATTGCTCAGGAAATCTTTGAAGGACAAGATCCACACAGATGTTTTTGGAATAAAAAGCCAAAGGATTCCTTCAACTGTCTTGAACAAAAAGGATTAAATCTCCTTTCTTCCAGCACTAACTCAATAGCAGTGGCTGCAATTTCCTTAGCACACCTGGAAGGATAAATACATGGAGGCTGCCAATTTTTGTGCAAGTTCTCCTATGCTAATTTGACAAAATGAATTTTAAGCAGGTGCAGTCACTGCTGCTAGAGCAGACATCCCTCAGGACAAGAGATCAGTGGTCAAAGGAGAGTGGAAATTAAACTCCACTCCTGGTGCCTCAGAGAGGGAGGGACAAAGAGGCCACACAGTCTGGGTGAAACATTTCTCAGCACGTGTCTTCAGCCATTCCTAGGGACTGGCACCTGGTCCTGCCTTCCTGCTCCCCCTCAGGGAAGGAAAGCTGCTGGGCACCAGCTCAGAGCAGTGATTTAAAAATGATCCCTGCTGCCCAGGGAGATTTGGGTGGCTCAGGTGCTGAGCAGTTACCTGGCTGTGATTGAGGAGCTCATCCCCACCCCTGGAGCTCTCTGGCACAGCAGCTGTGGCTGAAGGTGTCACTGTGGGATTTGGGTGACCGAGCTGAGCTGATGGGTTTGGAGAGTCCCAGCCTGGAAGAAGCTGAGCTGATGTGCAGCCCTTCCTCCAGCCCTGCCAGCTGTGAGTGAGGGGCTGCTTTTATCCACAGCCTGGAGCTCCTGCTGCCAGCCCAGCCCCTCAGCTTGGTACCAGTGCACTGTGCTGACTGCACAGCAGCTATGCTTTTACACATTCTATTAACAAAACTGGCATGGAGTCAAGAAAAACAGCCTAAGACCATGGCAGGGTCTGCCCTGCTCAGCTGGCACACCTGCAATAGCTGCACTGCAACTGAAAAGCTGTGCAGGGTCTCAGGACTGCTCAGCAAACAGATACACACTGAAAATCGAAGAAAATTCTCACCTGTATTGTAAAAAGCTTTTAAAACTATAGTAAAATAAGTGTACAAGCACAGGCACATAGCTGATGCCACCCTCTTATTCTTCTAGCTGGATTCCTTTAAATGCCAGGGTGAGGAGGTAAGCCAGAAAAATGGACACACAACCAGCAGGACAAGCTGAGTTTGTTTATCCTTGATATTCACTTGATCCAATGACAAACTGCTGTCCTGTACTGATTTCTAATGCTTCAAAACAAATGCAGATCCTTGGGGAAAATGCAGTCTGTGGATGAGGATTTCTCAGAAGAGATAAGGTCTCATTTACTCATCTGTGAAATGCTCCAATCCCCTGATTTCACTGAAAACAGTAACACGAGTTTGCTGTTTTCTACAGAATTAGAGGTTAGGAACTCATTTTGAGGAATCAGAATAATATACTTCTCCAATTAGCACAGAAACATCAATTCCTCAATCCCAGGAAATGTTTTTTCCTCCAGTATGTCTCAGTGCTGTGTTTTTCACTGTTGGGCAACTGCAGAATTTTATTCCCTCCATTTACAGTGGCAGCAGCACGTTGCAATTACCGAAGAATGCCCTGGGTGAAACAGGGTCAGTAACAACTGAAGGTGTGTTTTCTGTCACCAGATGAAGCTGCAGTCACCTGAGCTGAGAGCACTGGCCAGAGCTCAGTGGCCTTGTGGCCACCCTGCTGTATGGGATGGCCTGGCTGTCCCAGGGCACAGCAGGCTTTGACCCCCCAGCTGCTCCCCAGGGCTCCCCAGGCAGCCTCTCTGTTCAGCCTAAGATTTCTCAACTGCCATACACCAAAAACCTGCCTGGCAAAGCTTTTCCATCCGTTTGCTCTCAGTTAACAGTCTAACTACAACACGTTGTGAGTTTGCTCAAAACACCAAGGCTGGGCTGCAGCAGGAGGAGTCCCTGGAGTGTTTTGTGCCCATCACTTCACTTTGGGCACAGTCTGCTTGGTGCAGAGGAGGAAAGGAAGGCCATAGACATTTGAATGGTGGCTGGTTTGGAGTGGTTGTTGCTTTTCAAACATCCAGCTAACCACCTTCCTGGCTGTTATTTACCTCTGGATCACTGCTCACATCAGTTACCCAGGCTCCTGAGCAGCTCGCCCCTCGCACCAAATCAATCACGGCAAACAAAGCCCTTGGGAGTGCACATCCCTGAAAACTCGTCAGTGCTGACAGGGTACAAATCAAGGCAAGGGAGAAGCAAAGAAAAACCACAGAAGGAACTCCCAGAATCAATACATCACAACTGAAATCAAGGAAATGCATTACCTAAGTGCATAAAGATACTGATTCCCAATTCTATCCCCTGACCCACTAAACACTATGTTTACTCTAGTGATGGAAGAGGCTGCAACTCCAATTAAAATGCAGGCAGCGTCCTCTCTCATTTATCCCAGGCTCTGCTTTGGCATCTCCACTCTCTGCAGCTTACAACCATTAGTGCTCAGCTTTCAGCCCGGGTCATTCCTGAGCGTCGGCACCCTGCCCAGGCCAGGATGGCATCGACACCCTGCCCAGGCTGGGATGGGCACAGACACCCTGCCCAGGCTGGGATGGGCACAGACACCTTGCCCAGGCTGGGCACAGACACCCTGCCTGGGATGGGCACAGACACCCTGCCCAGGCTGGGCACAGACACCCTGCCCAGGCTGGGATGGGCACAGACACCCTGCCCAGGCTGGGCACAGACACCCTGCCCAGGCTGGGATGGGCACAGACACCCTGCCCAGGCTGGGATGGGCACGGACACCCTGCCCAGGCTTGGATGGCATGGACACCCTGCCCAGGCTGGGATGGGCACAGACACCCTGCCCAGGCTGGGATGGGCACAGACACCCTGCCCAGGCTGGGATGGGCACGGACACCCTGCCCAGGCTTGGATGGCATGGACACCCTGCCCAGGCTGGGATGGGCACAGACACCCTGCCCAGGCTGGGATGGGCACGGACACCCTGCCCAGGCCGGGTTCCCCTCCCCACCTCACTCAGACCGTGCCCTGCACGCAGCACACGAGTATCACCCCCCCCTTTCCAACACAGCACAAACAAACAGGCAATCCGACCCCTAAACAGCTCTAAATAAAGATGCTTCAGACCCGTGACATTGAAGTTAGCTTTCCATTACTGTAAGTGCCCGGGGCAGAGATCTGTGGGAACCTTTCATGGTCCTTCTGAGAAAGAGAGCTACTTTCAACATCAAAGGAGAAAAAGAAAAGGGAGCCTGTTAACACCCTGCTACCGCTGGTTGTTATCTTGTCACCAGTGGCGATGAGGAAGTGGCAGATAAATTGTGTGCAGAGGGGGCATTTTTGAGAGCTCCTAGGCACCTACCAGACATCACAGTGGCCTCTGAGATTGCCTTGTCACTGCATCTCCCCAAAGCATTTCAGAAACAACTAGAAGGGGCTTCTATTTCTGTTTATCTTCAGTGTTCCTTCCTGCCCAGAGCCTGACCTCAACCCAGCAATGCAGAGAGAGCAGAGCAGTGCAGGAGGGCAGCCTTCCCTCTGCCAATATCCACCTCCTTCGGGCAGCAGGGATGGGGAGAGGCTTTCCCCCACCATCCATTTCAAACCAGATAAGCAACATGTGAGCAGAAATGGACCCGACCACAGCTTCTCATGGCATGAAACAAAGGAATCAGGTCAATTTTTACTCACTGGAAAGTCAAACACACTGCTGTAAGTCAGCAGCAGAATACTCCCTGCACAAAACCCTGCAGGTATTCCCAGCCCTACATCTGTCATTGCCCAGAGCCCACTTTTGCTGAGGACAATGCCATGGGTTGCTCCTCACACAGGCTCCTTCCAGTGACATCCCCTCTAGATCCAAGAACCAATTGCTGCTCCTGGAGCTGGAAACATCTCATCTTGTCTGTACTCCCTGAGCCTGGAAGGGGCTGAAGGACAAACCCAGCCACGCTCCAGACACCAAGCAGGAGCTGGCAGACCTCCTCAGGGTCCTCCTGAAGACCAGAATTAAATGTCGTGCTGGAAATCAGGTAGTGTGGGGCCAGATGCTGCCACGGGATCTAAAATCGAGAGAGCAGCTGTGGCATGACCGAGCTGTAGATGCACTCACACAATTCCCTGGGAGCTGTCTCCTGCTGGCAAGTAAGTGCAGAATGATCCTGTTAACACTGTGGTACATTAAATGCAGACATCTCTGCAGGAGCTGAGGTCAGGCTGGAGCTGTATGTTGCTTAAACGAGGCCGTTTTGATACTAGAAAACTTTGGTCTGACATTTAAATCCTGGTGTTTCTCTGCCTGCACACAACCTCCTCCCCTCTGAGGCCCCTGTGCTCAAAGAATCATATTCAAATGCACAAAAATATCACAAAACAATGGAAAACAGCAACAAATCTTCTGGCTTTACTTCAGGACAGAATTTCTTTTGAATTCTGGAGTAGCAGAATTGAAGGCAATATGGGATAGCAGGTTTGTGAATGCCAGAGAAGCTGGTACACTCATGAACAGCACTGGAATGGGAATGAGGAATGTTAGAGAGCTCACCAGAATGAGGAATGTTAGAGAGCTCACCAGACCTAACCACAGTGAGAGGGTGAAGCATGAGACCAAGATTCACAGTGAAAACAAAACCCAGAGGTAATCCAGCCCTTTGTCTTTCCAGTCTTCCTGAAAAACCATCCTTGGGCCAAAATCTATTCCCATTTGAGAAGGCCTCAGTAGATGAGACCAAAGTAACCATTCCACAGCACAAGGAGGGCTGGCTGGAATTTGTGTTCCCAGCATCTCCATTTCCAATTTTGTGTACAGCATTGGGGTGATGCTAAATTTATGCACTTTGAGGTCATACTCTTCTTTTGCCTCCCTCTGCAGTTTCATTGCTTTTTATGGCTGAAGCTAATATAGGACAGAATTTGAGCCTGAAAGAGGCTCTTTGAACATCAGTCAAAAATAAAACGTGCCTGTCATTGAGAAAACAGGCACAACTCAGCCCATCTTTGTCAGACTTAAGGCATATTTGCTGTGAGCACATGAAAACCAAGCATACAAAGGCTTGCTGGATCTGTATCTACCACAAACCCCTGAAGAAATTTAGACCATTAAACCCAAAAATTATTTTCCCATCAGGAACAAACCTTTAAAGCTGAAACTCTTTCAATGGAAGAAATTGTATTTGAGAAGGGCCCGTTTAAACCAACTGTTCTAGAACTGGCTGAAGTGAATTGCACCTTTCTCAGTTCAGCAGGAAAGGCAGATCACAAAAAACAGCTCATGTAGTAAGACACTTCATACCAGCCATCTGAATGTCTGCTTTAATGCCATAATTAATTTTGGCATGGCTTATAAAAGGTAGGATTTGGATGCTGTGATTTGATCTGCAGAGCTGGCTTCTGCAAGGCTTTTTTTGGTTCTGCTCTCCCCACTGAGTACTTGATGTACAAACCAGTGTTGGCAGTTGTTTTCAGAGCAGATACCTCCAAGTTTCTTCAGACTACACTAATAGTTGCACTGATTGAAAATCCACAGCAGAAGAGAATGGGGAGTCCCTGAGATGCTGATGGAGTTAGAATCATTTATGGAGAGCGGTCTAGCACAACAGAAGCCATTTAAAGCTGTATGATATACCCACAAACTCTTATTATGGTCTGTGGTTTTCAGCCCTGTGAGACAGAAACCAGTTATCATTATGCATCACCATGAAAGCAGATTAAAATTAAATCAATCTGTTTATCTATGGGTTTGCAGTGCAGCTTTTCCAAAGCATAACACATTCTCCACCTAATTAACATTTCAGGAGGAAAACCCATTCCACACAGACACCAAGCCACCACCATTCAAATGGAGATATTACAAAAACATGGCCCAGGTGGATTTATAATGAAATTTAATTAGTGAAAGGGCACAAGACCTACTTAGGCTTCAGAAGCTGAATTGTGCATACCAGGAGTTAAATAAAATAGATTTGTCTGTAACGTGTATCTCATGGGCTGCCAAAAATTGCCCATTGTGGTTGAAGTTTGTGTGCATGCACACAGGTGCAGATATCTGCATACATGCACACATGACACACATTCAGATTTTATTCCTGTGCCTTTCAAACAAAGTCCTTGTTAAAAACGTGTTGTGCAAGATGTAAAACACACACATCTCTGGAGAGCCAAAAGGAAAGGATGCATACAAATGGATTTAAAGCAGAAACAATACAGAGTCTGCAGCTCTGACCTCTATTTACTCACCAAACAAGGCACCAGAGGGCCACATCCTCAGTGGGAAGCAGAATTAGATCTTTTTTCAGAAAGACCCTGAGTTAGATGAAGCTCAGGAAGCAGACCTCCAGAGACATTCCAGCTAAGAATAGCACTCTGTGCCCCCAGCAGGAGTCATGCTGGGACTCCCAACGTGACAGAAAGGTCAGGAACAGGTTTTTCACAACCCTCGTGGCTGCCCCATGCCCACAGCATCTCTGGGCTGCTCAGGATGCTGGAGGCAGGAGGAGGAGGAGGAGGAGATCCCCTCCCCAGCACCTTCCCCTGCAGGACAGAGCTCTGGGCACCAACGAGCAGCCAGAGCACAGCAAACCATTTCTGTATTCGAGGCTGTGCAGGAAGGTGTTTGCTTACAAAAATGAAAGGCAAAGATAAATAGTGCTGCCTGCTGATTTAAAGTGGTTGGGAGCCCCGTGGACTGCTTCAAAGTACTGTTTCCAAAATAAATGCAAAAAATAACATGTAGGGTCTGAAATCTTTCTAAATTGCTTGTAAGAAAGCAAACAATGCAGCACATCCCTTTTATTCCTGGCCAAACAGCAGCAAAGCTGCTAACAGCACAGCTTGTGCAACCAGCAATTTTTTTAAATTAGACTTAGATTTAAGGAAAGACAGGAAAAACAAAGCACAGTACTGGGCACTCTGTGCAGTGAAAACAAAGTGCCATCTGCCCCATTTCACAGGTGAAAAACATATTCTGAAACAGCCACCACAGCACAACCAGCATGGGAGTGAGCTGCTGTTGGACAGCCCCAGAGATGAGTGCCCTGATGGATTGACAACCCAGCCCTCCACTGCAGATGGAGCAGGAAAGAGAACAGAATAACAAAACACTTCCAAAGAGCTGCAGGACCCTCCTCTCTGTGTTTGTGTGCACATATATACATTTCTGCTGAGTGGGAAAGCAACAAGTGCAGGAATTCTTATGATTCACTTAAATTGGCTGAAAATATTGAGCACAGAAAAAGGAAGAAAAAAACTGGTGAATTGTGCACCATGAGTCTTCCAAAAAGTTGCAGAAAATATGAATAGACCTTTATAATCTCTGTACAGACCAAGAAGCAATGGGGTTGGTCAAACCAGTTCTTTGCTTTTATCTGAAAAGCAGTGCCTGGTACAGGGCCTCTTGTTTTGAAGTCACACAATAAAGCATTTTTTGAGGGATGCAGATACTCCTTCAGAGCCATGGCCTGGCCAATGACCTTTCCACAAGACCTGAATGGAGGGATGTTGCTTGCCATCAAAACTACAGGAATTTTGACTCCTCAAGCAGCCACCACCCCAACTCCCCCAGCTGCCTGATGCTCAGTGACAAGGAGTGTGCATCTTAAAGCAAGTGCTTCTAGCTGAGCCTAAAATGTATCAGCAACCACAGATAACATGATAATATGTTCCTGTCCTCTGCTGGAGGGACTGAACCCAACAAATGCTCTGTGAGCCCAGTGCTCCTCCCAGAGCCCCACGCTGACCCTGCCCTTCCAGACCTTCACGGTGACACCTGGGAACTCCCAGCACTCCTGCTGAACAGGCTGCTGCTGGAAGTGACCTGAAAAATGTTCTTTACTAAAAAGTTCATGTCAGACTCCAGCAGCAGGACAGTTCTGAGGTATTTCCAAGTCACATCCTCATGCAGAATGAGGCGGCAGCAGCGCCGAGAGCGGAAGGAACATTGCTCCACAGCACTAACGAAGAGCCATCAGCAAAAATGAGTTAGCTCTGTTCCCTAGCAACTTCTCACAGCTGCAGATAAAATCATCTTCTGGACATCACAGAAATTGTGAATGCTTAGTTCTCTTTCACAGGAATTCTCTCATCCATTGCTGGGTGCAGCAATGTGACACAGGAGCCACCGACAGCAATTGGACCGTCACATTAGCTTGGCCAAAACTAAAACCCCATGGATCCATGTGTGCTGTGCCTGTCCTTCACTCAATGACATGCATGTCAGATGTTCAAAGAACAGCATCTGAGGGACAGAAATCCATAGAACAGTCTTTGCTGCAAAAATCCTGAGCCTAAAAAGCCTTTTCTGCAAAGACCTTTCCTCCCTCCTGGGAGCAACTCCACTGATTCCTGATGACATTACTCAAGGTTTACAGCACCAGGGCTACAGTAAAGAGAAAGGAAGTGTATAAATAAAGGGTGCAGATTCTTCAATGGAGGAAAAAAGCCTGCATTGCTCCAAAGTGTTGCTGTTGGCATAAAATAGATATTCGTTGAGTAATTCAAATAGGAATTTTTGTTATATACATAAAATCCAGGCTGAACACTATAGCTCTTATAGTGCCACATTTAACCACCTTTCTGTCATCTGCACGAGTGGCCACCAAAGCAACATTTGCTAAACAGTAGCACGGAGTTCTGCTGCAGGCAAAGCCTAACAGCTCAGTGAAGCCACTGATGCAGAAGGGAGTTCAATTAATACAAAAATGACACTGCTCAAAATTACCCTGTGCCCTTAATGTAGGGTACACGCAGTGCTGTCAGTATCCAGCTGCAGCAGTTAACTCCAGTGCATGCCAGAGCACAGTTATGGTTATGATTTTCATCTTGGAAGAGCCATAGGAAAAGGCTTGGCTGATCCAAACAAGCAGAAGAGATCCCTTGGAGTAACACAAAAACCTCCCTGTTGATTGCTCTCCAAGATAGAGCTACTGTGCAGGAGCACAGAGGTAATCCTCTCCACATATAAATCCTGAAAAAATAATAACTCCATCTCTCAGCCTCAAACTTCATGCATATCCCTGGACGGCTTTATTCTATTTGTGCATCTCAATGTACAAAAGATGAGAAGGAGTGAGAGGCTTCTTGTCTCAACACACTTGTTCTAAGGACCCTCTGTGGGATTCAAATCCACTGTCCTTCATCAGTGCTCAAAGTTAAACACCACGAAACAGAATATGGGAACTTAAAACATGGACTGAGCAAGAATTCAAGTGCACATGATTTTTTCTGCTTTTTTGTATTAAAACCTTGTAGCCTTGGACACCAGGTTTAGTGCATCAAAATTTCAGGCACCAATTTGCTCTGTTGAAAAGAGAGGGTTTTAAAAGTTTTAATGAGCAGACATGCAGGAACGTTACTTGTGGCAAGGACTGACATTTTTTACTCCTGCAGCAAAAGCCCAGTAGCCAAAAACATTAACACTCTTAATTTAATTTGCTACTTTTTAAAATTCTCCAGGAAGAAGCGACCACTAGACAGCTGCTTTTGAAAGGAAAAAGGTATCCCTGGCTGCCAGCTCGTAGGACAAAAACCACTGGAGAATAAAAGCTGTTTTAGCAGGCAACTGAAACATCACCACAATGGCTGGATGATGAAGTGATGAGAGTGATGAAATGAAGCTGAAGAAACCACAACGGAGAGTCAAAAACTGCAGAAAAAGAGCCCAGGAAAGTAACTTAAATAGTAAATTTATCAAAAACCCCTCGTTGTTTTAAACTCCAAGGAATGTGAGCCAGTTTCAGGTATCACCCATTAAACCCCTGCTTTCCCAAGTAAGATGCCAGTAGCAGCAGAGGCCTTTAACACCTGCATCCTCCTTTCTGAGCCATGGTCTGGCTGAGGATTTGCCTTCACAGCCCCACCTCTGGGCCACTCAGTCTGCTGTGCTCTCATCAGCCACTGCAGGAGCCCCAGCCACCTCTGTGAGCCACTGCCACACCACAGCTGCTCAGGCTGGCAGAAACAAACCTGCTGTTTTGATATCCGGGTTAAAACTCCAGATGTTGAAACACCTACAGAAGGAGTGGAGCTTTCTAATATGACAGACAGAAGCTAACACCGTGCTGATGGGGCTACCCACAGCACTATCACCTCTTAAAGTGTTTGAGTGGGTTTGGGGTTTTTAATGAGTTTCAGACAGGGGAAAGGCAGACATGTGCTTCACAAAGAACATTCTCCCAGCTGTAGCTGGAATTTCTCCTGCACAAAACCTGCACACAGTGCTATCGCTCTGAAAATCACTGATTTATTCCCAAATTACAGAGGCAAAGGATGAATCAACAAACAGGGCAATGAAGAATTCAGCCCACAGCTTACAGTGAAATAGCACTTTGGAGTGTTTTGCACGCTGACTCTTTCCAGGGAGCTCCCTCTGAAGCCCCGTTCCAAGCCCACACCAAAGGTGGGGCCTTTGAACAACAGCAGCCCCAGCTCGAGGCACTTTAGAGGGACACTAATTAAACAGTGTCTCTGTCACCACAGCCCCACTGCCAGCAAACTGCTGGTGACATGACACACGTGCTCCCAGCAAAGAGCAAAACCAGCCACAAAAACAACCAGCCCTGGAAGGGGCTGGGGGAGGGACTGGCAGCTCAGTGGAGTGTTTAAATCTAGATTTAAATCTATTCTTCATCAGCGTGCTGGGCTGGGGAGAAACAGCCCCGAGCCTGGAGACCCGGAGGTGACAATGCAGAAGGTCAGTGGGGGCTGGGGGAACAAAGATGTTTAAGCACAGGCTGCTCTAAGTTGGAAAAAGCAAGCATCAGTCTCCTCTGTGTGGCTACAAAGGTTCCCTTGGAACTTTGTCAGGAAATACAGAAAACACAGTGTAATAAATATTATTCAAAACCCTCAACCTTTCTTGTTGGCTTTAGTGCTGGCTGCTGATAAGAGAGTGATGAAATACCTCTAGTTTGCTGTCAATGCATTGCTTTCACTTAAGAGAGAGAAAACAAATGTATTAAAAAGGAAAGATGCCAGGGATAAATATTTTAGTAATCTCCATCACAAACCTGTCGTATTACAAGGATTACAGTCCATTAGGATTGTATAAAATCCATAGCAAAGCCTGTAATTCAGCCCTATCCCAGTGACAAAAACCTCCTAATGTGTTTTAGGAATCCCTATTTGCTCACATGGAAAACATCTTTGAGAGCTACTTGTTCTAACAGGGCTAATTTGGGGAAAACCAGCTTAAATCCAGCAGTCACTGAAGCCTCATCCTACTCTGTTCAGTCCATGGGGATGGGGAGTGTGGGAGCAGCTTCCTCTGGAGAGGCTTTTCCTGCCACCTCAGCCTCTGTGTTTTGGTTGGTGCTGCCATGGGCTCACTGGCACACTGTGCCACACCAGCACCATCCCCTGCACGGGGCAGAGCCACCAAGGGAGATCTGCAACAGCGGCAGGGCTGGAGGGACAAAGGGCAATAAATCAGCCCCAAGGTTTTCTGCTAAATAAAGAAATTTTTCCTCTTCCAAAAATATCCGCCTGGTAGTCTGGGAGTGACTGCTAGAGGAGATTTACTAAAATGATACACACTGAAAAAGAAAAGTAAAAAAAAGTGAATCTGACAGGCTCCCCTGAAGGCTAATTTGCAGACCTTGCCTCTAGGAAGCTGAGTTTCTGACAGAGCCATCACTGCTCATGTGTACGTTCTGCAGCAGCACAGAGGCTGCACTCATTAACTTTCACTCCACCTGCCCAGGAAATCCACTCTGAAGGGAGGAGAAGCCATGGACAGCACTGGAGAATCCAACAGCAGGCAGGGCTGCCAGGAAATCCTGCCTGGATCAGCAGCCAGGCAGCAGCTCTGGTGGGTGCAGCTGCAGTGAATTACCTGGTGTCAAATGTTCTTTAGGCTTGTCCTTGAAGCAAAGTTAGACTGACATGTGGAAAGTGGGTCACTGGGTGTGCTGCTCCTTATCACAGGCATTATCATATTTGGTTATGCACTGACTGATCAGTGCCATGGCTCTACCTTGGGATGTGCTCAGAACACGGAATTAATTAAAACTGAAGCTGCTACTGATAGTGGTGATGCAGGAAAAGACTATTACCTGCTGAGAACCAAAGATGGCTAAATGCAATATTAGACAAAACTGAAATGTACAGCAAAATATCATTTAAAGTAACAGAATGCAATTTAAAATAAGACTTTAGCTCATTATTTCAATAATTCATATGTCTCTTTCAAAGTCAAAAGGAAACCTGGTCTTCAGAATGTTATTTGCAGCACATACTCAAACTAATGATAATACAGCAATATGAGAGTCACATTTTCAAATGTTCATTCATTTCCCAACACAGCTGCAAAGTGTGCCTGTTTAGTCCATGATATAATAGGATATTTTGGTTCTGAATAATTGGACTTGAGCAAACAAGAGAGTCAGAGGGGAAAAAAAAGGACTTAGAATTCAGAATTTCCTAGATTTTACCCATGCTCAGAGGCTGAGGACACGAACTCCATGTGGATTTTAAAAAGCTCTTCTGCACGCCCTCTCCAAATTACTGTGTCTATGCAAATTGCCAGCTCTCATCTGCACTGTCTGATTTGAATGAAATTGGGTGTAAGTCAGATCAGAATTAATTCCAGCAAGAGACTTTAAAAGTTCTTCTTACAAGTTTCATGTTCTGGGAAGTCACTTTGAAAGCAAAGACGCCGCAAGTCCCACCAGGCTCCTGTCCTTCCAAAGGTCACAGATGAGGTTTCACCAAGCCAATAGTTACAGGGAGAGCTCATCAGCCTGGGAAGGGTATTTGAGAGCTGCTGGAATTCCTGCACCCTCACCCTGCTCTCCTGACACTGCTGGGCTTTTTGATGGCATCCCAGCAGAGAGCTCCCCTCAGCTGGAACAGGAGCAGAGAAAATGAGCTCTGCTATCCTCAACATGCCACACTCCTGTGACAGTACCATCACTCACTTCTGGGAAAAAGAGAGGAACTGGGATCATATCCCATGCCATGGCAACCACGTAAAGCAGGGTGCCTGCAAGGCTCTGAGGAAAAGGGCACTTCTGTGCTGCTTCTTGAAAAGAAATATTTACAGAAAGAAGAAATGATCTGTACCATCCTGGAAAAGCAATGCCAAAAAGGTCTGGCTGAGGCCATGCCCAGCAACAGAGACTGGCCACCCACAGGCCTCTGGTCCTGGCACACAGGAGCTGTGGATTAGATGGAAGCCCTGCTCCCACGAGGTTTTTTCAGTTTTATACCAATCCTCAGGTTCTGTAATGCATTCCTTTGTAGTTTTTCAGGGACTATCCAAATCCCATTTCCCTAAACATAGAAAACTCTCACTTTTGCACATTCTTCCCTGCCCAGAAATTTGCAAGCCTCATTCTCATTTCTGTCCCTGAAGAGCTCCCCATTCTATCTCCAGTCCTTGATCATCATTTGTCTCCTTCCTGGTCTTTTCCTCTCAGCATTCACCCAATAAAGACATATTTATTTATAATCGAGGAACGTCTCAGTCCATTAATTTCTTTCTGGCTTGCTCACAATTCCTATCAGAAATTTTGGCTGTTGCCATTGACACAAATGGGAGCTTCTTCAAACATCTGTGGGCTGATGTGAAAGCAGCACCTCCCAAAATCAGCTCCAGGACCGGCAGAACAAAACTGGAGAGCACTGGGTTGCAAAGCTGCCACTGCTATTGCTGGGAACTGCCCCTGCATTTCACTCAGGATAGCTCAGGTTCATTGCACAGAAGTTGATTTTGAGGCGCTGGGGAATATTGCAAAGCTGTTTTAAACCATGTGGCTTTGCTCAGCAAGATGTGTTTGGAAATCAAAGGGTGTAATATACATATTTGCTCCTGGTCTGCACAATAAATTATTTATTATGTCTATTTCTCCATTTGGGATTCCTAGACAGGTAGTTAAAAATATGTGATATGATTTATTCAAGGTTGGGAACACTTTCAGCATCCATAATAGATCTCAAAATAAGCCATATTACTTCCAGAATGTACTTTGTTTTCATTAAACTTCTGAACAATTTAATAAATCTTCTCAAAACCAAAGGTTTATAATTGATCTTACAAATTTCCCATGGAAACAGGAGGCACCCTATATTTTTAAACCCTGAGAGGCACCACATCTGTTAGCTTTCTTAAGGGACTACAGCTCCCCAAAATCCTCTCAACAAAACAAGAACTGTGTGCTGAGATTTGCTTTACCTGAGCACACAGATCTCTCCCTGTCACTGCTGCAGCTCCCTCTCCCAGGCACATCTGTCTCTCCTGAGCCACAGGGGTTCTGGGGGCTTTGTATTCACTGAAGGATGCCCTGGGCTGTCTGCAGTTGGCACAGCAGAGAAAAGGACCTGCTCTAACACAGCTGTCCAACCCCACCTGCATTGTTACCAGATCATTAAAAATGGGACTTTGCCATGTAGTTACTAATTAGTGCTTAGTAAAGATAAGTACAACTTCTGACAGTGCAAGGTAGCTCATCATTTACAGAAGATAAAAAGCAGAGTGTACTCAGTGTACACAAGGGAACAGAGAGGAGATGGCACTATCTATTACGGATAAGCATTTTGTTATTCTGAAATTATTGTCGCTTCATCAAATTAATCTTTCCCTTCATAAACCTATTTTTAAATTCCCTGTCACTAAGTGGAAGAACTCTAGACTTGAGTTGTGCTTCAAAGCCACCATGTATTAATATCAGAACACAAACAACAGCTATGTGACTAATTTAATTCTGACACATAAGTAGAAGGTTTTGGGGATTCCAAGGATTTCTGGTACGGTATTTACTTGTGCTGCTGTAATGTATTTGATGAACTCGGGCTCCACTTAGCCTCATTTGTTGTTGAGGTTTATACTGCACTGTAATTCTGAAGAAGAGTGCTACTGTCGATAACATTTTCCAAGTTGTCTCTGTCAAACAGCAGGGTACACACTCATACATTTTTCTAAATGACTTTGAAATATTTGAAAATATTTCTCATTTAGAAAAGACGCATTGACATACCAAGAAGAAAAGCCTGTGTATCCAGTTCCTCACTTCCTACAAAGGCTGGCTCTGCCAAGCAGAGCAATCAGCTCGTGGCCCTTCACTGAAAACATTCAGCACCACAAAGTCCCCACGGGAATCCCACTCCCAGCTCTGCCTTCTGCAGAGCCCCGTTCCAGGAGCTCCTCAACACCGAGAGAACGCAGCACCATCATCAGCTGGGTCTGGCTGCAAACCCAGGAGGCGCTGAAAACACTCTGAAAGCATCAGCCACGAATTAGCAGGAAAAAATAAAACCCCAAGCCCCAATCCAAACGGAGTGCACTCAGATGCCAGCCCCATCAGATCCGGCTGGGTTCAGCTGCTCTCCCCTGATGGCTCCATTCGCAAGGTGTGCGTGGGTGACTGGCACACAACGAGCTGTCATTTTCTACCTGGCTGCAGCCCCGTTCCCCCTCCCCGAGTCTATATTAGGAGTTCAGGCAATCACTTCTTTTGGCTTAATAGCTGCAGTTTTCCGCTCCAAAGGAATACAGAGCAATTCTGACACGTACCAAAGTCCAATTTATTGGGATTGAAATACATACACGTGTCTTCTCTCCCTGTTTATGTCTGGTTCTTGACTTCAAGCCCACCTTTCCCTGGGAACCACAATGATTTACTGGTCACTCGCTGAGCTCTGTAGGGCAGCTGGCCAGGTTTTATTTCTCCCAATCAGCTGATAATATTCTCCACAGATTAAACGATTGTGGCACAGGGACCCAGCCCGTTTTAATGCTGGCCAAACCAAAGAGAAGCCAAACATCTGAACAACTTGTTCCTGATTCATCCTGTAAGAAATATTGATTGCCAGTAAGAAGGGGGGAAAAGAGACAGGTACATCAAACAATTTTCTCTAAATCTCAACCCTTTAAACAATAATTGTTGTGAAAGAAGGGCAATGCATCTCTCAAGGATTTTGAATGCTGCCTCCTCTGCAGCATCATTGGACAAATGTGACTGAATGCCTGTTCTCTGAATACCCACGGGGCATGAATGGCCCAGCTGAGTTTACAACAGCAATAAAGAACAGACTTTCAAACCGAGTGTGGACTGATGTATACAGCAGAGTGAAAAATAAACACACTAAAGCTGCTACATAATTCTGTCAAGCATATGGTTAAGTTGTGATTTTATTTAGAAAACAGATTGTATGAGTGAAGTGATGACAGCTGAGTCTATATTGGTCAGTCATAAATAAGAGTATTCTAATGGAGCTGGGCTTGTTACTGATCACACGCTGCCACACAGATTTAGTGAGAACTAATCACTTAGAAAACAGAGCTTTTTAAACACATTTTGCAGCTCATTTTCAACTTTACATTGCTCAGTTGAAAAATCCACGATTACCGCAGCTAACTTTTAAGAGTGATGAGGGAGTTACGTTTACGGGCTCAATTAGAGTTTGTAGCTCCTTTTAGACAAGACGAGTCCCTCCTGCACGGCAGAGCAGCCCTCCCGCAGCAGCACCGCTCCCCGCGCGGGCTCGCACTCCTGATCCCTGCATCGCCAGGGCTCCAGCCGAGCCCACGGCTCCGACTTTGCTTCCCTATTTTCAAAGCCAGGGAGGAATTTCCCACCTCTCAGACTGTCACTCAGCCCCACTAGCAGGCTGCAGTCCCCAGAAATGTCTACAAAACCAAAATGCAGCCTGTCTTTCCGTGCGCCCGACTGGGAGCCTCAGCTCTGGTGCCTGGGCAGCCCCTGCGCTGCGCCGGGAGCTGGGCAGGCAGCGCTGCCGCTCGGACCCGGTGTGTGCTCCAGGAATGTCCCCGAGCTGGGGACACCTGTGGCACTGCAGGGAGCCAGCTGTGCCCGGGTGAGCCCCAAAGCTGCCCTGCAGCCCCTGGAAGGAGCCGTCCCTGGCACAGCCTCTGTGAGCCCCCTCTGCCCATGGCCAGGGCAGCCCTGCTCGGCGCCTCAGCCCAGGAGACAGCAGCTCATTCATCATTCACAGCCACTTTGGAAGAACACAACGATTGGTAACAGCAGCTTATCAGTCCACAGCTCAGCTCTGCTGAAATATTCCAGCCCACAGAAGGGAAACAAAATCTCGAAAACTGTTGGCACAACAGTGGCACTCAATGCCAACATGTATTGTGAAATACAACACAAACTGCTGTGTTCATTCCCAGGCCAGCTCAGGCCACTAGAGTTTATTGTTCCCAATGGCTTTAACGCGCTGCAGTTAGGGTGCAAGATGGCTCAACTTCTACTTTGTCCGTTGTGTTTCCATTATCTTTTTTTACCTTTTATCATTGTTGTCAAATTTGAGAGTAATGAACCTTGAGCTATGTTTTTTGTTTGCTTCTTTTCCATACAAGAGGGGGCTCGGGAGGGTCAGGAACTGCAGGCTGAATCCCCTCTCTATCAGCCACAAAGCCCTGGCTGCTCTGTCAACATTCCTGCCTGTGTGGCACATACAATACAAAAGGTCTGTCACTCTTGCTACATGTGTTGGATCAAAGGTGGATTAAATGCTAAATTTTGATTATTAACCTGGTATTCCAACTGGGACTCACAGGGTACTGAAAACGGAACAAATGCAGTGAGGACATTGCATTTTTTGTTTGTTTCCACTAGAAGAGCAGGAGAAGCTGCACTGGAATGTGGCCCTGGCCCACACCAAGATCTCAGTGTGTGGTACTGCCTATTACTGAAACCATTATACACGAGGAGACAAACAACTGGTAATTACCAGGCTTTACATGCCCATTAGGTTAAGTATTCTTGAAAGTATATTCATCTGCCATCACATTTGCATTCTGATAGCAGATGAGAGAAATTGGGTATTAAATCTATTGGCTCCCTCAGAGGGCAAACAGAGCAGAAGAGTCTATTAAATCACAAAAGGAGAAAAAAACCCCTTGCTGTTCCCCTGTATTGCCTGACCTATCTTCACAACCTGGCAGTGTTTGATACAGCAAACTGGTAGCACTGAAAGGAAATGATCAACTCTCCTGGACACTGGGCAATTCAGCCTCACCTCTTGCTTCAGCTCACTGGACTGCAAAATGCAGCCAGATTTTTTGTAAAACACTATAAAGCCTAAAGATAAAAATCAATCTTGTAAGTGCAAAAATCCTTTTTATCTATTTTTTTCTGCCTTAGCATTTACTCAATTTTAAGGAACACAAATCATCAGATAACCACATACTAATAATTTCTAGTTTCTCCAAAGCTTCCTGGCACATTTAGCAGCATGTTCATACAGTCCTCCAAAGAGCACCTCTGACTACTGAGATTTCTTGTCAGCACCTCTATGAATGAATTCTACACTTCATACATGCAGTTTGTTTGGTTTTTTTTTCCCCAAGTGACACCCAGAGCCATCAGGAGATGTCCCTGGCAGGGTTTCAGAGTTACTGGTCCCTGACTTTAGTGTGGTGTTGCAGCCAGCCATGGAAACAAACCCCCATCAGTGATGAGCTGTGATCTGAATGGCTTCCTGAACCCTGTCCCTGTTCAGGGAGATCTCAGTCACCCCAGACTGAGACAGGGCCAGTGGTGCACGAAGGACTCACACCCCACTGGAGATGTTCATTTCAGGCTGGAACTCAGTGCCTGACCAGAGCAGAGAGCTTGGTTTCAGCTGAGCCATCTTTCCAGGCTCCAGCACATCCAGCTCAGCTTCTAGAAAAAGCCACATCTGCCACACTGTGAAGATGAGAAGCCTGCCATAATTGAAAAAGATTTTGCCAATACTGTCTTAAGTAACAAATGTACAGTCAATCTCTCGGTGCCTCTCAGAGAAATGAAAAAAAGCACATTCCAGCCAGTCAGTTTCTGTCTGACAAGGCCAGAGCAATCTCTGCCAAGTGCCATCCTTACAAGCTTTCCCTAAGACAATGGAGGAAGGAAAACAAACAAACATTGAGTCTATTCAGAGCAGTTATTCCAATAGTGCCTGGCTGATGTGAAAACACAGACAAAAACCTGGACACAACCAGAGGGGGCACAGAACATCAAGGATTATCTCCATGCTCAGATGCACTCGTCCAAGTTCAGAGGCTGAAGTGAAAGACTGTCAGCTAGACAATAACTTAAATTGCTTGTGGGTTTGTGCAGGCACTGGGAGCATCCTGCACTACATCTACATGCAGTTCTGAAAGAAATTCCAGCAGTGCAGGTGACCCTGGCTGTTCCCTACAGGTGCATCAACATCTGTAAATCAACATCTGTAAGTACTGTATCTGAGCCTGTTAGTGTTGAGCTGGGCTGGTATTTTAAAATCAAACTGATAAATAAATACACAGCAGGAAAGAAAGCCACATTAATTCCATTGTAGGGGCACAGTGGAGGAGGATGAGATCAGCTGCAAGCATGCTGCTGTCCTGTGTGAACTTCCATGGGATTGTTTTTTACAGAGAACTGCCCTTGGTCCTGTGTTCCAAGTGCCTGAGAACACTCAGCACAAAAGCTTTGGTAACTCATTCCTCTCAAAATTATTCCGAGCCACTGGAGTCATAATTACACTGCCATAATGAAGAGGGAAAAAACTCTTCTAACAAGTAAATTCTTGTTGTAAATTGCATTATGGAAGCAGTAATTCCCTCTGAAGTAGGCATTCTCATGTCTTACTGCCCACATCAGTTCATTATGGTGCCTCTGCTGTCCCAGCAGAGCCTTCTCTTGGTAAATGAATGTTTTGGGAGGATATTGCCAACTCGGGACTTATTACTTAATTGAATATGGAAACATTTGGGCCATTAGCATACATTTAGAAGTGTCTTATTTCACAGATGTTAATTTATCTGGGGGGATGCCCTTCTTTCTTCCCTCCTCCTTTTTTCTCTTTCGGTTCTTTCCCTGCAGCCACCTTATTTATTCAGTTAGGTCCTAGCTCAGCCATTTGCAAGCCCATGGCGAGCAGCTTACTATTTTAAAACCTTCCCAAACTGAGATTTGAAGTCTATTTTCCAAAAAGTGCACAGCCAAGCACTTCCTACCTTCCCTCACAGCTGAAAAGTTATCACCAGCTCTGGGTGGTTAAGAAAGCCTAAACATCTCTAGCTAAATAATGAGATTTTTCAGGCATTCCAAATTGTTTTAGCCACCTAATTATTACAAGACTCAAAGCCATGCATAGAGCTTTTCTCTGCAGGTATCTCACTTTGGGAATTTTTAGCTAATAATATATTCCCTCTAACAAAAGGGTCAAGAAGCTAGAGTAATACAATAAAGGAAATTCCCACCATTCTTCATTATTAAGAGATATTGGGAAACTTGCAGTAAATTCCTGGAACTTGCCAACCTGGACAGGACCCTGCATGTCCCAAAGTAAGGCCCCAGTCACTGCAGAGATGTCAAGTCACAGAGCTTGGTTTCTTTACCAAGTTTCAGTGAGGGCTGAACATCTGTATGGCCACAAAGAAGTTGTTTTTTGAAAACTTTTTGAACATTTTGAAAATTAATCAAAAATATTGCCAGAACTCGCACTGGTTCCAGCCATGTGCTCCAGCCCACCCCTTCAGGCCCTCCCTGTTTATTTGAACACCTCTCTGAACAACAGTGGGACACCCAAAATTGCCTTTCCCCTCCTGGGTTCAACTTTTGGGTTCAGATTTGTCCACCAACAACGGCTTCAGCTGGTGATGACTGACATTTTTCTTTCACTGTTTACAGATTGCTCCAATTGACAGATTGGCAAAGCACTTACTGTCTCTGCTAAATCTAGAGCACAGACATGGTTCAGAAAGGGTCTCTCAACATAGAATTAATTTATTTTTATTTGATTAATCAAAGTCAATTATTTCTAGCTAGAGGAAAAAAATTCCTCTAGCTAGATAAAAAAATTTATCATTTCTAGAGGAAAAAAACCTTCATAGATGAACTCTAAAAGTTCAGGACCTATATGCAAGAAATCCTATCCCTGAAATAAAAAAATATACAAAGAAAACAAGCAAGGAAAACCCAGCAGGTGATTTAAAGCCATTTTCAGTAGCTGTTAGCTTGAGTAATGAATACTTGCAATAGGCAATTCCTCAGAAAGATGACAATCCTTAAACCCAAACCCTTCAGAGCTTTTAGGCATTAGATCTCAAGATTTATGAAGAGATATCTTTTTGTTGATAAGCCTTTACAAAGCACAGTGCACCAGTGTTCAGCAGGCACAGCTGAGGAAGGAACGGGTAGACCACAATTAAAAATAAGGAGGAAAATGAAGGGTCCCTGCACAACTTCAGAGCAGAAGTCTGTCCTGCTTACTTCAGCAAAATGCTGGAGAGGTCAGAGAGCCACTGAAGTGGCCGCATCAGATTTTGTGAGCTCGATTCTCTGATCTGAGCACAGCCTGCATGGCACCAAACCCACGCTGCTGTCCTCCCCAGGACATGGCACAGCTGCCCTTTTCTCCTGGAGAACAGGAGAACGTCAACATCTTTACTCAAAGACCACTGAAACAAAACAGGACACAGGCTCCAAATGTGCCACCTCCTACCAAACACTGAGCACAAGCTCTAGCCTGCACTCAGTGCTACTGAGTATGACACACAAATGGATCACTCATCCTGTGCTTCAGAAATGAGGCTCCTCCAGAAATCCCCAGTCTGCATCAAGTGTCCAAGGGCCCCAGCAGTTCAGCCAATGAAGCACCTCAGGCTGTGCACTTCTAATATCCCAGAGGCAAAACTTCTGCATTGACAGCCAGGGCTTGGTTTCAGCATTTAACGTTGTTATAGATTTAGATCAGATTCTATCTGCTATAATACAGGTCAATTATTTTGTGCAATGAACTGTCCACCTCAGGCTATTACTATTGGTAATCTTTGTGATGGGGTTGAAGAGATCAACCAGCAGAAACATTGATTCTGTAACAGCAGCTCCCTTCACTCCATTCCCAGTGGAATTCCATGCCATGGGAAAGGGGCATGGATGCAGCAGCCTGAAAAAAGAGATGCAGCAAACACACTGCAGAGCAGTGGGAAATGCCAGTGCAACACCAGCAGGACAGAGGGCTGCAGAGCCAGGGGACAGAGACACAGCTGATCAGGAGCCAGGGCTCACAGCAGGCTTTGGGACACTGCTGTGTGTGAAACCCTGCTCAGGGCTCCAGGAGGGACCAGCAGGACAGAGGGAACTGCTGGAAAGTGACTGATGCTGTGCAGCCTGACATCTGATCAAGTGACAAGACAATTCATTAGCACAGCTTTACACAGATGTTACAAGGATCTGTCAGACCTGTTTAAGTAATAACCTTAAAATCTGAAAGGGCTCAGATTTGCCATTAGAAGTAGGAAACTAATGTTCCAATTTTTGTGATCAAAAATGCACTTTGAGATTGCCTGATGCATTTCATATGAGTGTGCTCATCCTGGATAAATGTTACCATTAAAAAATGTGAAAGCGACACTTGAAAAGTCAAACTACTCCAATAATTTCAAATCAAAGATTACTCTCCCTCTCATGAAACGTCTTATTCCTCAATGTACTTAGCCTTTATTTTTAGAAGTACTTTGGAAATAAGAAAAATCCTTACTTGGATGAGATTTCATGTTTTACTAGAATATTAGAGGAAGAGTTCTTTGACCCAAAGTTTTATAGGAATGTTTTACATATTCAGGCACCAAAATACAGATTAAAAAAGAGCTCCTAAACTTGTGAGCAGTAACCAGGGAAGTGCAAGGAGCTGGAATGGACATCCATCACATCGTGGGTGTGTAATGCCTGGTGCTGATAAACCAGGAGAAATCCCTGCAGAGGTCACACAGCGTGTGCCCAGCAGAGCCCTCGGTGCTCAGTGCCCTTCCCTGTGCTCACACACCTCCAGCCCCTGCCCTTGAGCAGTGGGATCTGAGCACATCCAAGGTGTGACATCTCCCAAAGTGTGATGGATGGCAGGAGCAGCACCTGCACACCAGGCAGCTCACACCCTGTCAGTGCCAATCACCCTCTCCATCTGTCTTGCCTTTCCCAGCACGCCCTGACAGCACCTTTCATATTGCTTCATTCCTGGTACAAAGGAGCTGCTAATGTGTTCTCCACCGAGAACTGAGCAGTTTGGGGGGAGAAAACAACACTTCTGACATATATTCCGTAAACCGGGGGATTTGTAGTACCCCAAACATCCCTTTTTCTAAAAAACCACCAACAAAACAACCCAAACCTGTATTTCCCAGCTATAACCACATTAAGTTGATTTCTTCTAATGTTCTTCAGCTCCCTAAATTAATGAGTTATATTGGAAAACCAGTTTTCCCTAGCCCAATCTCACAGTGTCTCCAGAGTGCAGCAGAACAATAATTCTGAAGTGCTAGATCAGCAAGGCAGTAGTGCAATCCCAAACGGTGCAGCTTCAGTGTCAAAGAGCTCCTGATGTTTGTGGTCTCCAAGGGATCAGGAGAGGAGGCAAACAGAGTCCTTCCAGCAGGACAAGCAAAATAAACCTGCCTGGTCTGCCTGTGTGCCTGGACAGTGAGCCTGCAGCCCGGTGCCCGGGGCAGGCAGCTCTCCCAGGCAGGCAGTGTTTGCTAGCAGGGCACCCACACACTGCTCACACAGCTCTGAGGCACTGCTGCTCCAGCCACGCCTCGGCCAGCCTGGGCTCAGGCTCTGGGATGGCTCTGAGAGGAGGGTAACAGGCCTTGAGTGCAATAAACCTGAAATAACAGACAGCTGCAAAGGCCACTCATGTGGGTAATGGTTTGCTGGATCTGTCTCTCAGATTTCTGACACCTGCTCAGGCAATGTGAGTTGATTCTCAAGGCAGAGGATGTTAACTGGAATAATTTTAACAGAAGGAACTATTTTCTTCTTAATATAATCTGCAAGTCCAACAGGAGGTAATAGAGTGCCCTAGAAGTCAATAGTTCTTCAGCACTTGTCTCCACAGTGCCACTGACAATTTTGGGCCATTAGCAAGTCACTTAGCAGTGCAGGAAAGCTATTCTGCCATCCAGAAGATGGAAAAAAATTATATTTGCTTGACTAGCTCATAAACAGGCCAAGAAAGTTAATTCCTACTCGCATAGCAGAAGCCCCCAGGAGCTGCTGGAGGAGCCTCTGCCCAGGCAGCAGCAGAGGGCTGATTCCACCCAGCCCTGCTGCAGAAACACCTCTGGACCAGCTCGTGCTGGGAAAGAACAGTTATTTCCACAAAACAATAAAGGAATTACCAGTTATTACCACAAAACAATAAAGACACAGGACTGTCATCTTCTTAGGTCACAGTGTCTAACTCCTGCCTACCTCAACCTTATTTTTACTTCAGGACTGAGCACTGAAAAAACTGAAATGCAGAGGTTGTATTGCAAAAGAAGAAATAATTTAGGTTTTGTTGGGGTTTTTTTAAATTCCTTTTCTCTCACAGTTAGAAGAGAGGGAAAAAATTCAGTTACAAGAAGATTTTAGAAGTTGTTTAAACCAGAATGTGGAAGAGGATGTTTTAACTGACAGAACCAGAGCTATGGAAGGAGGAGTAAAAAATGTACAATAGGATTCTCTTCAGTCTGGCAGAGGAGGTCCAAGTTCAGGGCTGGGGTACCATGAAATAGCCACACAATCTAAGGCCTAGAGAAAAGCCCATCTTATCAGAGTTTTATGTGGCTGGTAACCTCCCTGATCACCACTTGTTTCTGCTATTTAAATGTGATTCAGCTCAGCACAAAGAATAAGATTTGATTTAGCCCAGCACTAGAAGAGCACACAAGCAATTTGATAAAATGCCAGTCTTGTTCAAGTTTTCTTGCTGTATAAATTGAGTGCTAATGATCTTGACTCTGCTCCCCTCATGTATTTATGCAGCCCTTTTCATGTTTGCTGGATTATTGTCAATTGATTGTTAGATAAAACAGAATAAGAAGCTCATGTAACAAAAACTCTTTGGGCCTTTTGGGGAAAATCTTCCCAATTATCAATAAACTCTGCTTATTCACCAGCACAATTCCACACCAGTCCCTGTATTCCCACAATTATCATCATAAAAAATGCCAGAGGGAAGCCACAAAGCTTCCCAATAGTTGATAAAACTGGTACCTACAGATGTCCAACCCCCAATTTGGGTTTACAAATGCAGAAATAGCATTGATAGTTTATTAAAAAACCCTTACTTTTCTCCAGTATTGGAGGTTTACAAGTTTCTATTTCAACCTTCAATCATTCCCTCACACAGGATTCATGAAGTATAATTAGAAATTGAATAACTGTAAAAAGAAAAAAACTGCTGGTTTTTTCCACTCATGAATGTATCCAGGCCTAACACTCAATAGCTTAAGGCAATTCTAGCTCTCTAATTTCTTTGCTGATTCATCTCCAGAAATAGGAAAACAAATTTAAAAGGTTGCAAGCAGAAAGTATCAATCCTGTTGACTTTAAAACAAAACAGAAGGTTATGTTTATTAGGCCCAGCGAAACAAAAAAAAGCTAATAAACAAAGAACTTTATCTACAGTGTGGATTCAGCAAAGAATGAAAGATGAAGAACATCCTGTTCCCAACTTTGGGACACTCTGGCATCCCTGCACATATTGATTGTCATGTCTGTAACAGCACAGAGTTAATTCCAGCAGCAACTGGGGCTTGCTGCAAACACAAATTGGAATTGTGTAACACCAGAGCTTTGAGGCTTTAATTGCTGAAAGCATTTGGAAGGACTGACATGAAATTGTACTTCATGTTTTCCTTCCTCAGCAAAAACATTTCAAATAAAGATCTCACTTCAGTTCCCAATACTTGCACATGAAACTGCAGAAAAACAGCAAAACAAGACAGACTGGAATATTTTCTGTGAACATCAGGAAACTCTCAGCAGCCATAATGGGAAGGAAGAAGAGCCTTCAGCCTTCCCTGGCCAGCAGCACAGGAAAAGAAGGTGAAAAAGGGGAAGCAAGTGTTGAATGAAGCTGAGAAACCCCTCCGTTTCCTAAGGCCCAGTTGAAGCTTTCAAGCTACAGCAATATTCCATATTTACCCATCATCTATATTTTATCTCCTTCCTTTCCTCTATCTCTCACACTCATACAGAGTCAAGACAAATATTTTTAATTTCCCTAGCTCATTAAAAAACAAAACCTAGGCCTTGGCTCTTATGGTCCAGCTCCTTCCCAAAATTAAAAACAGTCCATCAGTTCCACGTTCACGCCTCTAAATCCTCCCTTGTGCAGAACAGCACAAGATAAAAACCAAGGGTACCTTTCCCTAAATCTTGTAGTATTCACAAGTTTCTAGAAGGCTCCCCTTGGAGACAATTTCCTATTAGAAAGGGGATAGGTTTTACTGCAGGCACAATAGTTCTGAAACAGAAAATACTCAGTAGTGATGAGTAATTTTTTACTTTTGGCTGTTTTGCATGTCTGTTTCTTCATTTTTGACCTGTATATCCTATATTTTCCATCTGTTCAAGCCGTAGTTTCCAGTCCACTGGAGCAAAAGCAATGGTAAAAGCATTTTGCCAGCAGCCCTTGGCCTCACTTCATGAATACAGTTCCAAATCGTGCCGCCACTCAAGGCAGAACTCGGAAAAATAATGGGCTGGTTCAAAATAAAAATTAATTTTTCTCATAAGAGTTACATTGGGGGAGGGGGAAAGAGACCTCTTCCTCTATCAGAGAGGAGGTCAGAATGAGAAGAGACCAGATAGATGGAGAACATGCCATGGAGGGACGAACACAAATCACAATTCTGACCAAAAAAACCCAACCAAAAGCCCCACAGAGATGCTGTACCCAGATCCAAGGGGGGAATGGCTCCCCAGAAGCACAGTCAAACAATATTACACCTACTCTGACTCTGCAGCAGGTTACACTCTGAAAGCCGGGTGCTCTCAGAAAAGCAGGTCAAGAGAAATCAAAACTGAGGAAAGCAACACAGGTTGTTACAAAAGTTTGTTTTTAGAAGGTAACACCAAAGTGCTGTTTTTAAGACAAGAATGCCACACTTTTCATTTTGAACTGATATTCGTTCCCTATTTTTAGCTTATTTTTTGTTTTATGCTACCTTAGATCTCCGAATAAAAAGCTACAATTCAAACACATCTTTTCCTTTTTGTTCCAGAAAATTCATTTTAGAAGCATTCCTTTAAAAGTTCAGGTGCTGCGTTTTCATCCTAATTTAAACAAAGCAAGGTTTTTGAAAATTTTATAAACCCATATGTAACAATTATCATGGTTGTAACCAGCTCCACTTCTAATGGATTACAGCTCATGGAAATAGAGATGCTTTGAAGTGAGATCTCTAAGACTCTACATTTACACAGTAAAAACAATAAACATTTTTTACCTTAATTAATTGTTTTTAATGTTTATATTTAAACCTATTTTCAAATATAGCAGAAGTTTCCATGTCTGCTGATGACTAAAGACTTCCCTTTTAAGTCTTTAGTACAGAGAATAAAGACAAAGACATCCCTGAACACTTGCTATGAGGAACTTGGATTGTCTAGCTTGAAATCAGTACTCAGGAAACAAATCTTAGATTGACTCAGAAGGTGAGGAACTGATATGGTGAGGAGAGGTGTTTGTCCTCCACCAGATGAAAAGGCAGTAATTGCCCTTGAGTCAGCAACCAAGTGCTGTGGTTATTCAGTTCATACATCACACACCTGGCAAAGGGAAGCTGTCCTGATTTTAGGGAAAATAATTTTCCCCAGAAATCCCCCACAGATCTCCCTGGGGGAAGGGGAGGGGGGAAAAAATTGCTGGGTTGAGCTCTTACTACTGAGGCCAGTGGTGCCAAATCTGAGTTACTCCTTACTCCAGGCCAAGGCAGACATGCAAGTTCATGAATGTTCTATTTACAACCTGGCCCCATTTTCAGCCCTGCAATGAGAGATGTGTAACCACCAGAGAAAGGAGTTTCCTCTCAGGATCCCCAGAGCATCTCTGGTGCTCAGCACAGCTGTTTATGAATGCAGTTCCCAGTCTGTGGGATTTGTACAAGTGGGACCTTCACTGTTCCCTCCTATGATGCACCTGCTGTTTTAGAGGAACGTTCTGGGAGCTTTGGCAACACCCACCATTTCTAGGACAACCACCTGAGACAAACCAGTCTCACCCCCAGAAGCCAGAGTGTGACATTTACCTCCAGCTCAGGAAGAGGTGGCACGAGTCATTGGTAAGGGATAAAAAATGGAATCATCTCTGCAGACATGGATTTCCCACACATCAGCCCCACAACCCTCGCTTACAGTGCTGAACACAGGGGCAAGCCTGGAAAGAAAAGTCAGCTGGACAGCCCCTCTTGCAGGCACACACCTGCTCTGTGCCCCTACCCAGTCCTTGCTGGTCTGGTTTGGATTATACTGGTTACAGGGAGCTGCCCCTGGAACAGCTCAGTGCTTGGACAGAATGAGGTGAACCAATGTGGCACCTGATGTCACATCCAAACACCAACCACCACCCCCTGGGCAGTTTCTCACTTTAAGAAATTGTTTTGGTAGATCAATACTACTTAGGAACCTCAAACATCCTGCAGTACAGAACTGAGCTCACGACAAGCTGGGGACAGATGCTGAAACACGTGAATCCTACCTAAATGCCCAATTCCTGCTCATTTCCTGTAAATAACTCTGTGGATTTAAGCTTCATTAATCTCAACATGAGTCCAGTGAGAGATTAGGAGAACTGCAAACTCCAGCTCTCAAGAATTTAGATGTTATCTCCTCTTAGTACATAGATATGTCCCAGCTCTACCATTTCAATTTTTGTAAGCATTCCTCAAAGGATAACTTCAGGAGAAGGCCTCTCTCACTCCACAAGATCACATCTCAGACAGTTCATACAATATCAGACTGAACAATACAGGAAATGGAGAGCAGCAATTGCTGTACTGTTAGGCCATTTACACAGAAAAAGTGACTTCCAAGAGCATTAAAACAAAAAGTAAGGTACCAAAGAAACACAAAGCAGCCTTACCTCAGCGTGAACTGATCTTCTGTCGAGTTTTTAGCAACAGATACAAGGAAAGTCAGAATGTCTCCTTGCTTGACAGTCTTTGGTGCATACTGGATGACAATATTATTATCCAATCTCATTTCAGTTAAAGAAGGGGCAGCATGTGTCTGGTAAAGGAAAACACTGCCAATCCTCTGCAGGGGAGGTCCCGACTCATCGATGTCATTGCGCCCTGACCGGATCCCGTTGCTTTTCCTGACATCCTCCTTGGCGCACTCCCCTCTCTCATCCCCTGCTTGGATGGAGTAGTAGAGCTCCACGGGGCTCCCTTCAGACCTCTCCGTCTGTTTCTTACGGCCAGCCACCACCGTGGGGGGGTTGAACCAGCTGGGCAGCAGCTCCAGCTGCGCCACGCAGAGCCCCAGGTCCCCCCTGAGGCGGCAGCTGCCGCGCACCTCGCGCGTCTCGCGGAAGGCGAACACGCGCAGGCAGGGCAGCCGCTCCGCGGGGCTGTACTCGTCCCAGTCCCTGCCCACGATGTAGAACAGCACCTGCACCCTGGGCTTGCTCAGGTAGATCTTGGTGCTCATGATGTAGGCCTGAAGCTTCCAGTTGTAAGTGAACTTGTTAGTAGCTCCAAAGGGATTTGAAGACAGCATTAAGTCCTGGGGCACTGGCTGTTCAATGGAAAAAGGTCCATAGCTGGCATTTAACACGGGTGGACTCTTGGATTTGTAGATCAGAAAGGATTCCACCCGGGACTGCAGGCTGGAGTTCCTCATAATATCCTGGTTGGCTTCCTTAAGGAAGAAGGAAACATCGGCGTTGTGGATACGATAGGTCACCGGCAGGTAAGTGGGCAGCAAAGAAAACCTCTGTATACTCTCCAGGATCCCTCGGCTCTCAGTCACTGTTGGAAGGAAAGGACAGTTTAAAAGATCAGATCTTCAACTCATATTGTGATATAACCTCACTGACCTTACTGAGGGGCTGGACAGTGCTGCAGCTGGGATTAGTGGCAACAAACCTCATCAGTCCATGCAGAGGTGGCCTAGGCAGACAATGATTGATCTAATCAGCTTGGAAAACAATGCTTTATGATACATTCTGCATGACAGCCAGATCAAAAGGAGTAGCTTGTGGAGGTTTACACATGCCAGAGGTCACATCTCCACTGCAATGAACATTTATCATCAGAGACAAAATGACCCAGGCAGCACCTGCAACCCCAGATCACTGCACAGGCACATCTGAAAAATCTGATCATTACAGCAAGCTCCACCTGTGCAGGAATCCAAGGCAATGATTCTACATCAAATGCTGCAAATGGACTGCCCAGAGTTCACTTCAACCTTCTCAGCACTCTCAAGCAATACATGGACTCTAAATGGTTTCCTGCACAAGGCTGAATTTCATTTTAAAAATATTTAGCACAATAGCCATTTACACAACAGCTCCTTTACATCACTCTGTGAGGATTTCAAAAGGAGTTGTATTTGCATCCAATTTACAGTCCCTTCTATTTCACTTTATCCATGAATAAAGGGCTTTTTCTGTACATCACCATCAGGATTCGTTGTTGCCTAAACCTCCAATGTCCCCTCATCCAGCTGCATTATCTGGAGGCTGTACATCACTGCACACAAAGAACATTTCCAATGGCTCTGAGCCTCTCCCACTGCAGGGCACCTATTTTAACTGCTAGCCAGCAATTACCTGAGGCAGGCAAGCTCTGCATCCTTTCTAGGAACTGGCAGTCCCAAAGAACAAATACAGGAACTTTAAAAATACAGATGCAAATACAGTGTCACCTTTCCTGTTTAAACAGCTGACCTTCGTGCTCACATCTTCTACCTTAATTATGATATAAATTGCCTTTTTTCCCCCCACAGCAAATTCAAATCCTTATCCTTATTCAGAAAGGGGCCAGAGGCTTACCACAGACTGCATCCAAAGACAACCCAGTTTCTCAAGCTCTAATTCACAAATGCTTTCGTAGTTTTTATTTTTTTGTTCAGCATCTGACCTAAATCTTTATTTGCTCAGGAATACTGTGGTGGCCTAAACTGATGCCAGTTACCCCTAACCATGAATCTTCCATTTAGGTGCTGCAGCCCACTCTGTCCAACCTCAGACAAGCCACTTTTCCTGTGCTGCTGTTCTATGGCCAAAAAATAAAGGGTTTTACTATTTTTCCCCCTTACCCTTTGTCTGTAGACCGCAAACATAACCAACTAATCTTACTGTTTATCCCAAATAATCCCAAAGCTGTGATTTTGGTTAGGGTCTCCAGGCCCTAACACAATGCAAAACAAACTGAAGTTCAAAAAAAAAAAAAAAAAAAAAGAGCAAAAGACTTTCTAGATGCAACAGCAAAACTATCTGGCTTCTTAAAAGAAGATAATCCACAAAATCACATAAAAACCAGCAACAAACCAAAACAAAGTAACCCTAGATAAGGGTGGGCATCACTCAGAAGGAACCAATCTCAGAATGGAAGAGGCCGAGAAGAAAGGATTACACAAGAGTTTCAGAGCTTCACAAAATCCTTCTCTACATCTTGAAAATGAGGAATTCTTCTTCCAATGAAGAACTGCAATAAAACCTTACATTACAAAGCTTAATTAGTGTCCACTCAAACCCCAAAGAACTGGAAATAAAGTCTATCTGAAGGACCAGGAAAATGGCCCCAGCACACACCAGCATCTGAGACTGTAACCTGCAAGAGACCTGAAAGCCTGAAATCCTGTGATCCCCCAGAGATGGCAAATTCATCTGAGATCTGGTGTAAAGATCATTTTAATAAAGAGTAAACTGCAGAGCTTTCTCACACACAAAAGCACCCTTCATTTTAGCCTTAGTCTTTTGAGCATTCAGCTCCCACTCTCTTCCTCTAGATACTGACTGAGAGCAAGGGCAGTTTTTAAAGACCTTTTTCTGGATAATCCTCCAGCAAAGATTTCTACCAGCCCCAATGGCTTTGCTGGCAGTGAGCTGCAGGGCTGGAGCTCTGCTCTGTTTTTTACTCTTCAGCTCACCCAGCCCACAGCATCCTTCCCCATCTAATGCCCCATTTATAAATTCCACACTCATTTCATTCTCCTCCCAACATCTTGGCAAAGCACAGCAAGGCATCAAAGAAGCAACTTGGAGAAGAAAAAAAAACAGTGTTCAATTTTTTATTCCCCTTCTTTTGATTGCAGCTCCCTCCCTTGTGTTCCACAGGGAAAAGAACATTGTTTTTGTATTAAAATTAACAGAGTGTTTCACCTCATAATTTTTAATCATTTATTTTAGTGCTTAATTATCTGAGGGATTAAAAATCTTTCCTCTGCATTCCCCATCCCCACAGGACAATGTTCCTCAGATTTTGTAAATCAGTGACTCTTCAGAACACGAGAGCAACACAAATGGGGAAAAATCAAAGAAGAGAAGGTGAACTGCCTATGAAAATAGAAACCAACCTCACAGCTGGAATAAGGTGCATTGGCTTTATGTTTCTGGGCAGTTGCAAACTGGTCCCCTCAAAGTGCCCTTCCCCCAGCACCAGCTGTGAATGTGCACTGAATTTGAACTGGCTTGTGCTGGAAGCTGACAGCAGCTTTCCAAACAGCCAAAGGCCAAAAATCCAAACAACTTTAAACTTTTAGCTGGGGAGAGTTATAATCAGCATAAACAACAACAACAACAAAAAATCTCAAAAACAACACTGAGCTGTGCTGTACCATCTGGATTTTGACCGTGAAAGTTTATTAAGGATTCAGAAGGATAGGAAATTAAAAACAAAAACAACTATCAGCGTCCTTAATTACAAGCATGACTATTTTTGTAAAAATTATGCATGTTTTTACAAAGGCAGAATTGCAGAAGATTACCATTTTGTTTGTTATTGAGTGAGAATCACCAGAAAAGCAATGCTTTAAAGATTTAAATTATACAATCTATCCTAAATATTACATTCCATCCATACCATCATAATCAAAGTTCCACTGGAATAACCCACCTGAATAGTTAAGACAAGAGTGACACAGTGACTCTCTCTCACTTTAAGTATGTCAAACAAAACAATGATGGGGCACTGAAGTCCTTTAAGGAAACAGCATCAAGACAAAAAATAAATTCAAGAACTGCAATTTGTTGCCACAGGTCCCCAGCTGGGTAATAATTAGCATTGACTCCATGGTTCAGAAGGCTGATCAATTGCTTTTTTATATCATCTTACAGTATAATATATTATATTTCTGTATTACACTATATTACAGTAGCAAGAGCTCTCACTAACAACTAACCACTAGAAAACTCATGACTCTCTCCTGAGAGACCTGACACAGCTGGACCCAATTGGTCACTGAATCCAAACACCATCACCAGAACCCAACCCAGCAATCACCTTGGGTAAACAACCTCCAAACACATTCCACATGGGCACAACAAGGAGCAGAGATAAGAATTGGTTTGATTCTCTTCTCCTAACTTTCCCAGGCTGAAGCCTGAGAGAACTCTCTGTTCTCTCTTCCACTGAGCTGAGAGCTTCCACTGCAATTTACCTTTTCTGTACCACTGTGTCTGGAAAGGTCTCTACATGGAGACCCTGGCAGCAGAAGCAGCAGCACTCTGCTTTCAGGAGATGATGCCCAGCAGTGTGAAGGAAACCAGCCAAACCTGATGTTGATGCCATGCTCGTGCCAGGAGCGGTCATTTCTCAATCCCTTGCAACGACGACTGTCTGACCCCTCCTGCTGTGAAGTCTGGTGAGGATTTCAGTCCGTGCCCACCTGAGATGTTACCACTGGATGGTTTTCTTTCCTCTCTCCTTAGAAAAACCTTCCTCTGGCTGATAGAGTTTAAAAAATACTTGCCATTGATGAAAGAAGCAAACGATTTGTAGGTCAGTGAGTTTGAAAGCATCTGAGGCAAAGGCAGCACGTTCAGTTTGCTCCTGCACAGCCAAAGGTTGTGCACAAATCCCTCAACACCACCTGTGTGCACCTGCTGCATTCACCTTTCGGTCACACTGCCTTCCTCATGTAGGCACTCATTTTGAACCCTGCTAAAAACCTCCCATCTTTATTTCTCAAGTGTCATGGAACAGCAGCTTCCAGTCAGTGACAAAACCACTCCTCATGGCTCAGTTTTACTGCAGTTATTGACCATGGCTTCAGAAAATTGAAGGAATCTGCCAGACCACTAACTCCATTCTATATTGCCAGATCCCTGGGATTTCAGCCCTCACAGTTACTTTATTTTTAAAACGGTTCAATCCACAATCATCCAGCATTCATGAGATATAAAACTCTTCCAATCAATTATATAATGCTACTATTAAAAAAAAAGTAAATTGTCTTTTTCTTGTAGATGGAAAGGAACAAGTTCTTAGGCAAATTGCCTTCCCAGCTGCAGGCTCAGGCTGGTGATGCAATAGAGGGAATTTGTTGCTGTATCTTGGGGATTGAGATAAGTGGTTCTTTTCAGTAAGGCCAGAAATTTTACCTTTTTAGTTCATTTCAGCTGCTCTCCTTGCATCTTCTGAACACTTCTGCTCTTCTAGGTTTGCTATGAATTGAAATCATTTCAGCAAAAGTATCTAGAAAAAAAATCTGCTAGCATGATATATTTTCAGCTGTGGAAAGTAATGTTGTGGGAGATATCTGTTCCAATGAAACTTCATGCTCATTTCTGAAAAATTAAGTGGCTGACTCTGCTAATGCTCCAAAGGGAGGCATTTTAAAGCCAAGCTATAAAGAGAGTGAGTCCCTTCCCCAGGTGTAGCTCAGCCAGTTTTTACCAGAGGGATGATCTGCTCTGCCCCTTTGAGTCACAACAGGCAGAGGATTCAGACTGTGCTACGTGAAGATCTGAGTAGGATCATTTCCATCCTGAAGGGTTTGTAGGCTGCTTGTCCTGCTCCTTCCTCAGCTTCCAGCATCCTCCACAGCCCTTAGACATGAATAAACCAAACTGGAGCTTCCCAAGGATGATTCCCCATCTTCCTTTTTTTGCCAGCCTTGTGGCAGCTTCAGCTTCCTCAGCACAATCAGCACTGCACTTTTAAATTCTGGATTAAGGCTTGCTTTGCTTTATTGCCAGCAGCTTTATGACACAGTGGCAAGATGTCAGGGGAGGCTGAGGACCAAACCAGTCCCATTTTCCTGTAGACTTCCATCAGAACAAAGACAATCCCCAACGGGATGAATGATTGGCATCTGACTCCAAGGCTTTGCAATGCTGAACACTTCCTTTATTAAAACTACACTATATTACATTAACATACTATTTTAAAGAGATATACATACTTATATCCTACTTACTTTCTAACTATCACTAACTAGAACAACCTCTGACTCTCTGCTGAGTCCTAGACACAGCTGGATCCATTGGTCCATGAACCCAAACACCATCACCAGAATCCAATCCAGCAATCACCTCAGGTAAACAATCTCCAAACACATTCCACATGTGCAAAACACAGGAGCAGAGATAAGAATTGTTTTCTCTTCTTCTCTCTGTGCTTCTCCAGGAAAAATCCTGAGAGACAGAATTCTGTCTCTCTGTTCAGAGAATGTGAATGCCACAGACTTCCACTACTTTGCTGCATAGAATAAAAAAAACCCCAAATGCACAACAACTAAACAAAAACCAACCTACCCCAAAGCACCACACACTCCTGTTGAACACCTGTCACAGGCAGGTGAGGGGAAGCTGAGCCATCCCCCTCCAGCACAGACACAGGGTGAGGGTGACCCCCTGCCCCAGCACCAGCCCAAGGGTGTTTCTACCCTGCAGGTGAACTTGTTCTTCCAAAGGAGCCTTTCCTTATGCATTATTGTATTTAAAAGTCTCCAGTGATCCCATTATTCCCTACACAGCTGTGCAACACAAGGCTGAAACAGCAATTGATCACTATCAAGTAACTGTCACTGTTCACACTGGAGCACTGATTTCCCATTATTCTTCACCTGCTTGCTTGGAAGAGGAAAATCAGCATAATGAGAAATCAAAGAATCCAGCCTATCTGCAGCAAGAACCCTAATCTTTCCTCCTTGTGCTGTGGCACCATTAGAGAACAGTTCCCAAAAAAACCTGCTGCTTTTGGTAACCAGCAGCATTCTAAAGGGCAAGCACCCAGAGAGCAGTGATAAGGCCAAATCGATGTGTCACAAAGAGGGAAGCAAAAATAGAACCCTGCAACCCAAGAGTCATGCATTTATCTGTATCAAATTAAAAAGAAAAATGGCTTTGAGGCCCAAAATCACCAATTCCTTTTTAAGTCCTCTCCTTATTAGCATTTCAGACTGCTCTCCCTGCTTCACTCTATAACATTCCCTGTGACAGTTTCATCCTTGGGAAATTATCATTCTTCTCCAAGAGCACTGCTGTTCCCAACCTGCCAACTTCTCCCTCTTCTCCCAGTTGCTCCAACTCTCATTCCAGTTCTGCATCTCTCTGCAGACCTTTTTAGAAAGTCAGGGAAAGATGATTTGGACATCAGGGCTGCAGACCACACTGAAAAGCTTCTTGGTGAAAAGGTGACTCCTCATTTCTTGTAAGATAACTTTAGACAAGCTGGAGTATTTTAAAGAGTGAAACAGACACCTAACAGTAGCAGATATTGAATAAAGCAAATTGAACTCCACAAAGATCCAGACAAACCACCTATACCATCACTTCTAAAAGGACTGCACATTTTCAAACATTCTTTTTGTGAAAACTATCAAGCATCACTATTGCAGTGAGAAACCAAGGATTTGTCAGTGTTGAGTCAGGCAAAGAAGGAAGTCCTCTGAGCCAAGATGCTTAAACTTCATGAGGATCTGCCTGATCAGAAAGACAAGTCAGTTATTGATGTGTTTAAACAGAGGCCTTTGCAAGGGGAAACATCACAGCAAAGCACATCTGAGCCACTGTTACAAACATTCAGAAGGTTTTCTGCAAAGGGAGCTCTTGCTCCACCAGGGAAGAGCCAGCACCACAGAAACAATCCTCAGTCTTGGCATGAGCCACTCTCTGATGCTTCCAAAGCAGGACAATAAACTAGAGCCATCATTTTCACAAGCCTGACCACCAGGAACTCCTTGCGGGCTGCCCTAAGGATAGTTCTGGAAGTTTTCTCTCAGCACCAAAGGATCTCCAGGCGTGCAGTGAGAGCAGGCAGTGACCCCGAGGGGCAGAGCTGCTGGCACAGCCCCCAGGAGCTGGGGCTCACACACTGCTCCTGCAGCTCTCCTCCCTGGCTCAGGGCTGTGCAGGGCTCCCCTGACACAGGCACACACTGCAGCCCCAGCTGCCCCCATGGGCCTGAGCAACAGGCACATAAAGGCTTTCTGACAACAGCACTGAGCTCTGATGACACAATATTTTCTTTGAATATCACATTTTACTAAAGTTTGAAGAAATTTTTGTAAATTAATCATTGATATTAGAACAGATGACACCTGATCATTCATTAGGAGAGAGATGAGCAATGCTGAGGGCGTTTTATTATTCACATTGACAGACAGATAAAGAAATAATCTAAATAAAAGGGCCTCGGAGGAACACATACACCTTTATGTTACCAAGTGATACAAAAATGATCAGAGAAAGATCATATAAACAAAGGCAAGCTCCCACCTGAAAAGGCAGCAAAGTAATAATTACAAAGAAAAGTATTTAGATAAAAGGATATGACACTGTTTCACAAAATGATGTCAGCCTGAACATGAAAGGGCAAAGCAGTGATGGGCACCACAAAGTTTACAGAGAGAAAAACCAGAAAAAGAAAGCAAACAATAAATAAACCAAACTGACAGACACACTAACTACTGGGGGCTGGGGAAAGAGTGGCAGAGGAAGATTATTGTGACAGCCCAGGCACAGAGGGCTGTCCCCAGGCCATCAGCCTCAGGTGATTTGGGGGAAGGTACCAGACAGGTGAGAGCCACCGTGGCTCCCATGTGTCACTGCTGCAGCAAGCACAGGGCTCTGCTCACTGCCTCGGCCTCCTGACACACAGCAGCCCCTGCTCCTGCAGTGCTGGGGCACTGATCTAATGAGCCATGAGAGGAGAGTGCAATGGAAGGAGCACCAGGATAGGAGGGAGCCACTCCAAGCTCAAGAACTGTAACAGCAAAAGGACTGAGAGATGAGAGCTGTGGTGTCCAACAGACTGAAATGGCTGAGCCTTTCAACAGCAACACTCTGTGAGTCTCCATTTCTGCCCTGCCCCCTCCTCACTTATGGCTCTGCTTCCAGAAAAAGCACAAAATGAAATAGTCAAACACACAAGCAAAAAAACCCCACAAAATTAGAAAGCTGAAATACTTGCCAAGAATATCTTGACTTAAACACAGTTTCCTAATGTGCTTATGTTTGGGAACCAGTAGAAAGAAGAGTAAGGCTGAGTAACAGGGAGTGCAGAGTGCCAGGAATCCAACATCAGCTGTCCAATTCTTCATGGCACAGACAGAAGTACAGGACTGGCAGGAGCAGCCTCACACTGTTTATCAGATTCTCTTCAGACAATCAGAAGCTGATCAGATTCTGCCTCATGTGTCTGCAAAATCCCCTCTTTGTTTTCTGCAGGGATCCCAGGGCTGTGCAGAGGCTGCAGTTCTGCTACCAGGCCATTATTGATGGGAGGAAAAAAGAATTCTAAGCATTACATGAAGACCTGAGTCAGCAAAAGGAACAGAGCAGGTCCTGAGCTGACCTTTCCCGAGACACCCATGTCTGTGCACCCTAACCCAGCCCCACTGCTCTGGAACTGCAGCACAGAGTGTTTGTGGCTGCTGGTGAGTGCTCTTCCCCTTCAGAGTATGGGCGGTTTGAAAATTCATTTTAATTTTATTAATCCATATCATGACTCTACATCTTGCTGCAGGCTCTGTGCCTAATACTGAATTTGTACAACCAACAATTACAATATTGATCTTCAATGGCTACATTCACTAACAAGACAAAAAAAATTAAGAAAACCTTTTAAAGTCTTATTTAAATAATACCATAGTGCTGGTATATGCAGTAAATTTCCAGGAATTTCAATAAACCCAGCAATATTTCATTAAATATATTATCATACATTTTACATTCAATAAAGAAAGTGCAGCTTAAAAATACTTGGGTGTGCTCTCAGAAAGAAGTGAAGATAGAAATGGGTACCTGTTCAGGTACCTGAGGAGTCTGGAAATTGGAGGGCACCAGAGAAGACACATGCACACATCCAAACAGGTCCAAGGCAAACCTGATTTTGGCAGCAGGGGACACAGGCAGAGCTCACTGACACCTGGCTATTTGTGTCTTTCTCTGTGATCTCTGGGACAGACACTCCACACACCTGGGAATGCAGTGTCCTCAGTCCACAGGCTCCTCCTGCTCAGAGGATTCAGGAAACAAAGCCCTAATTCCTGCCCTGAACAGCTGCTCTGAAACAACACGTGCAGCTCCCAATCTGTCAGCAGCCACTGAGAGATCTCAGCACCTCCCCAAATTAATGGAGATGAGTAAGAGCCTTCCTGACACGTTCTTACAGCCCCTGAATCACTGCCTCTCCATCCTTCCAGAAGTTTTCCTTTGCTGCAAGGTAACCTGACACATTCCCCAGCCTTTTCATCTCCTTGTCAAATAAGAGGGGAGCTGAGGTCTCTCAGAAAAAAAAAAGGGCACCCAAACACCAGAATAATTAATCAGGCAGTTTCTTCAGTATTATTCTGGCATGCTCCTCTATATTTAAAAATCTCTCTTCTTGCAGTGTGCTCCTCTCTCAAAGGTCTCAAAAGTGTAAGAGAGAAGAGAGTCAAGAAGATTGAATTATCATTTTACAGTCCCATAATGTTTTGTTTCACTATCCTAGCAAACTCCAAAGGGCATGAACCCCCAAACTTACCCACTATTCATTTAATTCAATCTAGGGACAGTTCTTTGCTCTTGCAAATTTGCAAAAACTCATTCCAAGAATGACTGTAACTTTTCAAACCACTTCCATTCTCTCAGAGTTATTTCAAAGTGCTCTCTAAATGAGCTGGTACTGATGGATTTGCTGCAGAGTTCAACACTTCATAAACACCAAAAAAGAGATTCTACCTGAAGAAGGCTCCAATATTTTCCTCAGCACTTCTCTGGGAGTTTGTTCTGTCAGTTTTGAGCCAGTTTCACATCTCCTCACAGACCCTAAAGGTCACATGAAAACCCACCTCAGCTAAATACCTTGTTTTCTTGAAGGCTGACCAGAAACTGGAATGTTTAGCTGAGTGTCAGTGTCAGAATCCCCCCAGGAGGATGCCATTGCATGGAGCTGCCTGCTCTGGTGATTTAATTGCAGGACAGCTCCTCCTGGAGAGTGTGGAGGATGTTTGATGTTCAGCAGCAATAGGGACTGCAGGGGAGCTGTACAAGAACCACTGGGAGCTCAGGTTATTTTCCCCTACCCTGCAATTAGCTTGGATATTTAAAATCCCTGCACCTTGGACATGAATAGTTTTGCATTCTAGTCCCACTGAGCAGCTTTCAACAGGAGATTTCAGAAGCAGTGGTGGAAAACACACAATGGAAAGCTCAGAAACAATTAGTATACATTTAAAACAAATTACAGATACGCTTTCTGCCAAGCAGGTCTGCACACTTACAGAAGTCCCTGTCACAGCCAGCTCTTAAAGGCTGGTTCTCCACACATTCCAACCAATTATCCTCACCAATGTCAGAGTATTTGCATGTGTGCATCCATGTGCACATCTGAAACAGCTCCGTTCAGATTTCTTGTAGCTGCTTGCGCATAGTTGGGTGCAAACCCTGCTGCAAGCAAACATATTAAGTTGTAAATATCAAATCTGCACCAAACTGATTCTACAATTGTGTAATTGACTGATGCTTCACATCACTGCTTGTAAATAGGAGATGAAAAGTTCTCTAATTGAACGTTTGCAGAATAAAGAGCAGTGTGTGCCAGGTGGAGCAAGACAGATGGTGGGATTTGTGTGCAAGAGCAGCCCAGCAGAAAGGCATTACCCCATTTCAGTTCCACTTGGAACCCGCACTGGCCACTGCATTTGGTTCAGCAGGGTGAATTTACAGAACTGCTGCTGCACTTTCATATATTCTACTCTAAGTCTGTGTGAATAACTGATTTCTCAGCTGCCAAGCTAAACTAATCAAAACCTAAAAACAATTCTCTCAGGTCAATCCAAAGTGAAATACACTTCAGCACCCCAGCACTACAAAAGGGAAGGAAAACCCCTAATAAAACCACAGGAAAGGATAATGTTACCCTTTAAAAGTTGAAAAGAAAAAATTTAAAGCCTCCAACCTGTCTTCTCAAGTTCCATCTTACTTTTTGGATATTCCTTTCTCAGGAAAGCTATTCTGCATCGCCACTTTAGTCCACAGCCTTTCTACTACACTGGCATGTGTAAGAGCTACTGGAATTTTTTGTTTTTTTTTTAATTTAGTACATTCATAATAAAGGCAGTTCCTTTAAAGCTTGGCATTGCTTCCCTGTGAATGGCTGTTCCTGAACATACCAGCTACCTCTCATTCTCCTAGCTGGATAAAATCAAATCACTGGATAAATGGAATAAACAGTTGAGCAAATATTTCTATGCCTAGTTATCATAATCCACAAATCACTACCAACTGTTGTTTTATTACATAACAAAAAGAAGGATTAAACCTGTATTTGGAAGACAACAAATATATAATTAAGACCAAACAGAAAAGTACTGATTACTTAATCTAATTTACATTACTATCTCTTGTTTTACAAATTAAGATAAGCTTCTTTACATATCCATGCACACAGTCTGCAAGTACTTCAGACCCCTTTCCCAGTCCCTGAAAAATGGTTTGATTTGATGGAACAAATCACAGAATGTACAGACATTTACTGCCTGGCACTTTAGGAAATATCCAGGAATAAATCAACCAAGACAAACCACTGAAAGTGAAGGAAAGCAAAAGCATTAAAATGACATATTAAAAGTGTTCTGCCAAATTACATATGGTTCACAGAGGTGCCACATATAAAATTTAAGACTTGAGCGCTTTAAATTGTACAAATAGCAAGGAGCATTAGTGATCCCACAGTCACTGAAAGTGAGGAACTCCACACATGGGAAGGAATTTCAGTACCTGACTACTCCACCTGAAGAAGGAAGACAGAGCAGATTCATCGGCAATACCTTGGGAGGAAATACTTGTAACGGGTGAAGAGTCTCATCATAACACACAGGAACGGGGGAACTCTCCAGTGAGAAGGTTCATGGGATGAAGGGCACACGAGAGCACTAACAGCGTGTGCTAATGAGCTATAGAGGGGTCTCATCATAACACACAGGAACAGGGGGAACTCTCCAGGGAGAAGGTTCATCAGGTGAAGGGCACACGAGAGCACTAACAGCGTGTGCTAATGGGGTACAGGGGGTGCTCCGGGACACACTCAGCCCCGTCCCCAGCAGGACACGCTCACTGCTGTCCCCTGCTCCTGCAGGGCAGGCTGGAGTCTCCGGTTAACACCCGCACCACGGCTGTGCTGCCAGCAGCGTTCTGCCCTGAGAGCCTACCCGCACCGGGGACCCGCAGCTGCACCGTGCCAGGAGCCCCGGTGCCACCAGCACCGCCACCTTCCTGGGCACCTCCAGCCGGGGCTGGAACAGAGCCCTGCTGGCCCGGGCGGGGGAACAGCTCAGAGCCGATTATCGGCACAGAGCCGTACCGGGAGAGGGCTGCGGCTGTCCCGCTGTGTGCTCGGTGGAGCACGAAGGGTCTGTGCTCAGCACAGGGAGCTCCGCAGGCTGACCCGAACGTCGCCGCTCTCAGAGCCAAGCCGGCCAGCACCCCCTCGCTCGGGGGAACACCCCCAGCGCCTGTGCCCTCCGGCTCCTGCCAGCCTGCTCCACGGTCACAGGCGACATTTCCCGAGTGTTACCAGTCATCCCCTCTATGTGCCACCCCTGCTGAAGCGGTGCTCCCTTCGCACACCAGGCTCAAGGCAACAAATCACTCCTTTGGGAGCAGACTGGAGCTGGGAACTGCTCCCCAGACGGAAAACAAGGCAAGGCAGTTCAGTAGAAATAATACAGGATAGAAAGGGGTGATGTATAAAACCAGCAACGCACAGGAAAAAGGAAAGTAAAAGGGAAATGTACCTTTTTCCCCTACTCGGGTCAAAAAAATCAAAAGATGACATCAGCCTCATTTATAAACCAAAGCAGCTCAGCCTTTTTTGTAATGGCAAGTGAGATATCATCAGTTATTAATAATGTCTCAATTCGGATAGATGGAATTCTCCTCCACTAAAACACAAACAAAGGGGAAAAAAACCACTCGAAGATCCTCAAACCACTAACCTTGTTTAAAAACAGGATCTGCAGGTTTTGTGTAACACACTGTCTTTTCAAAGCTGCAGCAGCACAGGGAGGCGAGCAGAAGCTGCTCTTTAAATGAAGGGGACTGAGGGAGGAACGCTGTATTTAATTAGAAGGCACACCTGGGGATGGTTTGGCTGATTGCATGACTTAGCAAAACCCCACAGCTGCTCCGAGTTAAATTCGTTTGTGAGAGCCTTCTACAGCTCTGATGCTCTTCAGTACTCAGAATGGCACCAGCTGTCTCCAGCAGTGCTTTTCCTGCCAGCACTGCCTGCCCAGAGTTACTCACGGGGACATTTCCTGTGAGGACTTCACTGGGAGCACCCACCTCCCCACGGCCCCTCCTACAGCCCTGAGCAGCCACAAAGTCCAGGAGTCACTTGACTGAGTTCTTCTGGAAGTATTTTAGGAGTCTTATCAGGGAAGAGTGAAGAGTTGCAGGGGGCTTATTGCTTTTTATATCTTGATTGAAGGAAAAATTGCAGAAAGGCTGTTCTCTGAAAATTTCTGCAGCTGTAATTAGGGAGTGTTGCCAATTAGCATAATTGGTGTGCAGGCTAATTGAGACCTGAGCAGGAAAGGTTCCTTATTACTTAAGGGGAGGAAAGAAAAAGCAAAGACCAAAAATTCTCATAAACTTGCTAAGAGGACCAGAGGAAGTATTTGACTTCATGAGCAGTAGCTCACGATGAAGTAACAACTCTCCAAGTATTTGAAAAGAATAAACTCTTTGAAGATTGGTTTCAGCTGTAGCTCGCTGAATCCCAGCCTAAGTGCTAGACTAATGATGGTTTCCAGCTGTCTATGATTTCATCAGATCAGTCTGACAATAGACAGAGAATGTGGTCCATTTGGTGTCAGCTGAAGCTCTGCTATGAACTGTAAAGGTGTTCAGCTCCATCAGGACAGATGTAGAGCTGCAATACCAGGCACTGTTTGCCTCCCAGTACCAGCAGTCCAGGCCCCAGGTACTGGACCACAGGAGCTCTAATACTGCCCCATGCCTGTTAATGCTGCAGTGACAGGCAATTAAAAGGCTCTGGTGAGGTAGTGGAGCATTTATGTTGCCTTTAAAACTAATTCCATAGGTTCACCAACAAGGCAAACACAGACCATTCATCTCTGCAGTGAGCAGTGTGGATGTGCTGAGTGCCTGTTCCTGGGCTGTGCACAGACACAAACCCACACAGACACTCCTGTCCCACCCCTGCTAACCCACAGAATTCAATCACTACCCACAGCACCCCAGAATTCTGCACAGAAAAAGAAACCCAAGCCTGAGGCCATAATTGTCTTACCTACATGAACAGTAAATCTGCTTTTTGTTAGTGTTGAAAGTAAAGCAAAGCACAATTCCTTTAATTATGCAGCTTTTGAGGCTCCATGTCCTGCCTGGGACTTCAGTAACAAGAGATTTCAGTGCCACTCACTTGGCTGTGGTTAAATTATTCCAAGAAAGCCAAGAGTTAATCCACTAAACTAGGCTTAGCTGGCATAAGGGAAGCTCAAAATCAGACAAGCAGAACGTTAGAGCTGACAGGGCTCCATGGTCATAGTCAGAGTCCATTTCTCCACATCTTAAACTGCCTTTTAATTTGTTCTGATTTAAGTGCAGCTCCAAACAAAAGCGTTCTTCTAGGATTGCCCATGTTTGATTTTAGCATCTCAAGAGACTCTAAGAAATTTAATCTCAAACCAAATCTGCTTTTTTTAAATCTCAAACCTTGAACTATGGGCAAGCACAGTCAAGATCCAGAAACAAACAACCCCCCCTCTCTGTTTCAGCTGTATCTAGGATGGTCTCTTGGCATTAGTATTTTGCATTCATATGAAGCCAGTGAACTAAAAGAAAACCATGTCTGAAGACCAAGAACCAAATCAAACTACAAACCATAAGGACTTTGTCTCATGGATAGTGTCTGTTGACAAAAATACGGCTCAGTTCACATCATTGCCTCAAGTACCAAAGATTTTCAGTCTTTACAGTGCAGCTCAAGTAGCTCATCATGGTTCCGAGGTCAGGTTTCAGTAAAGCTGTTATCCCGTGTTCATCAGCCTGTGTGAGGGCTAGGCCAGTCCAGAGGTCACGTACACCCCACACAAACACCCGACACAGGTGTGCAAATGATCCTGTCAGAGGCAGAGCAGCCCTTACTGATGCAGAGCACACCCTTCCTTCTGTCTGCCACTAACACTGACATGAGAAGAGCTAAAGGAGGTAAATGTATTACAATTTGGCAAAAGAATAATAAATGTCCTCCTTATACTATTTTAATACTTTTCTCAAAACTTTGCGTCACTCAATTCAGCCAGAAATTTCAGGAGCTGCTGGAATTTTGACTTTTCGCACAGAGCTCCTTTCCTGATCAAGGTGTGAGCATTAACTGGTAACTACTCCCATTCATATGAATAATGTCCATTTTACGTTTTCAGCTGCAGTGCAACACCCAGTTTGAACTGCTGCCTGTGAAAAGAGTAGATTCAGCACATCTCATTTATGTGCTTATCTAAACTGGAGGCAGCCACACAATATAATTTAGTGTATACAGCACTTTGCTAATAGAGAAACTGTGCACTGAGTAGCTTTTACTCAGAAGGTTTCTTTAGCTTGAAATCCAAGCATTTAATACAGCAGAAGAATTTCATTTTCTGGGGCATGGTTTCTCACTGACACAGGTGCTCTTATAGCAGAATTTACAGTCCATTATCTTCTCAAATAGGAAGCACAAGAAGTGATCATGCAAGAAAAGACGTTATAAAAGACTTCACTTAATCTGAGATTTGTGGGACTAGGGCTCCAGTTTAAACATCAAAAGCTGAGTTTGAACTCCTGCTGCAGCAGGATCTGCAGACGATGGTGTGTAACTCCAGGAGCTGCCTGCCCACTTGGCCAAACCCTGACTGGAATTCTTACACACTCATTACACAGCACCGTTTATCTTGCTCAGTGTCTCTGAGTGATGGAGAGGACACAGACACTGCCAGACCACAGAGATTCAGGCTCAGCCTGAGGAGGGAGGAAAGAACCAACACCACACTTTCCATCTGGTGCTGGCAGCGTGGCAGGGGAGTGAGCAAAGCCTGGGAATGCCCAGCTCTGCTGTGCTGGGAGGTGAGCACACATTTCCCTGAGGCTGGAAGGGCAGGCTTGAACTGGAATCAGATTGTGACCACTGTACTGGGAGAGGGAACTCCCAGAGCCCCTGCTCTGGGAGGACATGCTGCTTCAGAAGGAAGGGACCAGCCTCTTCTGATTTCTTCACAGTTCGGTGGCTTTTTTCTCTCCTTTGGGCACTGGGAACCTTTCCACTCTGAGCGTGGGGATGAAGTGTGCCAGGCTGACACAAGCCCTTGCTTTATGCCAGGAGCACACATGTCACAGGCAATCAACATACAGTCCTCCAGGACAAGCTCAGCGATGGGTTTCACCTTTGGAACAGGAGCATGAGTCAGGGCTCTCTGTGATACATTTCTCAGGAGGCCATCACTGGGGATGTGCCTGTTCCTGAACACTTCAAAGCTGTCACTTCCCATCTGTCGTTTTATGAGAGGATGACTCATCAAAATACAAACAATACAAACTGAGACACAGTCTCAGTGTAAAGGAGGTACAGCCTAAAGGAGTTCCAGCTTCATGATGTTGAGACTCAATAAATAACAGCAAGGTATAAGATGGCTGAATTTCATTGGATTAAAAAGTGGGATTCAGGACAAACTGACTCAAGAAACAACAGGATAAGGAAAAAGCTTTAACTGAGGTTTCTTCTGTTAACAAAGGGATACCAAGGCCAGGTTGGATGGGGCTCTGAGCAGCCTGGGATAGTGGAAGGCTCCCTGCCCATGGGAGGCAGTTGGAACTGAATGATCTTTAAGTTCCCTTCCAACCCAAAGCATTCCACAATTCTGTGACACCACAATGAAATGGACAGCTCAGGGTAAGCCATGGTCCGTGTCAGCTGCACAGATCTGCACACAGGGGTACCACACAGAGCATTTACAGGCACATGTAGCCACAGACCCAAGAGAAATAGCCAGTTCTAGACGGAACACTTCAATGCAGAAGCTAACCCGGCTGTTAACACTCACCCCTGGAAGCATCCTTGCAGCAGCAGAGTCAGTGCTGAGAACCATCAGCAGCCACTGGCATCAACGAGCCACTGAGTAAAGAAGCTCCTGGATGCTGGTAAATGCCAGCCTGGCTGGGGACACTGTCCCTGGCTGCTTGAAACAGGACAAATTACTCTGCTGGCTCTGTGCAGTGCTTAGGAAGTTTGAGTCCCTGTCACAGATTCTGCTGTGGCTAGCACTCTGCCGAGGAAGCCGGCGCTAATTAACACAGAAAGCAAGAGCTGGATCATATTTAAAGATGTACAGGTAGATAAATATACTTTCTACCTGCTGGATAGATTCAGGAGATGAAAAGGATAAAACCCAGCACAAGCCAGCATGCAGTGGCACTCTGTCAAAGGTGCTCTGAGTTCATTATCACCTCCAAAGGACAGTTCTCCCTGGTGCTCCAGCCATGAACGTAGCACAGGGAGATTTCAAAGCAGGTTACATAAAACCTTTTCTTGGCAAAGATCCACGGTTTTATGCTCGGAACCATCTTCTATGTTATGTTTGGTTTCATTGTTCCATTCTGATCCTAACAATACCATGGATAATAAATGAATATGTTTCACAACTTGGTAAGATAGCCAAAATGCCACTACCTACCTAATGAGCCTCATAATTGAGTTGTAATGAATTTTATGTAGTGCTGTGTAACTTGAATGATGCAAGAGACACTGGGAAGATATTTAAGAGGGAAGAATTCTAATACAGGTTCCAAAAGAAGGGATAAAAATAATCACTAGTTTACTCACACAGTTGTTACTCCTGCCAGGATTCAATTTAAGCCAATGAGATTACTCGTGTGAGTAAATCTGTCACAGGAGTAAGGCTGCAGAAATAAGCCCTGGGACGTTGTCCCAGCATCACACAGCATCATAAGCATGCAAGCATAGAGCATACAAGCATCATAAAGTCACCCCAGGACATTCATAAAGGTGATGATGTTTAGAAAGCTTTTCTTTGTGCAGTATCCAGCTAAAACTGTGCAATGCATTCCTGTGAAGAGATGGTTTGACGTGACATGAAAGCCTGGGAGTTCTGAAGAAGTTAATATCCACTTTTAAAAATATTTTATCCTGATCACGATTCCAGCATAAAAGCCAAAAAGCAAAGTCTCTATTCTTTTGCTTGTTTTGCCTCTCTATTTGATGAATATTACCTCATTTGGATGTCAACCGAAAAAGCAATTAAAAATGAAATTAGGTCAATAAAATCAAAGAAATACTTTCAGATCTCCTAACTTGCTGACAAACTTTTTAAAAAGTGGAATAGATGACAACTAACAAATAATATGCTTTCACACAAAACAGTCCTTGAAGCAAAACACAGGAAATTCAAGCTGACAACACTTGTGTGAGTTTCCAGAATATTCTGAAATACATGCAAGATTAAATAGAAATAGAAAGAAACAAAAACCCTCCTGTTTTTCATGATGTTTTGCCCAAGAAGTACATAAAGCCATTTTCCAAAACAAATGGTCTGAAGCCAAGATTTTCAGCTTCTAGACCCCCATAGCTACAGCCACATCTGCAGGAAAAGAGTTTGTGTCTGAAACATTTCAAAACCATTTGAAAGCTTTGAGCTTTCTGTGTAATGTCTCTTGCATTAAAAGGTTGGTACAAGACCTGAACAGAACCCATTTCACTGCACAGGCATTTGCATCAATGTCTATCTGGGTTTACACTGCCATGGGAATTTCATATCATCAAATGATTTCAAAGAAAAACCAGGTGTACCTTCATTTTATCCAACCATATGTGGTTTTGACAAATGCAATCAAAAAAATACAGTCTGATCCAAATCTCCACACGGCCAATTACACAGGGCTCCAAAGGCCTTCATCATCTTCAGATCAGCTTATCTGTCCAGATTTTGGGCCATGACACCAGCCCAGGCACCACCTGACTGCCACAGCAGTACTCTGGCTATTCTCTGCTTTGCAGAGGTGTTCCATGGTGCCCTGCTGTGCCATCCATCAGAATCCCAAAGCTCTGCTGGTCCAGGAACCAGAGAGGCAAACCCAGCTCTGAGCTCTGCTGGGATTCCATCTGAAATAAAGCCTTTGTGTGGCTTTGTCTAAGCAATGACTTGGGCCTTACTACCAGGAGCCTCATTTTATAAAAGCAGAATATTCCAATATTGGGATCAGGCACTCAAGTGACTTACACACACCCCGAGTTTCCCAGCACACCTGCTAAATGAAACCCCACATCCTCCCAGTGCCACTATCTGTTCTGTTATCAGGAAGTTCCACTCCTGCAGTTTATGAATAGAACACCACTGCCTTTACTCAGCTCTCCTATTTTTTATGAGCCCAATGCTTGTACAACCTGGCAGCTTTTTAGCTCAATCATATAAATGTCTTAATACCCTGCATTGATCTGGAATCAACACAGTTGCCAACACATGGATAGAAAGCATCTGGAGAATTTGTTGGTTGTTATTTCAAGCTGTTTATTATTCCTGGAGGACTCATATGAACACTCAGACCTATCATGCCTGCATTAATACTGCTCCCCTGCACCTCTGGGTACAGTAACACTGTACATTAAAGATGCTTTAGAAAATTGTTTGCGAGTTGATATTGCACTGGGATTACTCAGTACAGGCTGCAGCTTTCACTAAATAAATACTGGAGAAGGGCTGGCTGTGAAGGCAGGCAGTTTGAACTCCTCAGCTGGCCTTTGGAACACAGTCAGGAACAAAAACAAAGCACTGATATTTACCAAGTTGATATCAAATCTTGGATTTGGCAGACCTGTGATGAACAGAGACTCGGGGTACATTTGTAATGCCATGCTTGCAGACTGGCACTGGAAAACAATCCTTCACAAGAAGGGGGGAGCATTTTATGAGCTGCTCTTGTTGCCCCCATGGAAGCAGAGATCCCCATTTTATCACAAGGGTGCAGTTTGACAAAGAAGTACGAAAAAAGCTACCATGAAGAAAGAGAGCAAAATGAGCTGCAAACATCAGAGGACTGTGGGAGAGAGCATCTGAAAGCTCATTACTGAACTACTCCAGTCTAGGGACAAACCATCAGCAACTACTACACAAGAAGGTTCAAGTCATGCAATCATGCACTAAGAAAAATCCTATTAAGTGAAACAAGTTCTGTTTCCATTAGGAAAAACAGGAGCAAAGGTGGGAGCAGGAATGAATCAAAAGGTCCAAATCCAGATGTACAAATCTGTAATAATTCTGTTATTACCACTGAAAATCATTCCATGCTGAAACATGGCTGTAAGGCAAATCTATTGAAGGAGATTTTCAAGACAAATCAGCACCATCATAAAACAGGCTGCATTGTGTACAGAAGTATTGAGTACTACACGGAGTTGAATAACCACAGCTTTACAGCTCTGCCGATGGGTATTTATATGATGGATATAAATTTCCACAAGAGACCTGACTGAGCACAAACATCAGCTCCCCTTGGCCAAATGAGTGTTCCGAGCCCCAGCCCAGTGTCTCAGAACAGTCACACTCGTTCAGGGTGGACATCAGGAGGGATTTCTTCAGTGAAAGGGCTGTCAAGGACTGATGTGGAGTCCCCATCCCTGGGGAGCTCAGGAGAGCCCTGGACAGGGCACTGGGAGCTGTGCTTTAGCTGATGGGCTGGTGTGATTAACTGAAACTGTTAACATTCAGAACTGATCTCACATTCCAATCCCAGAACATTTCATTCAAAGTTTTTTAACTGCCCAGATTAGAGGTTTTGACTATAACCCATTATACTGTTGCTTATTTTCTACATCCATCCCATCTCCATATTACATTATATATGCATGAACCCACACAGTAAGTAAAGAGTATATCTACATATCTATCTAGACCATTATTAATCATATAAGAGGGAAAATGAAAATGATTTGCCAGATGTTATTAAAATGTCCAAGTAATTTTATCCCCTAGCACAGAATAAAAATGTTACTATGTAGCTGTTAATATACAGTAGAAGGGAAATTGCTGCTTCAGGTATAGAAAATATTGTAGCTCCAAGCCTTTAGAAATTCAGTTTGCCAATAAAAACATTGGAGAAGTGAATATTAAGGGCCACATCCAGCATTTCTTCCATATTTCACCTGACCAGGATTATTAACAAGAAAACTCAGTGCCTTAAGGAAGCAAATGGAGTAAAGAACATAGAAACGGTCTGGTACAACAGTGTTACTCTGCAGAATTACAACACTTAACATCAAGCATTTGAAAGGCTGTGGCAGGAGCAGTTTCCTCTGAAACCACCAGGTTTTAAATCCAGTTCTAAGACCAAGAGACAAAGCAGGCACCTGTGTTATAAACCTGGTATAGAGTGTGGTAATTCCTGGGGCTTAGAGCAGGTCTTTGTCTAATGCAAGGGTCAAATCTTACTTGACTTTCATGACCTGAGGCTGTTTCCAAGGAGAGTTTTCTGTGCCCATCAATCCACCTGCCCTGGAGGCAAGTTTTCCATGGAGGTGTCTGGAGGAGTGATTCTGTGTTAGCTGTCACTTCCTGGCCATAGATTACAGTTTAAAAATCTTTAATGTGTCTGTTTCATAGCAGCTTTGCCATTCCCCATTCACAGCTGGATGTTTTACACCCCTAATACAGATGACATTCGTGTCTTTTACGTTTCAGTCTGCCATTGGGGAGTGTTCTCAGCAAGACACTATCAAATTAGCTTCAACTGTCTGCAGGACCTACTGCAGAGAAGCTGTAAAAGAAATCAGTCATTTCAGCCTCAGTACAGCCATGTACATAATCACTGTGCTCCAGAAACCCAGAGAACAGAGACATATCAAAAAATGAATGAAAAACAAGCATGTAAATGAAAAGAATCTTTTATTCTTCCCCTCCAGAAGGGATGGTATTTTTGCATTTATTTATAGCACTTAAAGAGCTGAAGTCGCAACTGGGTTAGTACTAAATCGAATGAAAAAATTCTGGAAAGCCAAGGTATGGCCTCCAGGAAGCATGAGGGAAAACAGGCTGCAAAATGCCACTGAAGTTTCATGTGTACTCCCACAGACAGCAACAGCAAAAGCCAGATCCTGAAGTGTTCTTCCCAAACCCCCAGTGGATCATTTGCACAGGCTGAAATCAAACACTGAGCAAGCCGTTAAAGGAGAGCACATCCCCTGTTTGTCTTTGACACTCAGAAGCACCAGCACTCTTCTGTACCCCTGTAATTTCTCCCTTTTTTTCCAAAAGCTTCTCCCCTAACTCTCTGTACTTGCTGAGTGCAGAGGGCCAATCCTGCTGTTCCCAGCTCTGCACACAAATCTGGGCTGACAGGCTGCTAGCCAGAACTCCCACTCTTCTTCTAATTCCTCCTCATCATCTCCCTTTCCTTTTGCTGATACTGCTGGAACTTCTGCAGTCATTTCTAACTGTGCATGTTTCATTCCAGCTGCCACTTCCTGAAGCTGGAGACAATGCCTCGTCTGTGTCTGCAAAGCACAGCCTGAATTAGCAGTAACATACAGATACAGCTAATAAAGTTAATATTTACCCAGGCGAGCACAAGCTCAGAGACAACATTCAGTTCTGGAGAAGTTCTGCTGTTTTGCCAGAATCCCATGGGTTGGCTCAAGGGCCCCTGTGCCAGCAAATTAGCTCAGGATCTTAACACGAGCAGTGCTTTGGTGCAGATGAAATCCCAGCCTGCTCCAGCTCTGGGAGGATGGGTATGTCCCCCAGGACACAAAAACAGCCCTGCAGGACCGTGGTGGGCTGACCACGACCGGCTGCCAGACACCCACCCAGCCACTCTCTCACTTCCCCTCCTCAACAGGATGGGGGAGAAAATAAGGTGAAAATCTCATGGATTCAGATAAAGACAGGGAGGTCATTTACTCATTAGCATCTCCAGCAAAACAGACTCGAGTTGAGGGAAAATAATTTAATTTCTTGTTAATTTAAACAGATTTGGACAGTGAGAAACAGAGAAAATTAGAACAAGATCTCTCCCTGCATGTTTTCCAGGCACAATGTCACAGCTTTGTTCATACAACCAAGTTTCTGTGTTTCTGCTCTTCCCCTTCATCACTCCTCACACCACACAGGTGGATATTGGAGCACTCAGTCTTGGTGACCAAGGGAAACATTTTAAGGCACAGTTAATATAATGAACTTGTGCTTCCCCTACTTCTCCCAAAAGGTGATCACACTGCCATTAAGAGAGGAGGATAATTTCTAACTGTTCAAGGAAAAAGAAAGAAAAAAAAGACAGGTTTTCAGTAATGAGAGGTATCTAGCAAAGAAAACAAATGGAAAAATTACTTTTGTTTTTGGGCTTTTCATACCTCTTCAATACAGCATTTTTCAGCTCAGCCTTGTAAAGGAGAACAGAGATTTGTGGTGAGCTTTACTCCACAGAAACCATGGATTGTAACAACATGCATTGAAAGAGGCTGGGTAAATTGTCTCAGTGCTTCAGATGAAGTAAGAAAAAACATGGCAGGACTGGAACAGCTTTTCTGTCTTAGGGATCATTCCTGCAAACCTGCCTTCCTATGGAGAAAGATGTCTTCCAGACAAAGTTACTCAAAAGCAAAATACGTTCATTGCAAAAATGCTGTACAGCTCCAGCCAGCCATCCATCAGCCCTAGTGCAGGAGTTCTTTTCTCACCAGGGAAAAATTGGAGCTGGAGTTACAGGAAAACTCCAATTTTATTATTTTTTCATAATATTGAAAGAAATAGGCATCAAGAGAATAAATCTTCCCCATTCTGTCATAAAATGCTTTTGCATTGTTAGAAAGGCTAAAAAATACTACTGGAATTAAGAAATGAGCCAGAATGAAAACTTCAGTGAGTGTAACTGAGCAACTGCAACCCATGCACTTGGAGCTGTGTGTAAAATCCATGTATCCAGTGGGATTTGGGGATTCCATTGCCTATTTAGCAATGACAGACTGGCCTCCCACTGAAGCTCTGTGGAGCAAGGAGAGATCCATATTTATGCAAGACCTATATGAAATACGTGATCTGTGGGTCTCCACTCTCCCCCAGCTCCCTTGCAGTCAGGCAGCTTTACTCTGATCTGCAGCAGAGATGGAGGAATGAGCCAAATGCAGCTAAAGCCCCAATCCAGGGAAGCAGCAGAAGGGAAGATATTAGGGTCAAGTCCCCAGCAGGACTCCAGAGATTCTGTTGACTTTACCAGCAGCAGAGCCTTCTAAAAATACTGGGAAGCTTTATTAGTTGAGCCTGAGATGGAAATGCATACATGTCTGTAATTTCAAGTTTGCAGCTGTATTTCACCTGTTTTCTTGTCTACACAGACCAGAAATAAAGTCAGCACCTAACCAATATAACCTGACTTTGCATTCATATAAAACCCCTTATTTAAGGATGCTGAAGGCATTATAATAAATACTATCATTCCAATAAACTTTGCAAAAATATAAATAACAAGAATTTAAACAAACTACATAGATTTTTCTTGCCCTGCTTGAACTTCTCCTTCCACTCAAATCACCAAAGAAAAAAACAACACACAAAACAATTGCAGTTCCAATCTTTCAGCCTGCACTTACAGGATTAAGAGTTAATACTTCTCATAACTGGAGTCTCAGTCTGTTTTTCTGGAGTCTCAGAAAGAAGTAATTGCAATAACTTGCACAGAAATTTTATGGATTTCTTTTTATTTGTCTTTAGACATAAACCCTAAAGACTCAAATATGTTCAAGGTTTCCTCCAAAACCACAGAAATGTGAAGTTTTTGTAATAAATGAGAGGCTTACAGCTAAATCCTCAAAACTTCTGAAAAGCACCAAATGCCATGGGAGTGATTCATGTCCCACAGGAACCCTTCCACAGCAGAGTACAACCATCCATGGAACCTCACCTGCTCGTGATGCACAGAGGTTTCCAGGCTTTGAGAGGGCCGTGTTCATCATAGCCTTTGGCAGAAGGGGAAGCAATGCTGGGGGTTTGCCTCATAATCCTCTTCCTAACTGATCTGGAGTCACCAGAGCAGAATCACAGGTGAATTTCTTCCCACTTAAAAATGCACACATGGAAACAGAACACTTCTGCAAAGACAAACGTGTGCAGAAGTGTTTGCCACATCCCCTGCATGACTCACAGGCAATCTTCATGAGAAGTGTGCCACATATTTGTTTATATTAATGTCAATAGTATTTGCTTTTTTAAATGAGTCATAGATATATTATCTCATCAAAGCTATTTTCCCCCAAATATGAATTTCAAATTCTTTCTCTTTTTTGATACAACAAAAAGCTCAATCATAAAACAAGGAGCTCAAATGCAAAGTTTTCTTAAGGTAATTTTTAAAACAAAACAGATGACAATTTTTAAAGATCCCATAAAGGCCTGCCATATTAGGGAATAAGATCAGGAAAAGCACATGTATCAAATATATGTGCTGGGAAAGCAGAAATTACTCTAATTAGAAAGTTTCTTCTCCTGCTGAAATCTAAAGAGATAAATTCTGTTTCCTGTTAAAGCAAAGTAAATCCAGAATAATCCCCCAGAAACTGCTCCACAGTTATATCAAGGTAACAAGTAGCTGAATTTAGTCAGGGTTCTTGAAAATCAGATTAAAATTAAGCCCTGCAAGTGCTACCTACACGCAGAGAGCATCCCATTTGTGTGACAGGTTCGTCCTGCTTCATCAGCAGAGGACGATGACGGGCTGAGATGGAGGCTGGGCACTGGTAATGAACCTTTGCCAGTGTCTGGTTCATTAAACACCCCCAGAGTGCTCTGCTGCTCCCGGGGGCTGTGGCACACTCTGGGACATTCAGCTGGGCAGTGCTCTGTTTCTGCATTTGGGAAAATCAAAAGCATATGCAGCACTTATTTTTAAGGGCTCTCCCCTGTCATCCTCTCACGTTACAGTCTGAGGCATAGATCCCAGAGAATTTGTCTTTTACCCACATGGAAGGGGCTGTGACTTCACACCAAACCTGGGATATTTTGTCCCATCAGAGAAACGTGAAACATGCACCGAATGTTCCCATGCCACCTGCAGGGAGAAAGTCAAGTAAAATTCACAGTTCAGAGAGGCAAACACCAAAAGCTTTGGGAAAGGCTAATTTATTACATCTGTCACACTCAATTACAGAGTCTGCAGTAATCCAACACATCCATTGCTTTTCCCTCTTCAGACAGAAAAGAGCCAATTGCCCAGGCTCAGAATTAAACATCTGTTTCACAAACAAAGATATTAACCTCCGAGTTTCGTTATGAACCAATAAAATCCAGTCATTCAGCACTACTCAGTAACAGGTGTTTTCTCCATTACACAAATTGCTACAGCCAAATCCTCAACTTAAGCCACTGCAGTGATTGAATTTTGAAGGTACTACGTGGGCTGTTATTAATGCAGGGATACAGATGCTTCTTTTACTAATACAATATATTTATTTTAAAATGTTCTGCTGTGGTTTCTGTCACAGTTACGTAGATGTAACGAAATACTTAGACATAACAGAATCAAGTATTGTAAAAGAAACAAACACAACTGGCAGCTTTACATACTTGGAAAACATCAAATCATGTTTCTATATTAATCACAAAGCTTTTGAACAGTATAACAATTATGTCATTGTTTTAATTGTTATCCATCCTTAGTACATAAAAACCAATCACAAATAAAATAGGAAGCAGTCCCGACCACGACTTTTTGCTTTCAAGGAAACCTTCACAATTTTGGAAATAAAACAACCCATACTGATTTAGTCAATCCAATCCTGGTTTAATCAGGAAACAATCCAATCCTGGTTTAGTCAGGCTCCTCAGGTGCAAAAAGAATGGTGAAATTCCTCAAAGAGAGGCAAATTCTGCCCCCAGTGCTGCGATGTAAATCCAAAGTGACTGCACGTCGTCTGGAGCACGAGTCACTCTGCATGAGCTGAGCACTGGCTTCTCCTCCTTCCAAATTCTCCCAGACACCAAACTAATGAAGTACAAGGAGTGTGATGTGTTCTCCAACAACTCAGCTCAGCATGAGCTTTGCTCAGCAAGCAAAGGGAGCATTAATGGAACAACAGCAAATGTGAGACCAGCAAATGAGCTTTAACACAAGCTGCAACCATCATAAATCAAACTCTGGTTTGAACCTTTGTCATAGGCTGCAGATCCGAAATAATCATAATTTAAGAATATTAGAAATAAAATGCTGTAAAAAGGAAACATAACTCACACTTGTTTAACCTTGTGACACAGCATGGCACCAGGAACTCCTTGCCCAAGCAATGTTTTATAGAATGCTTCCCCTGCAGGCTTTACCTGAAATGTGCACAGCTCCTTAGCTGGTATTTTCACTGATTGCCAAGCTGTCCATACAAACTGAAATTTGGTAGTAAAAGCACATCTTTGGCTCCTCAGCCTCTCAGGGATTACATGAACATAGATTTACACCGAAAGGGCAAAGAACACCAGCACTGGAAACTGTTCTGCAATGTCACTGGGTCACTCCAAAACCTCCCCCTGGGAACAGTATTTCCCTGGCCTAGGTCTGTTTATCACAGAGTTCAGGGGGAATTTTGAAGCCTGATAACTTGAAGTACATGAGAAGATGGAAAGACTGGAATGACTGGTAAATGATCAAAATTAATCTGTGTCAGTCTCCAAGCACAAATAGCATTTTGCTTCTCCAAAGGGTCAAGGATTAATTCCATTTCAAAGCACATAATTGCAACCTCTTCTGTTTCTTGAGGACATTCACAATGTAGTAGAGATTTTCCAAAAATATTAGCTGGCATTTCTAAAACTGTGACCATAATGTATTTTAAAAAGCAATATGTTAGCTATCTCTAAACATATCTCTGCATCTTTTTATACTCATGCCTTAACAGGCAACTGCCAAGTGAGTACCAATGAGCTCCTCAAAAGTATTTAAGGATTAACAGTCCTTAAACTAGATGCATATTCCAGAAATCAGGAAAGCCATTTAACCCAACAGAAATGGAACAGAGGCATAGGATCTGGCCAAAATATGAACCTTCATCAGGAAAAAATACAAACCAGGCCTCCTGAAAGTCTGTATATATTAACAGGACCACGAGGTTTTCTCCTCAGATTTTCCTAAGCAAAGTTATCAAAAGGTTACAATTTGAGGCCAAATTCCCTCGAGAAGAAAAATAAATCTACCAAAATAGCTGCAAACACATCCTATGGATTAAAGGTTATATAAAAAGCCAACAGGTCAGAAATACCTCTCTTCCTCCTCTCCCTCCACAATTCTATCTAATTAGATTGAATGCCTTTTTATTTTGTTCACTGCAGAGAATTTCTGAAATCCCAGTTTAATCAAGCCTGAGTCCTACTACTCCTCTGAGGCACCATTTTCTTCAAAGCTGTAAACTTCAGCTGAGGTTGTGTTCATTTTACAGTATTTTTCCCCCCTTGAATTAATAATAACAAAAATCAAATAGTATCTCAGTGTCTCACCTTTATTAAAGCACTTAATTTCTGATCCTTTAAATATTCTCCTTTATGCCAAGGCCTCTCTCCTTTGTTACTGAAGGAGGCATTTAGAGCAGATGAGCACCAGGAGGATGCTGAGGCTGTGAGACCATTCCAGGAACCACACACAAGCTGACACTCGCTGTTCCCTCAGACTGAGTTAGGACTTTGATTGTGGCTGCATAACCCCAAAGACAGGGGCTCAAATCTGACTTCTTATATTTGATAAACGTAAGATATATTTGATAAAGAGCTGTTTCCATCAGAGCTGCCTCTGACCAGAAGGGCACTGGGCTGTATAAAGTTATGACACCTTTTTCAGTGTCACAGAAGGGCTCAGACAGGAGCTGATTTTGGTGCATTAAAAAGGCCCCAATACTGGGCACTAAAGATGTCCTTAACCTAAACAGAAAGGGACCCTTATCAAGGTAAACAGGACCTGCTTAACAGAAAACCAGAAAATTCAAACTGGAAAGCAGCAGCTTTTAATTACCAAGGTGACAGGCAACAGGAACAAGCTTTGCCCTTTTAAAGGTGATCAGAGGGAGGAGGATGTGCAATACTAGACTCAGCACAAAGGTGGAACGATGGATAAAGGTCTAATTGCATGTCTGACGTTATAAATGGAGAGACTAGAGGGCCTTACAGGCTGTAAAACCAGTACATTTGGTTAGTGGCTTTAAGAGCTGAGCTCTGGACAACAGTGTCACCTCCGTGTGTGTCCAGGGCAGGGAAACAAAGGCAGGAACCAGCAAAGCCACCTCCAGCTCCATGCACACCCTGCCAGGAGGCTGCCAGGGTGTCCTGCTGGATTCCAAAAGCAATGGCCAAGTTCACCTCTCTCGGGATTGCTTTCTTCTCCCACTCTTTTGCTGCTCCTGCCTTCCCCTCCCAGAGAAATAAATAAAAGAGCTCTTTGTCATGGTAACTCTGGAGCTCCTCAGACAGGCAGCCTCCCAAGGAGAATTGGCTCTGAACAAGATGGCAAGACTGAACAAGGATGAACAAGACTTTCCAAGGAAAGTCTCAAGGGAAATAAATATTGAATTACTCGGATGCTTTAACTCAAGTCTCAGTGGCCAACGTGTCTAAAATTATACACAATCAGCTCACCTGCCCAAAGCTTGTAAGAGCACGTGAAAAAAACAGCTGCATGTAAACGTCTTCAAATGTGAAGAGGGATTGTTTTCTAAAAAATGAAGTTTGGTGTGCTTGGAATATGTCTGATTTAACAGAATGCTCTGCAGATCATCTTCTGGGGCCACCAGCTGTGGAGAGTGAATATTGTGATATTATCTAGCTCTGAAACAATGTAAGAGGAATTTAATTTTAGAAGGCAGATATGGATTGTTCTGTGTATACAGGAAGCATGAAAGCATTATTTGGGAATGATAAAAAACTGTCTTTCAAGATAGCACTCTTTGTGCAGTCCTGGGGAAGGGAGAATGCAGCTCAATGCTGTGATCAATGAAAATCTTAACAACAATCCAATCAATGTGAATCTCTTTGGAAAGGACATCAGGATGTGCTGATGTTCATTAGTCTCAGGGAAAGGCTGGGCTGATTTGGCTGCTTCTGCACAAACCCCTGAAATTCCTGATGATCCAATCCAATCTTAGCCTTCTGACACAAACTCTGCTGCACACAGGACTGCCACCCTATTTCCTAGGATTTTATGGGGTTTCCTTGCTGTCTCAACAAAATTCAGGCTGGGCTCTAACATACAAAAATGTGAAAGAACCTGGTATCTGTAAAACTGTTTCAAGATCATTTTAAAGCAGTCATAAGTTCTGCATCGTGGACATGGGTTTGGAGTGAATGATGAACTTTCAGATATTCATGACTGATCTGAAAGTGACTTTGAATTTCAAGACAAAGAAGTTCTGCCATCAGAAGATAACACAGAGAAACTGAATATATACAGGGGAACAGAAATTCTGAATTCTTCAATTTCATCCATTTTTGTTGTAATAGTAACATCAGCATCCCTGAACTCCAGACAGGATTCTATCCACTGAGCTGGGAACATTTTGCTTCTTAAATTTAAAACCAGATGCTTCTAAAAATCTAGCCTTCATCTAAAGAAGGAAGAAATGTGTTGCTAAACAGATGTATTAATGCAATGTTATCTTAAAAGCAGGAAAATAATCAACCAAGATAAGGACATTCCTACATCACATATTCACTAAGTATTACAGGCTTCCATGTTTTATTTTAATTCTGTGGAAACAAAAGCTATTTTAATTAAAGAGAAGGCAGCTACACAAGCTAGAACTGGAAAGTGAAATGCCTTAAGCAGTTCTTTGGAGGACTTCACAATGTCTGACAATTCCAATCTATTAGCTACCCCTCTCTCCACAGAGATCATGATTAGCCAGCAAACTTGCCCTTTCAATTCACTCAAAGCTTCAATCTATTCCATCTGTGCTCTCTGAACCTTTCATTTCCAATAGGTTCGGGGTAATTCAGAGCAGCCAGGGAGGCTGACAAGCTCTGCCTTTCTTTCACATCCTCAGGGCTACATGCTGACATCTTCGAATGAATTTAGAAATAAATACAATATCAGTGCTTTCACACAACATCATCATTTCTTTGAATTCCATTAAGGAAGCACACAGGTGTAATTAGGAATTGGGCCATGATTCAAACAGCCACTTGCCCTCATGCTGGTCTCACCATTCCACTGTAATGGAATAAAACCCTCCTGTGAGCTTGCAGTTTGACCCAAAGGCTGAATGCCTTAAGAATCCAGATGGACAAAAAAGGTAACTCTGATGCAGATCAGCGAGCATTTGTAAGAGTCCTTGCACCTTCTACACACACTGTGACCAGCAGTGGTACCTGTGACAGATCTACAGCTCCCACGTGGGATGTGTCTGCTCAGAGGTGGGAGACAGTCAGGAAGCCCACACAAGATCTGATGAGCATTAGGACTTAACCAGTTCAGTTCAGGAGGAAGGAAACAACCAAGTGATGAAGAACTGGGAAATGTCTGGGTGACAGGCAAGTGTCAGAGGTCCCATCCAGCAGCAGTCTGTAATGCTGAACACAGCCCTGGGAGCCAAGGACAAAACACCAGTCTGGCCCAGCCCATGATTATGGAATCTTACAGAGGGCTGGAATGGAATCCCTGATTATGGAATCATAAATCCCATGAAAGAGGGATGCTCAGCTTTTTGGAAATGGTTGCAACATCAGCCACGGGTGGTGGCAGAAAGTGACCACAGCTCTGTGACTGGGCAAGGACACAAAACCTAAAGGAACTCCTGTGTCTCCCATCTTCATTACCATCCTGCAGCCTCTGTCATCACTCTACAGAATTCAGCTCCTCAGAATTAGTTTGGCTGAATTAAGAATACAAAGATCATTTCCAAAATCTTTCAACTCACCCATCAAAATGCTCAGCATACAGGTAAGCAGTGCCCACTTAGGGTTGGAATACTGCAGGTGCATCCAAAACTATAAAGTGTAGTCATCACCACATTATCAACGACGGAGGGAGGCTTTCCCTCCCAGTCAAAAATTTCAACTATACTGTGAAAAGCAATTAATGAGGAAGAAGGGACGGATGATATTTGTTATATAGAATTACCTAACTTGCAAGGCTTTATCTTATTATGAAAATTATTACCATTCTCTTGTTTAAAAAGTGTCTCTGTTCTGTAGCTGCAATGGGATGTTAGATTGCTGAGGCCTATCAGCTGCAAATGGCAATTATAAATATACCGAGTGATCACTGTCAGGCTTTTTTCCATTTTGCCTGGTTTCTATGCTTGAACAACAGCTAAGGTTGAACATCACCTGGTTCTATAATCATGATGCTTTTTGGAAGGGAATGAGAATGAAAAGGCCTGGGAACAGATTACTGGATGTATAGTTTGATGCTACAAACAGAAAGCATTAATTGCAGCCTGTGAAGGCACTCAGCCCTTTTTCATCTGAGATCTGGTGAGTGTGTGGCCTCGGGGTGAGATTATTCACAGTCCCATCACTGTTGGAAAGCTTTTCTTTTTGGTCCGTTAGTTTTCCATCAGATCAAGGAGCTCAACCACCTCAGTAGGCAACTGGGGCCGGTGCCTGCAAAGAAAAACCCCAACCTCTATAAATGAGGAAAAAATATTAGTTTTCAGCTGTCTCTGTGAGCTCTCTGCATGGCTCATTACTCAAATGCAGAAACGCCACTGCCACACAGGAAAGAGATTGCAGCAGCCCCAGCTGAGGCAGACTCTGCTACTGAGCAGCTCTACCATCCACGCTCCTTTTCAGATCAGATTCAGCCCAGTAAAGAATTATTATAATTTTTTTTTTTTTCTGTTTACAGCTTACAGGCTAGATTTAAGTGAAGAAAATCCAACACACAAAATAAAGGAAAGCACCACTGGTCAAGTACTGCACCTGCACTATCCCTGTATAGTGGGGTTTTTTAATTTCCAGGAAAGGTCTGTCAGAACCATTTTCTACAGCCAAATTACAAACATTCTGAACATTGTTTCTGTGAAGTTAGACCTTGACTCCTGAAGGCTTATTGTTCCCAGCTGTGTTTTCACAGCACTTAGCACAGTTTTCCCAGCAATGCTGTGTGGTTTCATTATTTCCTCCTCTGGAGCTGCGCGGCATCTCCAGGAGCACACAAAGCAGCATTTCTCTGGCCCAGCTGATGCCTACTCGTGCAGGGCAGAAGGCAAGTTCTACTGCGAGAGCTGAGAACGAAACAAAAACCTTCCCGGTATCACCCTCGGCCAGCAGGTCAAGGGAAGACACTGAGAGGATTTGGGAAGTGTCAGAGCTTCCATTATGCAAAGGCTGCTTTGTGCAGAGAGACTTTTTACTACTGGAAAAAAGAGGTGAGAATGATGAAGCTTACATGTATGTGAGAATATTTTACTGCAAAAACAAAAGGCGTTATTTTCAACCACTGAATGCAAAGGAGTAACTGAGCATCAGTTGTTTTCAGGGGGGTGAAATAAAGTACAAACCATTTCACATGAGATTACTGTGAAAATAAACAAAACTCTCTTGGCTGCTGCAACTTGCATTCAGCATAAGCAAAATTAAGATTTATTTGTTCCATGAAAATTTATGGCAGTTTAATATTTGTCTTAGTCTGAAACAGAGGTGTAAAGAAGGGATTGTGTCTTCTTAATTTAAATTGCTTTAATGAACGTGAGGACAACTGCAGTTTGGTAGAATACAGGTTGGGTAAGATCAAGTATTTATGTAACTGAAGCCACCAGACCTCCTGGGATGGCTCTGGTGAGGAGCTGTGCACACCCCGTGTGCCTGGAGCAGCCCACAGAGCACAGCTATTCTGATTTTCTCTATCATGCAACTTTCACAATCCCATCTTCACTATCAGTTCTTACTCTGCAGAGTAGCACCACAACACAGAGTTCGATCTTTACTTCCGCTTCTTGTCTTCCAACTTCCATAAATTTCTTCTTGCTTGCCCTCAATCTTAATTTTCTGGGCTCCCAGCCTAGAGTTTCAATTATTTTCTGATAACTCGTATAGGTCAGTACTAAAGTTCAATGTCATCTCTAAATCTAAGATTATATATGGTCTGTTTTCCTCCGTGATTCCTTCTGTTCATCCCATTGCTGAAAACAAGACTTGCTATTGGAAGGAGAACAGTAGCAGCACTGACCTATAAATAAGGGGGCAAGAGAAGGTGCAGGAATTATGGAGGGATTCACTTGCTGAGTGTCTGAGAGAAACATTTATTCAGAAATTGGAGAAGAAAACGACAAGGTACTGGAAGTACCATTTGCTAAGGCCTGGTCAGATTTAGACTGGAAGGAATACAGTGATCTCTTCCTAAGACAGATGTCAAAGGAGGACAAAAAGATAACTGAGACTGCCACAACAATTCCACAGAGGAGGTTTTGATAGGCCTGTTTGTAGGAAGAAGATAGAACAAGGGAGAGAATATGTAGCTCTTGTGACAAATTGATCAAAGTGGCAGCAAACATCTGCAACAAGTCAAAGAGAGGCCCAAAAGGGAACGCTGCAGAGTCAGCACAGATGTGAGGATTAGAGGCTGCTCTTCTCAGGCGGAAAACAAATGAGAATGTACTTGTTATGAAGAAAAGGATGGCTTTAGCACTTCACAGGATGAACTGAGACACTGGAAAAGTGCTCTTACACCAAAAAACATCCTGCAGGACTCTTTTAGCATTTGGGGGGGACTTTCTTCATCCCTTGATCTCCACTGTCTCCCAACAACTTTCCAGACAAGTTGTAGGCCGTAAGTACCTAAGGGCTGGGAGAGTCAACAACCTGAGAAATTATCATCTGACCTACTGCAACAGCTGAAATCCTGCAAGGTCTGGGAATGCTCCCCTCTGCACCTAAATCTGAATTCACTGCTCCTCACTTGGGCTGCCAAAGCCCAGGGCTGGCAGCACTGCAGATATGCTGCCAAAGTCATCCTTCTCTTCTGGAGCTGCTGAAAGGAGAACAGTTGAAGAGAATCTCTCCATGAACCATCATTTTATTATTGTTGATGCAATTTGATTATTTGATGAGAACCTATAATGCAGACATTTTAAGCACCAAGCTATAAATACAGGAACAAAGGTCTGCTATATTTAGTATTCTCCACTTACAAGCATTTCTCTTTCTTCAGGGTCTGATCCAAACCAAACTCATAATTCTGACAGGAATAGATGAAAGGATGAAAGGAGCACATGACTGCATAGAAATAGAACAAAAACAAACAAATACATGCTTCACCAGTGATTATTGTACCATTACTCTGATCTACTGCTGCTCAGATAAAGAGGCTAAATAAAAAGGCAAGCAAAGACCCAGCTGATGCTGATACTTGTATTGTAAACTGCTGCAGCTGAAACAGCAGGGAGCATCTTCAGCAATATCCAAAGTTATGACAGGACAAATGGGGAAAAAAGGTAACAGCAGCAGCAAACACCTGTGGAAGATCACAGATCTTAAGTATTTACCTTAGTTAGCTTTACACAAATGAATAATTAAGAACAATAAAGGAATGCTGAGATGCCACTCCAAACATCAGCCTGGTGGACAGCATTTGGGAAAGGCCACCTTCTTTGTCAAGGGAATTCACAGTGATATTTTCTTTGTATTTTTTATAACATGAAATTGGTTCCAGGTCAGACTCCACGTAATTTAGAACAAAAGAACCTAAAGGCTAACGAACAGGATTGTGTCTGATTCTCTGTGTGTTCATACAAGCTAGCTCAGAAGGTCAGAAGAAGCCATTTCTTTTGACTCTTTCAACTTCCATGTCCCATCAATAACACAGGGACCAGCCAGCAGTTTCTTTCACCATCTCATCACCACCACTGCCCACCATGTTCACAACTTACCAAACTGAAGGAGCCTAAAACAAACCCCAAAGACTTGAAGGGGCAAAGAAGGAATAAAATATTTCTAAGATCTGTACCATCTGCCAAAAAACCCCTATTTTTTCATAAGTGGTTTGTTGCATTGTTAATATAGATATTGAAAATATTTTCTTAATGTTTATTAACATGGATTACAACAGAAATAAATACAAAAACATCTTTATGACATCTTCTTATAAAAAACTTTTTATAAGTTTATGTCATGCTGCTGTTTGAAAAGGCTTAGACAGCATATTCATTGTAACATCAGGGGATGGCATCTACTCAATCCCATAGAATATTTCAATCACACACATGCTTTCATGGTATCTTTATTTTTTTCCTTACCCCACTCTTCTTTTCTATTCTTACAGGCCTCTGAGCAGTTCATGTTGTCCAGCAATCAGAATGTCACATTCCAATTTTTAACACACATGCTAGAAATTAATTATTTTCATGTGTTAAAATGTACAGCAGATGCTGCAGAGCTGCAAGTAGACCAGATTCTGCTCTGAACACCTTGTATTGCCAGCACACAAGACAGTTTAAAAAAAGGGAAAGTGGGGAACTGGAGTGATTTTTCAAAGGTTACAGAAAGCCAATGGATACCCTCACTCCTAAATCACCATCATGAACCACTACATTCCCCTGCTCTCATAAAGAAGAGAACTCTAACAAGGTAAAACGATTGTATTTTTGTAAAAGGATAATAATGCCTGACTTAAAAAATGGGATGGAAAATAATGCTTTATAAGGTCATTTACAATAATAAACCAGTACTATTAGAAGGCCACTCCAAGCTATCAGTTATTTTCCCACTCTTTAGAGCCTATCAAACAGAGATATTTCTGCTCCACAAAATATCAAACAGTATGAAATCCTCAATTTTGCTGGAGATGCCAGTGTTCGTGTGTGGCTTGTCAGAAGAGATTTTGTTTATTTTTAAAAACACCGAGCATGCTGCCAGGGCTGTAGTACAGCCTGGCTCAGTGGAAACCCATTAAAACCACTTTGCTGGGCAGATGGTGTCAGAGAGTCAGGAGCACAGAACAGAATCCCACTGTGCACAAGTGTTCAGTATGCAAGAAATCATCTCCTATCAGACAGTGCTGCAGGGGACACAGGCAGCCACAGAGGAGAGCGCAGAGCACAGCAAAGTCAGGGTAGGCTCACAACCCAGAAATACGGAAAAGGCTATTGAACAGGGGAGCATGAACTGGGGAACCCCACGTGAGCAAGGGCAGATCTATGCAGAGCACCAGACTGAGCTTCAAAAACAACACACTGCTTTTATTCACTGAAGGGGTAACCACTCTTTGTCATTATGAGGGATAGCACAACTCAAATAAGATTTTGAAAAGTGTCCACTACATTTCGGACCCCCATCTTTCACACCCTGATTCACAGGGTTGCTGCGCAGTTGACATTTCAGTAGAGTTCTGGGAGTGGGTACAAAGAAACTCATCAGTGACATCTGGAAATGGCCTTGCCATGACAGTCTGAGACCATGACAAAACTCAGTAAGTCACATATCAGACACGCACTAACACAGCAGTACATTGCAAGGCTCCTTCTGCACATGTCCCCTCCAGAGAAGGAAGGACAAGTGCGTTCAGTGTTTTCAGATGAGTGGCTAATTCTGTAGGTGAGCACAGCACCTAACAAAGCCTCTAACTCTGGGTTAAACAGATCCTAAACAGAACAAACACAGGGAAAATGAGTGTAAAAGTATTCCCTGTCCTCTGCACCACGTGTGGCAATAAACTTCCAGTGTGTGTGCACCTCTTTCCTCTGCTGGGCACAATCAGCTGCTCGGTTCTGCCCCAAGTCCTGTACTGTGAACCACATAGAGATCCTTCTTCATCTTCAGCGCTACAGACTTGTGATCCTGAGCAAACTAGATCCTATTTTTATTTCTGAGAACAAGGTAAGGATGACAGGAGTGTAACTGCAGGTACATGGTGTATTTACAGATTTATCACACTGCGAAGTTTTGCACAGCTGAATAGTTCTTTCAACAGTGGCTCAAAACACAATCTACAGAAACAACATCAAGCAGGAAAACCTGACAATATACCTCATTGCTAGCAGCAAAGTAGGAAGTTAAATGTAGGAATCTGACACACACAGACAAGAAAGATAACTACCCCATGTGTACCAGCAAATCAAAATTAACCAAGCAAGGCTGATTACATTAGGACAGAGCTGCAACGCTAAAGGATAAATACAGATATTTCAAATATAAGCAGATGCAAATCACCATTATGTTCATGAAGACAAGTAGAATGAGTCACCATGGCTCAGCAGAAAATGAAGGATACAATTATGTGCTAATCCAGAATCTTTGGTACGTGAGTGGACTGAAGACTAAGTGGGATTGTTTCCTACTCTATATTGTGGATTAGATCAATATTCAGAGACACCACTGACTAGCTACCTCTGCCAGCTTTGGGTTCCTCCTCTTGCACAATGAATTTACATAATGTATACTGAAGACATAAAATTAGACTTTTAAAAATATAAATAAAAAGCACATGATGTTGAGGGCCCACAAAATTCAAGGTTTTGAGACCATTCAGCATTAGATGAGACTATACTCTGTGACCTGGAGGATTTTTTTAGCATGCAGGACATGCAGACTCATCTGTGTGATTATCTGGACATCTGCCTTACTCCTCAGCAAGAGATCTGCAGACTGTCTGCTCAACAGTCTGCCTCTCTTGAAAGCAAACACATCAAAGGACAAGATGTGGAGCATCCTGGTTCAGCTGGAGAGGAGCTCCTGTTGCTCCTTAGTCCATCTCAAAGCTGTGTCCCCCAGGGGTAAAGAGTGTGTTGACATCTTTCCACACCTCTGCTTGTGGCACTTGTTATTATTACCCCTGCTGCTTTTTTATACATATCCAGCTAACTTATTTCTTTTGTTGTTTTTATAAGAGCTACATTATTCAATATCCTTCCCCTTTAGTTTAGAATCTACATGGTCATTTTCAGATGTGTGTCTGTTTTGCTTACGAACCATTACCATAGCAAATTTCTGAAACACTTCAGCCAAAACATCCTTGCAGCAAAGTCTTTATTTGCAAATAAAACACCAAATAACTAAACAAACCAAACCAATTCAAAGTAACTTTAAAAACAGAGCCAGATGGGCCTGAGAGGAGGTGAAGAGACTACAGGAGGAGGATAGAAGCCTTCTGTTTTGTAAATCTGGGAAAATGTGGCAACATTGATGAATCCGCTACCACCCTTTTATACACTGCTTGTACAAGACACCAAAGTGCATTTTGCTGAGCCACTTCCAGGGAGACAATTGTCTGCAGCACAGAAAACTCCCTCAAGGAACCTTTCTGAAAACCTTGATTAAAAAACCCCAGCAGTGAGGGTGTGAGAACAAACAAGCATCCTCTGTGTGCAGAGAGGAAGCTCTGAGGCAGTTAATTGACCCCAGAGTGCAGATGCCAGAAGTGACTGGCAGGGCTCTCCTGCTCTGCTCATTGAGCCACTGCTCAGTGGTGATTGAAACCAACCTCTGCTGCACTGGATCACAAACACTCACACCAGCAGTGCCTGTGTCTGGAGCACAGAGGCAACACTTCCAACTACCACAGTTAGTCTCACTACACTGGCTTTTCTCTTTCAAGGAAAAAAAGCCATCTAACCTTCCGAAAGAAATCCAGAGCATCTTACACAGTGCCCTGGTTTTGGTATTGTCACAAAGGTCTTTGTTTACAACCCGACACAAATTGGGATGCAGGCTGAAAGCAGCCTTGTTACTTCCATTTCCTCCCCTCGGTTTTTTCTCCCTTGCACGAAGAAGGTTTCTGGCACTGGTTTCACAACACTGCTCAGATGTTCTATGAATCACCACTGGTGTGTGGGCTACAGGCTGAAAAATACCACTCCAGAAAACTCTGTCTACTCTGAACTAGAGCCTGCTGAAGGCACTGAAATGCCCTCTCCTGACTGCAGTGGGCTCAATAGCAGGTGTACTCCTTCTATCGCAGAGCTGTGAGTTACACCCTCCTCTGGGTCCCGTTTAAGGCACAGCACTAAAGCAGGGAATGGAAGTTTGCATTGATAACACATTGGCTGGGCTTTGGAAGATAAAGAGTTTCAACCCCTTGGCTCTGTGGGGCCATCAGACCAACACCTTACACTGGAATTAAGTCTATTCAATAAAAGAAGAAATCAGGGACATGAAGAGGCCAATCCTCATTCTACAGTTAACTGTGCCCACATTTCAACCCCAGGGCAAAGTAGCCTACCATCCTCAAATATGTACTTTAAACTGCTCATGATAATTAGTGTTATCTACATGTCTTGGAACTACTTAAAATCCACTTCATTTGGAGCTGCCATTAATAATGCAGCAGGCAATACTACAAAGACTGGTGAAAATGAAGTAATTTAATGTACCACTTTATAAACCAAACTTGTGATGAATCTCAGCTGCCTCTTCAGCTTCCCTGCAATCAATCTGTCTGCAGTCATGTTTATGTATCCTAGGACCTGTGATAGACTGCCACTAGATTTGGCATCCACAACCACCTCAGGAGCTTGATTTAATGTGAATGCAGCATGAAAAATCAGATTATCTTTTGATTCTCTCCTTTATTAAATAAAACTGATCTTTATTGAATAAAGCTGCTTTTATTAATATCTAAAACATTGGTTGGTGTCACAGAGCCTGCCAGTCCTAAGGAACTAATAAAAGAAAAGACAGAAGTAAAAAACGATAACATTACAGGGAAATATTAGAAACCAAATCACATTAAGCCAGTATTGCAGCTGACAAATAAAACACAAGTCTAGCTGTGGATTTTTTTGTTTCGTCTGAATTTATTATTTTTACTGAAAGAAAAGGAATCAGAATGGGGCTTTTCCCACAAATACTCTGTGGCAAGAAACACAGCAAGAGCAAAAAAGTAGAAGTTGTGTTCCCTTTGCCTTTTACAGTGTCTCAAACAACTTCAAGTTCAATGCAGCTGGGACAAAGCACAAAGACTTTGGGTTTAAGGAAACTGCTTGAACTTAAAGCTGGAAAGATTTAATTTATTTTGGGGGTTTTATAGAAAACTTTTGGGGGTTTTGCCCATAGGCAGAGCTCACAGGAAAAGCTCCTACTGACCACACGTGTACTTTATGCTCACGTGAAAGCAGCAAACACCACATTTTCCATCCAGACCAACTGCACAGCTGAAGCAACAGATGCCAGGAATGGGCCTGTCCACAAGAAACACCAGCACTGTTACTTTGAGAAGAAGAATGTGTCCCTCATCATCACAATCACAATCAGTCAACATGAACTGTAATTCAACCCTGAACTCTTGTCTAGCCACCACCAAGAAGGAGTGGGAAAAAAATACATCTCATAAACTAAACAATCTTTGATTTTAATCCCATATACAGAATTATATCCCATTACTAATATACTACCACTTTTCTAGAGGAATGAACCAAAATTGGACATTTGGGGGTTTGGTTTCCTTGCTTCCCCACACTCACTTTGCTGTAACAGGAGATTTGCATCACTGAACACGAGCTCTGCACATCTCTAGCTATGGGGAATACCCTGAGGGGATACAAGGAAATCCTGCCTAATACACTTGCCAAGCCTCCATTTCAATAAAATTGAGAGAAAAAGAAAATCAAACCAGCAGCTCTATGGCCTGAGATATCATTAGAGAGCAACTTGCAAGAAGATTTATGCCCAGGATGACACAGAAGAACACAAAATGCTCAGCAGAAGACAAGAAGAACAAGCCACTAAAATATTCATTTGGTTTTTATTGTCAACTTAAACTTGAAATTTGAAATCAATGAAATCCGGTTTTATATGGAGACATTCATAATGAAAAAGGCTCCTCAATCTTCAGCTTCACAATATACATCCCAAAAGTGTTTGGCATCTTATGGGAAATGCTGTTTTTATTCTAGACTTGAGCCAAGCATGGAACCTGGAGCTCAAATAAAGTATTGAAGTTTTTATTGCACTCCAGCGGAGCTGATGACTTTCCATTTAAACAAGAGAACAAAACACCCAAATTATTGTGCCTGTTGTATATAGTCTGTTTTCATTAACATCAGCTGGACCTGGTTATTTTTTGACTGAAGATTTCCCAAGAACTTCTTCCCACCTTTGATAACAAACAGCAAAAGGCTGAACAGACTGAGGGCCAGCATTGGCCTCCTAGGACTGACTCAGGAAAACTGCTGAAGACAAAGCTGTGAAATGGAACTGCCCCACAACTACAGTCACAGAGCATAATCACCTCTGCCCTTACACATCCAGATACTGTCAGACTGACAGTGCATTAACACACGTGGATTATATCATCACTGACAAGTTGGCCTGGTAGGATCTTTAGCTCATTATTGAAAACAACATTTCATTTCTCAGGCTGGAGCTCTGCATTTTACAAGATAAAAGCAAAGCAAAATCACAATAGTATTCTCAAGTCTTCAACATTATTACCTGAAAGATTTGGAAACCGTGCAGTACAAGGTGTGTTGCCATGGTTCTGAGTAATAAGCAGCAGCCCTAATACACAATAGACAGCTGATTGCTGTTGCATGTTAAAAGCTTTTGTATCTCTTTAGGAAAACTTTGTCATCGTGTCATAAATGAGAGAGTTTTTCTATTAGCAACAGAAAAGCATCAAAGAAACATGCCCTGTAGTAGTAATCATGCCTGACGTATTTTTGTCTGTTCATCTTACTGCGTGGAGGGGGGTGGGAATCAACCTTTTACACTGTGAAGTTCATACTATAAATCTCTGGAATACTCTGGTCTTTCCAGTGTATTAAGGCATAGCAGTGCAGATGGAGTCTGTCACCAAAGAAAAAATAAACAATTGCATTACAGACAGATTTCTGTATCACTAAACAGCAGAGTCCTGGCACTCACACAGCAGTGGTGCCTTGGATACCCGACGTGCCAGACCAATAGCACAGCTAACACCAGTGGTTCTGGTGGCATCTCGTGTGTCGGGTTCCATGGAATCACAGAATTCTTTAGGCTGGAAAGACCCCGAGACCATCGAATGCCACTGCTAAGCCAGCACTGCTCCGTTCACCCCTGACCACATCTACAGCCCCTTAAATCCCTCCAGGGATGGGGACTCCACCACTTCCCTGGGCAGCTGTGCCAGGGCTTGACAACCCCTTTGGTGAAGCAATTTTTCCTAATACATCTTTCAAAAGAGATGTAAGTAACATTTCAGAATGAAATCACATATGAATGCTATAATTGCTGAGTTGGCAGTAAAAGAAATTCTGTATTCTGTAAAACTGAAATGCCATTTATTCCAGTTCTGAAATAAACTGCAATCTCAGTCCAACACTATGTTAATGCAGTGTTAGGGCAGCAAACTCGAGCACAGCAAAAGCCAGGGAATGAAGAAGTTCATACTCTTACTGCACTGTGAGCCTACCCAAAGTACTGATGATATTGCTTGTAATAAAGTACATCATTTACAACCTAGCTGGGCAATCACAAGCTGCTGGTGTGCAATGTGAATGAAGCAATCTCTTGAAAAGACTCTGAATTCTAATCCCTGCTGCTAATGCATTTCCAATTGCAACTTCAGAACAGGACTTACGTAGGCACCGCATTTAGGGAACATTTCAGAAGACTTATAATTTTGTTCCTTTCTTTCTTTACCTGTTCTAAGGAAAAAAGGAGGAGAATGGAATTTGATACAGGGAAGCACCACAGAAATACATAGCTATGTATTCTGCCTTCTGTCAGTAAATTCAGTTGTGGATAGAAACTAATTAGTAAAAATAACTCACTTAATGAAAAAGAAAAGTGCTGATCTCTGAAAGTGTAAAAGGGCATTAAGAATAACTAATATTTTTTTTAATAGGGATATTTATAAACAGGACTCTTTACCAGTATGTTTGCAGAATCACAGATTAAATGCATATGCTCTGATTTCCCTCTGAAAACTAAACCACATGAAAACTTTGTTTTCCTGCCAAAATATAACTGCTGATGCACAGTATCTGCTGGGTAGAAATGCATATTTCTCCTAATTTATATTTCACAGGAATGCTCAGAATCATCTAAATTAAGTATTGCAAAAGTGCATTCACCTTTTGGCTGAGGCCATCGATGGCAACTTTTAAGTTCCGAGGAAGCTTTAAATGCACACAAAAATACGTGCACTGCCTTTGAGCTGGTTTTCTGATTCCAACTGTAAACAAGCTCGAGGGCTCCAAGAAGGAATCACTGAGTTGTGTGAAGTCATGCCATCAGGACATTCCAACTCTATTCAGCATGCAGGATATCAGACACCTGCTACAGCATCTCATCAAAGCTTTTAAATGTTTCACTAAGTACCTGTTTCTTTGGTCCAGTAAAACACTGCCAGTCAGTCTGAGATACAGGATCTTTAATCTGAAAAACGGCACAGAAGATAACGGTGGGGCAGCCAAGTCCAACAGCTTGTACCTCTGGGGATTTCAGATTTCCATAACAAAACCCTCCGTAATCCAAAGCAGAGCAACCAGCTAAGCTCAGCAGCAGCATCTTCCACCCTACCAAAAGTACAGTAAGGAGGTAGCAGATGCCTCAGGAAATTGCCAGACTGTTTGTCATGGTCAACCAAGGAAAGATCCTTCCACTCAGGCTTTCCCATCACATCCTCTGTGTTTTTGACTAGCACATGGCTTCCCCCAAGTCTGTCTTGAATTGTATCGGCACTCAAAGCACTACAGAGAGAGGGGAGAAAGGCTGGCTGTGCAAAATAAGAAACAAGATGCAGTGAAACAGAAGAGATTAAGACTTACCTTTGGAAAAAACTGCTGCCAGGCTCAAGAGGAGAGGCGACAACAGATGCCCCATATTGCTAATCCCGGAAGCACACATCCTACGGTTTGTGGAGCACTTAGGGATCAGTTTCACACACTTGGTAGTCAAAATCAAAACCGGTCAGCTGGAGAGGCTACATTTTCAGAAAAGGTCATCTGGAAAGCGCAAAAGGCATTTCCTTCGCAGAGAAGACTTACTTCTTTAGCGTTAACCCTCCCCCTTCCTCCCTCCTTTCTTCAAAATAGATGATGCTGTGAGAAAACACCCCTCTCCTCGCAATAAATAGAAAGGAGTCAGTTCGGATTCAGATGTCGGCGCGGAGCCACAGCTGCCCGAGGCGGGCGAGCAGCGCCGTGGCCGGCACCCCGTGTCCGTGTCCGTGTCCGTGTCCGTGCCGGGCGCTGGGCAGGGCCGGGCTCGGGGCAGCGCTGCCCTCCCGCCCGCCGCGGGATGCGCTTCACACGGCCAGCGCCCGCATCGCGGGGAGCAGCGCGGCGGCACCAAAGTTTTCCTTTAGGCGATGTTGATCAGCCCTGAAACCATCCGCACACGCAGGGCTTGGTGCTGCGCGCTCTTTTTTTCTTTCGTTCTTTTTCAAGTTCTCAATTTCCTCATTGACCTGTCTGACTTTGTGCACGAGAGGGAGATCACAGGGAGAAGATGACGGCCGGCGAGGCGCTCAGGGCTGCCGGGGCCGGCGGCGGCGGCCGGCGCGCACCTCCCGCCCCCGCGGCCCGGCCCNGCAGGGCACAGGGCAGGGCACAGGCGGCTCCGGGAGCACGGGCAAGCAGAGCATCCCGAGCCGCTCCGGCAGCATCCCCGAGCTGCCCGCACGGACGGACACGCACCCAAAGGCCGCATCCCTGCGGCTGCCAGGAGGGACGCGCTGGCATGAGCGTGCTGCTGCACGTGGCGAGGCTTTGGCTCCTTCCCTCGTCCCAATTTGTCGTGTTTTCAGCTCTCCCCAAGCCACTGCAACAGTCGTGAGCCAAATCAAGTGCGGTGCAGGCGAATAGGGAAATAATGTGAGGAGTGTGTAATGGAATACTTCGTACATGTTGCAAAAACAGCAGCAAAAATACTGACATTTGGTCTAAAATATTCTCCAAAAGCGCTGGGGGAAAATAACTGACCTCAGGTTTTCCATTACAGAAGGTATCAATACTAACCCAAACATTTGGTCAAACTTAATAATGAGATTTATATTATCCTTGGCAGATAGAATTGCAGCAAAATGCAATTTACCACAGCCAAAAGAAAACAAAGAAGAAAAAAAAAAAACCAGCCAAAACAAAACCAAAAAAGAAGTAGCTACAAGAATTTATAGTCATTTTCTTCCTTCGTGGAGTACATGTTTGGGAGCAATAAAGACATTTGTCTGTATATCAACATCCACAACACTGAAGCTGTAAATAGTCTATCAAAATAAACTTTGCACACTTTCTGTTTGCCAACACTGAGAAGTACATGATTACCCATGCAGTGAGAAAAGGCTGCATGTTGTGTGGTGGTGTGAATTCATTTTAGAGGTTCATGTCAGCTTTGGAAGGAGTCCCAGCTCCTGAGGGGCTCCCCAGAGCTGAAATGAAGCACATCTCTAGAACTGGCATTGCACTGCAAACAGAAATGTACCAGCTCAGAATATCCCTACCTGCCAGAGGATAACTGTTATTGACAGATGTTGTGGCCAAACCTGGCAGTGTTGTACAACATAGGAGAATTATTGTTAAACAACACTCTGTCCCAGATACAGCAGTCATGCTCCAGAGGTGAAGTCAGTGTCCAGCTTCATTCAGTGGCAGGGTGGAATGTGCCAGGATAACATTCCAGTTAATCTGTGTTCTGGTGAAGAAGCTTCAAAAAGAAGTCTCTGCAAAGTATGAAGAGTGCAAAGGAAGAACTTTCTCTCCAGATACAGGTGTGGGCAGTTTGGTCACCAAAGTAATTTAAAAAAAAAAGATACTGGAATAATAAGAAAACCAAACCAAGATTCTCTTCTTTTACTTCTACAGTTTCTGCCTCTATGCTTTTGCATTCAGTTATTTTGTGCACCATTTAGAGATATTTTGTGCATAGGCTTTTAAGGCCTTGCAGTCATTCAGGGTAACTAGAATGAAAGAAGGGCAGAAGTTGTTACAGAAATGCAGAGTGAGAGAGAGTTTTAATGCCAGCCATATTATGTTTGCAAAATTAGCCTCTTTCCCTTCTCTTCATATTTTGCAACATCGTTGTTGAAACAATAGACTTGGAAGCACTTACTTCATTTTTCAGCCCAAATATGGAAACTATGGAACCTGGGATCCTTCATCTAGGATGCTGCTACTCATTGAACAGATTAATTTTTCAATTTGGTCTTGTGAGAGGGAAAAAAAATTAATCTAAGCTATTACTTTTTCCTTAAGGTTTTTTAAAGTAATTCTGAAAGGTCACTAACTAATTATTAAATTTTATGCATCAATACTCTTCCCCTCCAGAGCACTCCGCAGACCTTTTACTTTTAGTAGGTAGTAATGGACACTTAATATTTCGTCAACATCCTCCTCCTCATCTTCCACTATCATGTTATCCCCACAAACCAGATTTGGGTCTCGAGTCTCTCTCAAAGCCAAGTGACTTTTGAATAAACTGTTGTCTTCAGTCCCTTCAGAGATGAACAAGTGCACCCATTTCTTGCCCTGCCCAGAAATAATCTCAGTTTTGGTTTAGTGGGCGTTTTACTGAAGTACCAGCTGAAGGTCAGGCCACTCAAGTTTCCCCCTGCAGAGTGGGTGTCCCAGTTCCAGTTTGTGCCCACGAGTGCAGGTGGCAGCACATCAGCTGTGCAAACTCTGTCCTGGCCAACGCTTCTGGGATGAAAACCTTTCCTGTGCACTGCTCATGGAAATCACAGCAATTTATACAACTCATAATGAGAAAACATCTTCCTGTTTCATTAGCAATATGTTATTTTGGCAAGAATGCCTCATCTTTTCTGGGTGATTAACACAACTAATTGTGAAGGAAGAACTGGCATTAGGAAAACATGAGAGAGTGGGGAGACCTGAAAACCCACAACCTAATAGAAAAGGTAGAAAACTGATTAATCCACACCCAACAAAGTAATGAAAAGATCCATCCTCACCCAGAGACTTCTTGGTTCATCTGCAGTGTGATACATCAACTTTATGTCATTAAAATTGCTAATTGTTCTGATCAGTTTATCAATTCCCATTTTTGTTTGAGGTTGGTTTTTTTTAAAGCAGCAATGTCCCCTCTTTGACAGGTGAAAAGCACAGGTCTGGGGGAAGCCCCACTGATAAGGCAAAGAGCTGCACAAGGGAAAACTGGAGCCAGGTACATGAGCAAAAATGTTCCTCTGCCCAGTATTTCACATCTAGATAGACAGACAGATAAATACAGATACAGATATCTCAATAAATAAATCTATAGAGATGGATAAAAAGACATGGAAATACAGAATATGCCTAGTGATCTGAAAGCAAACAATTCATTCCAAAAGCCAGCTGCATTTTAAAATTGTCTCTCAGTGCCCACAGACCTGGAAGAACCGGGCATGTTATTGAGTCTTTTAACCTTAGCAGTTACACATTTTTCTCCAAAAATATTTTTCACTTTCAATTAAACTCTGAGGGAAAAATCCTGGTGCTGCTGAAGTCAGTGCATGCCTTGCCATTGATTTTTACTGAGACAGATTTTTACTCCTATTTTTTTTCTCCTTTGCTTGGGATTGCACAAAGGGCATAGAAATGGATTATCTGGGTTTGCAACTGCACAACATTCAAAGAGAGGAGCAATTAGAGTCAGAGATTCAGAAGATGAAAAGGCATCAGCATGATCAGCTTGACCTCCCAGCAATTTTATACAATTTCATGTGTTGTCTCCAAAACACTGAGCAGCGATGAGACAGCAGGTGTACTGTGACTGCCAGTTAGAATGCACAGTGTAAGTTGTTCCATTATATTTCATGTTTCTATCTCTTATTTCCTCACCACATCTATCTGTGGTCTGTTCTCTGTTTGTGTAATGCAGAGTTTTTTGGGAAGGGACTTCCTTTGGGTACTCGTGTACCCCACATCTTGGCCAGCTGCGCCACAGCCACAGCTGAGTCTCTTTGTGGTGCTCCCACAGAAATGCTCTGAAAATCAGAACAGCTTAATGGGAGATGCCACAAAGACCACACTGAGTCACACGCTTCAGTTGCCTCTTAATTTCTGCATCTTACGCTTTTTTGACATTAACCAGCACTTAGATTCTTGTTTCAGTGATGGCAGGATGAAGCATTAAATCTTTGTTAATTTGACTAAAACTAATTGTCATCTGTTCAGTCAAACCACATAGGGAAATAAAAAATGAAATCACTTGATTTCCTTATAATACTTCTGTTTTATGAGAAAAGCAGAGTCACTGAAAAATCTTGGCCAGGCTGAAAGCAAGATCTGTTTGACAGCTTGTATTTCTGCTGGCTGTGGCAGTGCCCCTTGAGTGCCATCTCCTTAATCATCAAACACCAGCCTCAGTGGGGAACAGCATTCCTACAGCTCTGCTCTGTGGTGCTGGCCTTGCTGTCAGTTCACAACCGCTGGAAAAGGAGATGATGTCAGAATTTCCACTCTCCTTTACTTGTTTCCAATGAAAACTCAGAAATATCTCAGTTCCAAATTATTTCCTTTGTCATTCTAAAAGTGACGAAGGAGCTTATCACAACACAGCTAGGCTCTTATCAGCCAAATCAACAGCACTCTATAGGCAAAGGTGTATCTAAGAGGACTTTTTGATTTGAATTAATGAACTAATATATTAATCTGCTTCATCTGACAGTAGGATTTTAAAAGCTGCCATGGCTGCAAGTTACTGTACTCATATCACAATAAAGCACAATGATTTATAAGGACCAAATCACACAAGATGCAGAGGCCAGCTCAGAGAAAACTCAATAAATAAACAAACCAATATGTGTGCACCTCAGGGAAAAGTCATTGTGAGAAGAAATATCTCTATATTGTGAGAAAATGAACAGGTACAAAAGCAGCAATACCTGCCAAGTTACCACAGGCAGAGTGATCCAAGTGGCTGGAATGTCAGTGCTCACAAGCAGCGTGTCCAGTTGGAAATCTGGTAACATTCCCAGGGGAGCAGTTGGAAACTCACTGGTTTGTAGGAGCAGATAACGTGAAACCGCAGAACAGATGTTATCCTGCCTGACCTGAGATGTAACTAAAGACAAGTTGATGTGATGCAATCAAGGAAGGCAAAGCCCATTTAAAATTACTCTGGAGATATTAAAACCTTGCCTGCATGTACTGCCAGCTTCCTTTCTGGAAAACCAAGACAGAGATTCCTTAATTCATCATTTAGACCTTCATTTTCAATATGAAAAAATACTGAAAATACAGCAATTCTATTAACAGAATTAAAAATGCAACTTTTATGCCTAATCAACTGACATTTTTTAGTAGAAGGGTCATTAAATACACTAATTATAATCTATATATAACACAGTTTTGTGAGTAGAGGTCCAATCTTCAGTGATTAGAATTTTTTTTTTCTGAGAACCAGTTGATGTTCTGTGCTCAACATCTCTTGGAAAGAAGGAGCCCAGTGCTACAAAAACCTCTCAGGGAGAGCATTTTAGTGCCCCAGGCTGATTACTGTGACCTGGATCCAAAGGTCTGGAGTTTCCCAGCCCCCACGGAACAAGAGTTTACAGCTGATTGTAGGTTAGGCTGAAATACATAAAGAAACAGCACAGCCCAAGAATTTGGGAGGAACGAGAAACCAAAAACCCAGGGAATAAACACGTATGGTCTTTATTGTGTGGTGTGCACACGTTAGACCTCAAAGCAGTCGCCTGCTTGGCAGCACCAATATTCCTGAAATTCGCAGGAAAATGGGCTCATTGCTGCGACAAAACGCAGCCTTGTTTGTCACAGACGCCGGTACTGGTGGAGTGCCAGTGACCCCTAGTGCTGTAGTTACTCACTGAGGCTCCAGACATCATCCTGATGATGAAAATATCAGGCTGAAGCACAACGTATTTTCTCCTCAAAACGAGACAAGAATTGACATCTGAACTAAATATGTATCATAAATGTATAAATTATAGTGAAATAAATGGCATGAGGAAACAATAAACTAAGGGTATTAGAGGAAAAAGCAAAACTTCTAGTTTTTAAACTTTTCCATTTCTAGATATCAAAGAATAGTTAGCTGAGTCCCTTAAAACACACTGACTGATTGTCTTTCTTAAGATGGTTTCAGAAAGAATGGGATTACTTAAATTACTGAATCATACAGAAAATATTTGTCTGGTTTCTTTCTTGGATCTCTGTTGGCTACTGAAGAATTGTCGTTGCCCAAAATACTGGGTATGTTTTTCTGCAATGTTTTGTCTGCATACCAAATTCTGTGTGTTTTAGATCACACTGTGTATTTAGGGTTGGTCTATAAAGTGTAAATCTAACAGATTTTTAATGGAGGATAAATGTTTGTAATGTCTAATTAAGTCTGTTATTTGCTTATAGGTAATACCCAACAGTAACGCGATTATTACATTTTTTACTATTATATCCATGTTGCAATGCTATTAGAGGTTAATAATTTATTGGCTCTTTGTAAAATATTTATGAATGGATGATCCAGTGTAGCAAAATGAGTAGTTACATAGAGCCAATATTACATAGTAGTTACACAGAGCCAAATTCAAACCTACTGTAGAAGACAATGAACCTTTTACCTCCAAATCCAGATTTGCTAACTCCATTGCAGAGTGGTAAGAGACAGGAGCATCAAACACGTCAAGAGGAAAGATTTGCAATATAGAAACATGTAAGTAATTTCCATAAAGACATTTTAAATTAAACAGTTCCTCTTTTTGCCTTCTTCTGTGGATTTTTTGGTGGTTTGGGGGGTGTTTAAGCTGTCTTAAACAGCCCATAGTATAGCCCACAGATCTCTTCCTGTCTGGCCTCGCTTACATTGGAAATGCTAGAGGTAATCAGGGTAAGCGGGTTCCACAAAAGTCCCAAAGGAATCACAGGGGCACTTGTGTGTAAGTTTAACATCTGTACAGCAAGGCTATACCTGCCCTCTCCAAAGCACTGAAGGGCTAAAAGTCACTGAAAGCAATTAAAGTGTCTGCAAACTGATTACTGAACTGAGCTCCTGAGGTGTATTCAGTTCCACTCGTTCTCCAGGGATCTTAGCCACTGTTTTTCACACAGAAAATGCTTGGTCAGCAATGGGGAATAAACAGGAGGCAGAAGAATTCATGACATGTATAATGCACATATTTACTTTTCAAGATTTCCTCAAAGCAGGCAGAAATTGCATGCAGTTCAACTCCAGTCACACTGAAATTTTTGCCTTTTTTTCCAAAGCCCTCATTCTTATCACAGATGGGAGAGCATATGGTAGGAAGCCCTTACACTATATTGCAAACAGCTTCCACACTATAGTAGATTTCATATTGAAACTGCAGCGTCAGTAAACGGGAGGAAGCAACGGAAGATATCCAGAATATTTTAACCTTCTCACTATAAACATTGGCTGTCCTTGCAGTTGGAGCTGCTGGAGAAGAAATTGGGGAGGGGAAAATTACACTATCTCTGTGAATGTGTGACCAAAAAACCCCCAAACCAACAACTCTGAGAACAAGATCCTGTGCAAAAGAAACAAATTTGCATGCAAAATTGGGAAGCTGAGGGATTAAAACTGGCAATGAATGTACAGTAGCAAAGCTGGAAGAAAAAATAAATTGACAGAATAAGATGGTTTGGGAGTTTAAGAAGAAGATTGATTTTTTTTTTTTNGAAATTGTTTTTTTTTTTTTTTTTTTTTTTTTCTGTTTATGGATTAATTTTAAACCAGGTTTACCAGGAACTACGTATGATGCTTAACATTCCTCTAAAGGGAGCTGCTGGTGTTTGGTCCCACAGCACTGCTGTTGTAATTATCTGTCCCCAAGGCACAGAGGAGGCACAAGTTTGTTGGCTGTTACATTTCTTTTGTGAATAAAAGCTACCCAGCAAACCCAAGAGCCCACTGAAAGCCACGTGGAGGAAATGAAAGTTTGGATTTCTCTTTCAGTTTCTCCTGGGCAAACAGAATGTAAATGCTTAAGTGCACAGCACTGAGTTCAGGGTGCATCCAGTGAGACACAGGAGCCAGTCCTGCACGGGGGCTGCCGGGAGCAGAGGAGAGTCACAGCTCACACTTGTGCAGCCACCAGAACACACATTCCTGCCACACCACCACATCAGGGAAGGAGCTTGACCTCTGTCTTCCAAAACAGGCTGGTTGCATCATTCCCCAGGACAAAAAAATCACAGAGGATGAAGGTCTTTCCCAGTGACACTTTTTCCTATATAAGCACAAAGTCTCCAAATAATCAATTAAACTTCAATCCATAGATATCTTATTGGAAGCAGTTTGTTGTTTGTAAGGAGAGGTCTTCCCACAGCAGCCATTCAGCTGCAGTGCGTCAGAGAGAATGCACAGGGAGGACAGGGAACAAAGAAGTTAGTTGGTGGGTTTTTATGAGGGAATTCTTTCATTACTTGGTTTTAAGCACTTCACCTGGTTCTCATCTAACTCATATTGGTACATATCATTAAGCCATGATTAACTTCAAAAGTCTGGCTTGTGATTTGCACAAGGAGAAAAATGCATCTTACATCTTTGGATGAGCATCAAAAGACTTTATTTGGCCAGGAGAATTGCCAGAAAAGAGAGTTGCTGTTAATTTATCATCTTAAGTTTTTAAGAATACCTATGGGTAGATCTTGTCACAGAGTTTATTTTCAAGGATCTCCAAAAATAATCAAGGATTATCCCAGGATTAGAGCAAATACAATCTTTATCTCAAAATTGCATAAGTCTAGATTTAACACAGAGTTACATAACTGGCAATGTACAGTAAACATTGAGATCTCGCCTGAGCAGGTCTGGAATGATCTTCAACGCCAATGCAAAATCACATTTTTCTATCAGAAGTCTCTGTCTGGAGTTTGACACTGCAGTGACATTTGAACCTAGTGGTGAAGACATTCACCTGAGAGCGAGCAAGGAATGATTTTCCCAGTTCAATTTTATATTCAACACTCACCAGAATTAGACAAGCAGGATTCTCAGGTTGTCCAAACACTCCAGGACAGTTCAGCTCTATTTTGTCTCCTTCCAGAGACAAGTGCTTTCCATTCTTTGTTGTGCTATGACTCACCTTCAAGAGGAAAAGCAGCAGATGTGGGTGTCAGACTCCTCAAAGCTCAGCAAAATCAAGCTCTTTATGGGGTCTGAACCACAAAACCTGTCTGGAAAAACCTGGGATATGCTTTTTCTATCCCACAGAATTCTGCTTCACCCACAAGGTTAACAGCTGACTGCAAATTGCTGACATGCTCAATTTCTATCATGCAGATGATCTGCTTGCTCATGGGAATCAGCTTCACTTTCCTTCCTAAAAGAAACCTAAGCTTTGGATGTGCTTTTTGCATTTGTTTAAGGATTATGGAGTTATTCTGCAGCACTGAAGCCTTCTAACTCTGGTTGGAAGGTCAGAAACTGGAGCTCTCTTCTGTGATGAACATCAGTGCATACAGTTGGTTACAACAGGTCAGGAAGACTTTCCATGCATAGCTGATCATCAGTGGGAGTGAGGACGTCCATGATCTGGCACTCATTGATTCAGACAGCAAATTAAAACCTCAGTTATGTTCAGCATCATTTCAGGTTTTTTCTCCAGCACCATTTCAAGTTGTTTTGTACTCAGAAAATTAAAGTGACAGTTGCCAGGTTAGTGACACCATTACAGAGTGAATAATGCCCTCAGCAATCATGTTGGGATGATTTAATTGAACAGTATCAATTAATATCATGGAATTGATGCAATTCAGATTATTTTACCTGAAGTGCTGATATATAGGAATGAACACAATTTTTGTTTGCTTTCTGTACTGCTGAGAATCTCACAGTCATGTAGTCCAAGGCAAGTACAGCTTTGCTTATTTGACTGTTTATACAAAGTAATAGCTATTCTGTCACTGCCTCATTTTTTTAAGTTTACAAAGCCTAACAATCCTTTCCTAGTACCCATTTCATGTGTAGAAATAAAGCTCTCTTCCTGGAACATTATCGCCTGCTTTTAATAGCCACATTTAATCTTTGTTTAACAAGAAGTATTCCAGAGAAATTTACAAGTACTTGTCAGAAAACATTGCAGGATCTTGTTACATTATTAGAGTTTTATATTGATTAAACACATGGTCTGTAAAAGGTGTAATAAACCAGCTGTCATTACGAAATGGAGCTCACAAGGTAAGCTACATCCTTCTGCAATTCTTATTTTATTTAAGAGCAGCTGATTTCATTTTCATTTATTTGTTGTTCTCTCTCTGTGAGCTTGGCACAGCATTTGAACTGAAGAATGTGCTGTGGTGCTGTCGTAAGTCTGCTGCTGCAGGACAGGAAGAGTCACTGTGCTCAGCCAGAATTACAGCCTGGGAGACCAGGACTGGGAGAAACATCACTGGATTCAATTTTAGAGCACAAGAGAGTAGTTTAGATTAAGCTAAACTTTGCAAATGGTCTGATCAGGGAAAAGAAAAGTGAATTCTCTCTAATGTCCTTGTAGTTAATGATAGAAAAGAAAGCCATGCACTTCTCAGCAAAGGCTGAGATATTGATATTGGCCTATCCAAAAATGAAGCAAAGCAAACAGCGTGAACAGTTAATAAACGCATCCATTCCAGCCAGTGAAAACCATGACAATGAAGAAATTATTTGCTATTTAAGAAGGACACAAACAATGCACTCTGCACACACTAAGCAGCAAAGCTATTCAATTAAATGTGCCATTAATAAGTAAATTATTTGCCTGTGTTAGATAAACAACACTTGCATTATAGGAATTAACAACCTTCATATTAGCCAAAGGAAAAATAATTTTAATGCCAGTTGTGCAAGAAAGTTGTTTTAGAGGTAAAGATGACAGCATGAGAGTTGTCTCAATTCCTGTTTTGTAAAGAGTTATGTGGTGAAATGCAACACACTGGTAAAAGAAGGGAAATACACAGAATTTTCCAAGCTGAATTGAACTCTATAATGACAAGGAGGCTATAGTTCATTTATTTCATCTAAGGGGTGCAGCCACCTTCTAAAATAGTTGTTTCTTTTCCCTTAACACCACCAGTACCCCAATAGAATCAGTTGTGGAAACAAAACTGGACAGCTTTTCAATGTGGTTTTCTTCTGTGTTTAGAGAATACTCCAAGCTTCTATAATTGCCAGTGCCTTAAAAAACCAACCACATAAAAAATCCAAACTGTTAGAGGGTTCTTGCAATACAATACCATGTTCCTTCCTTAAAAATAAGCAAAACAAAACAAATTTATTTATCTGGTATGGGGGTTTTTGCCTGCCTTATGCAAAATATCATGGCAGGTGCATGTACATCCCTTGTCCTGCAAGATGGGCTAGATGTGTCTTTTTTCATGGAAAGTTTCACTGGGTATAAACAGGAGTTATAACACAACTGCTCAGCATCCTACTCTGTCTATATTTTTGAAATGCAACTGTGCTTTTAAAAAAAATGTAGACTACAACAGTTTGTTGTCATTAAGTTCTTTTTCCAAGTCCAGGACAAGGAATTATGAATTTTAAATCTGTATATTTTCATTCCAGTGAGCATTTGCCGAGGCTTTTCCATATCCCTAGGATGTCAGAAGAGGCTTGGGGCAGACTGGGAGTGTTTTCCTTCCCCTTCAGGTGCTCCTCCCAGAGCTGCCCCCTCTGGGGCTCAGAGCTCTGCCTTATTGCACCTTTTGTTTCTTCATTAACTCCATCCAATGACCCCTGGAGTGCTGCAAAAGCTGATCACCTCTTTCCTAATTGAATCAAAGTGCTGCACACAAACTTGGGCACGTCTTTGATCCTTCCCAAACAAAGCAACTTTCAGCACCCCAGGATTTAGCTCTGTGTTAAGATTAAGTACAAATTTGACTCCATGGTTGATGGGAACAAAAGTTCCAAGTCAGTGCTGTTGGGAAAGGCTACAACAAATGTAATATTCCTTGCCAAGGCCTTCCCCTCTGGCATTAGGTACCTACAAGAATCCTCCTATCACAGATATTTTGTTCTATTTTTTTAAAGATAAAAAGTTTAAAATGTCAACAAAGTAGTTTAAATCTCATGATTTCATGTGTCTGTGAAGACCGACTCTAAAACAAACCTTCCATTCATTTAGAAATCTGAGGGGCATTTAACTTTACTGAAAGAATGAGTTTCAAAGAAATTGAAATGTACATGAGAGAATGCACAAAAATCAGTCTTTTAATAAATAACCCATGCTGACAACTGCTTTTGATCAACCATGCTCAGGAACTGATTGTTATTTCAGGATTACACACAAATGGCCAGGGATAGAATCTGGTCATAGAAAATATCCTGTTGCACTTCTTTAAGATAGTGATCTCAAAAAGAAAGCAATAAATGGAAGCAGATTTTGGCCTGTAGCACATACTTGCATGCAGACATAGCTGCTTAGGATGAGCTGCTGGACTAAAGGATGAAAATGTATTTGCTTAACAGAACTGGAAACGATACAGTGTGCATAAAGTAGCTATTTATAGATTCTAATTCCTTTTCAAGTAGTTTGGTGGCATTTTTAATTTACAGAAGCTATAACATTGGCTGTAAATAGAAATAAGAGCAATGTTGTTATCATAACAAGCCTGCCTGGCCTGTAACTCACTTGCACATTCTCTCATGGCTCTGCAGAGAATGAAGCATTTCTTTTCCAGCTATCTATTTTGAATTCTTAATCCTCACTATGCTTGGCAGAAAAACCAAGAGAACAGAACAGAAAGGTCCTGGGCAGTTGCAGTTAATCCAAATATGAGGGGGATTTGTTTGATTATTCATTGTTTATTGCATTAATTAAACTTTGTAAAGTTAGGACAGAAAGAATTATTTCTGCTGCAGACCTTTTGTCTTCTAAATATTATAGAAACAAAAATGAAACATCATTTAACATATGGTAGATTGTAGACATTTTCTTTAAGTGAAGAATTCAAAGTTTGTAGTTTAGATATAGATGGCACTGGTAAATTTGTAGTGAATGCTGTATCATGTGAAAAAGTTGGGGCTCTAAAGAATTTATTTCTTTGATTTCATAGAACTCATGTTTCTTAAGTTAAATGAAACATCATCTGCAAAAATTGTCCTGCAACAGATATTGGCTGTAGAGTCATGTTTCACTGTGCTCCTCTGTCATAAATAACTGATGCATTGCATTTCATCTGCAGTATCTGTAATTGGACTGAAAATTAGCCATTTTCTGCACAGGTTGTAGAAGAATCTGGTAACAGTCTGTGGTCTTCACGTTCTTTGCTCTCTCTATGAAAATTTCCTGAGAGAGCAAAGAATGTAGAGACCACAACAGTCTAACAAACTGAGTAAGAGATCTTTGTGACACTGTCATCTCCATAACAATCCATTTCTTTTTAAGTATTTAAAAGTATTTTGATAGTAGAGATCCTATGTTTGGGCTAAATGCTGTAACTTATTGCAGCTACCGTTCCTTTTGCACAACATGTACATCAGAGAGAAAACATGAAGATGACTTTTGCAGCCTTATATTTACAGTTTTCAGAGCTGTCATTATAATTAATTTTTACCTTGAGGCAGTACTGATATAATAAAATGGCTCTCACAGAATAACCTTATTTGTTACATGAAAATTCAGTACAATCAAGAAGCCAAAATCCCTGGTGATAAGAAAAGCTTGGTTGTGCTGTTTTTCAAGCAGCATCCATGGGAAGAGGAACAATCAAAGTCCATCCTTGCTGGCAAAAACCATAGCTTGCAACTGGCAAAAGAAATCTGAAGAATAACCAGGACCTGTACAGCTCTTCTGAGCTGCTTGTAGCTGCTACCAGGAGGAAGATAATCCATCATGATAAAAAACAACCATCCATTTTAAACTTGCTTGGCAATAAGGATGTTCTTATTTGCATAATGATGGTTATTTGAATATGATGAGAATTTGCCTGAGCGAGACTCAAGCTCAAACACATTCAAATGTGATACAGTCTGTACAATTTTCTCAAGGATTGCAATTTAATACTATTTATCTAATGAAAGAAAAATAAATATTGGCTGTAACATCCCATTATGCTTGAGAGCTGGTTTTAAATTACACTTGAATAAAGTAACTGAGTGTGGGATGTTCACATTTCCTCAGGGATCAGTAACACTTCCCAAAATGGTGAGAAATATCCTCCTTTTCCAAGTAGCTTCCATCTCAGTAACAGGACAGACAGAGATAACACTGACAAAGTGGGGCCTGCTGCAGTTCCAGCATTGCCTGCCACAGCAGCAATGAACTGAACAGCACTGCACCAATTTGGAATGATCTCAAGGAATCATAAAGCCAAGTTTCAGGGGAGAAATACTCGGAGTATTTAAAGACTGGCAAATAATCGTTGACAATATTTATACTAGAAATGACACAGAAATTTTATTGGAGAGGAGCATGGCTCATTTTAACCATTTTTTAAGGAAACCGTGGCTGGGACATTATTTGGTATGTTCCATGTTCCTTCCAGCTCTCAGAGATGACCAGAAGGGAGAAGTTTCTGTCACTTTTATGTATATTCATAGGTCATTGTGAAAAAAGATCTGCCCATAGAGAGGGAAATAACACCACAGTTACAAATATCTACATTTTGCACTTCATCTGACACAGACATTGTGACAGCCTCTATTACAGGACTCTGATTTTATTTCTAAGCACTCTGAAAACTGCGGTGAGTTACGGTTCCAAATGAGAACTTTGCCATTCACACTCCATAAAAAGCACAAGAATTTTTGCTATTTTATTGTAGGAAAACCTCCACATTTTCTCAGGATATTGGATGCCATCTCTAGCAAGAAGTTAAAGACTTCTGATATTTTCGAAAACATAATGCAATGGGAAGCCCAGCCATGAATGGTGGTGAATGTGCAGTCACCTTGCAATACATTTTTACCTATGGAAAGCCACCAACTCTGGCCAGCCCCTGGCTCTTGGTAATTCCAGATGTCAGGATTTTAGCAAGGATGCAGTTTTCTGACTGCAGAGCCATATATTTGTCTTGCCAAACCTGAAATAGCCCAAGACTGGATTCTGTGCTGCAGATGCTGTGGATAATTAACCAGCAAATCCAGCCATGTGAGAGAGATTATTTTATTTGTGTCTTCAAAGGCATAAGAAAAAAATCATGCCTAAGCTTAGTTCAAAGCCAGTCCTCCTCCTATTAAAATCTATGAGATTTTTTGCTGCTGAAGTTAACCTAAAATGACTTAATTGTTCTAATTATGTCTTGAACAAGACTGTCAAAAAGCTCTGTTCTTGTAAAACAAAGAGTGTTCTTGAGGAACAATTGAACTACCTGAAACTGTGATCTTGAGAAGCTAATAATGCAACTCTAAACCAGAAAAGGATGCAAGCTGGTGTTTTTATCGCAATTCAAATAAAGTATCTTTTATAAAGTTAGGCTAATTCACTAAGTGTATTTTTTACAGTTTGTTTTGGTTTTTTTTGTGATGGATTGCTCTTCTCCATCTGAGCTTCATGGATTTCCACTATCATCTTCCACTGTGAATCCGCCACGCAACAGAAACATCTCCAGCTCTGATTAAAACCCCCAAAATTTTAATGGAAAGTTGCCACCTATCTCAACATGTCCTGCTGGAGGCTGCCTTCCTGGCACACATAGATGTCTCTACAGCAAACCATCTCAAAAGGGTTCTCACTTCAGTCCTGTTGCCACAACTACTGGCTCCGGTGCTCAAAGCTACTTTTGTGTTAACCCAAGTCATGAAGACCAGCAAGCAGGTCATTAATAAAGACAATTACAAATTTATCATTCTTCTAAGTGGGGAAGAAAATGCTTTCCAGTCTGGAGCTTGAGTGACATTGTAAAACAATATCAATGTGATTTTAGATTTTTATTTAGAATGTTCTACACAAATATTTGCTTGCTTTCCAAACAGGAAAATATTTTGATATTTCAAATTTAAGGCATTTAGAGTGGTGAGGAAGTGATCACAGCAACACTTCTACATAAGGAAGCAAAGTGTATCAGTTTGACTCTCTAGGGTTATTATTCACTGAAGCAGCTATAGATATAAAAATACCAAGCATTTTGTGGTTTTCCTTTCCTCACACTGGCTTATTTTTGCACTGGGAATGCAGTATATTGGTGGCAATTTATATGCTAATGACTAAAGTGGTATATAAATTGTATAACTGCATATTAATGAAGAATGAGGGGATGTAAGTTATGATGCCTTTATGCAGTACACAGAGAAGCATTTTCTCATCAACTGTGGATATTTAGTTCTTGAACTGGTCTCTAAATCAAAATTCCCACAAGCTGAGTAGAAGTCAAGGAAACTGTGGAAGCAAGAGTTCTTGATGACCAAAACCTGACTAGAAATGCCTATTGGAAGAAATTTTAGGAGGTGGCCTCAGCCTCAGAATTAGCAAATCAGATCTCAGGCCTAAATCTTTTTAAGCTGGAGTTGCTAATAACAATTTACTGCTTCTTTGTTCAATTGTTCAATCTGTGCTTGCCGAACAGTTAAAAAAATGTAATTTCCTCTCTAATCTTGGTATCAAAATATTCACTGAAAAGAGTAACTAGAAATATTGCTCAGGCCATGTCTTTGATTACTGTTTGCATTAATACAGGGTCTAGACTTGGTGCTACTCAGTTCCACTGCCAGGTACTAGTACATAACCCAATGTCCCTTTCATTTATTCACACAATGCATCTGCAAACATCCTGCAGAAAAGTATTTCAGGACTGTCTTTGAGAGCAACACCCAAATCATACCTCTGTGATAATCCAGGCCTAATCTGCAGTGTCCTGCACAGATAATAGTTCTGCACGTGCTGGGGTGCCCTTCCTGGGGGTAACTGAAATCCCCAGGTCTCATGATTTTGTTTTTACGGTTGAATTAAGCAGAACTGATTCAGTCATGTCTCATAGGCAGAAACGTGATGACAACTTGAGCATTTTGCTGTTGAGCTAGAGGGGTTTATTCACATGGCACTATTTTAAGGTCACTCATCCATTATACAAGGAAAACATAAATATTTTATTCATATTAAGTAATTTTTAGAGACTGGTTGAGGTTCTGGTATCCCAGGATCCGTTAAGGTAACTGGATGGAATTACTTGTCCCCCTGCTGCCACATAATAAATACCTGAACATCCTTTCCCAAGCATTTCCTGCACTCAGAGAGCTGCTGCCTTTGCTGTCAGTCACCCTACTGGCACTCATTTACCAGAAATGCAGCCCAGATGTCAGCACACAGAGCGAATTTCTGCTGAGCTCCAGCAGCCAGCCCTGCTCTCCTCTGCTGATGCCGAAACCTGCGCTAGAGCACACACATGGCTGCAGTGATTGCCCTGGGGGTACTGAGAGCACGTGGCTTCAGACGCTGCATAAAATAAAGGGAAGGCTCCAGCAGTTTGACTGATCTGAATTTTTAAAAAAGCCTATAGGGAAACTCTTTTTTTGGAAAAGTAATATGATAATCCTTTGCTTTGAAAAGTTCCAGGTTAGTATGGGGAGATGGTGGCTGGTTAGGATATAAAAAATAGAACAAAAAAATTTTTTTTTTCTCCTGTTGTTTTCCCAATTAATTCAACACATGGATAAACCCTTTCTTGACATCTGTTATCAGTTAACCTAAAGAATGTTACTGAATATTAAAATTATAAAGATGAAGAAGTTGGCTAATATATCTACCTTCTCCAAGGTAAGACATACAGGTCATTCCTGGCAGAAATTCTTGTGGTGCTCTAGTGCTGGACCCTTTGGAGAGTGCCATGTGGCCACCCAGGACAATTCCAGGGCATTATCCCTACTGCCATGTTGGCCACCAGAAAAAGACACTAAAGTTCTTTGCAGCAGTTTGCTTCCATTTTATCTTTTCCTGTGCCAATGATTTCAGATGCTGTGTAAATTTTTTTTTAATTGATGTTTGCTGGAAGTATGATAAATTGAGGCAAGAGATGAAGCAGTGTTTTCTCCTCTGGTTTTTTTAATGTTTGGAGAAATCGATCAAGTTCTGAGTTTATAGCTCCACTATAAGCAGGACTATCACACTGGTAAATCAGCACAGCTTCATTAATTGTATGAAACAATTCCAACTGGTACAGCAGAAACAGGGAATATTTCTGTTCCACTCAACTCTAAAAGCAGATTATAATTCACATTTCTGCCTAGCTCTGCTCTGCCCGGTTGCTTGGCCTGTTGTTCCTTCCATCCCAGTCGAAGCCCAGGAAGGTGTGGTGGAAGAACAGGAGCACACAGTGGAATGTGCGCAGGGAAGGCTGAAGGGAGCTCAGACAGAGCACAGCTAATTCAGAGCAGTGCTGAGTGCTGGGGGGCACTGCTGCAGGCCTTGGGCAGCTCCCTGCAGCCAGCAGAACGACACAGGGGCTCATAACCAGTTTGTCACTTGTGTTGCTTCATGCCAAGTGAAGGAAACCTCTTTGGTCCATGAATACATCCTAATTTTGCAAGGTTTATTCAGCTCACTTGAATTATTCTGTCTTTGAAACACGGGAGTTCTTCACTGCAAAATCATTAGGTAACTTTTCTGAAGGACCAGCTCCTTCACTTTCGCACAAAAAAAATTAATTGAAATAGAGTTTTTAGGAAAAGCAAAAGTTTTAACAGCAGCCATCATGAGCCACTAATCGAAATCAAAACAGCATGCTGCTGTCAATCTGATAATGGAGGAAGCCTTTTGGGATACTGCAGTGATTATTTTTTTTGTCAGGTAAATGCTCCAGGTAGCAAAACAACAACAGTTAAGTGTTGAATACTTTGCATTTGATTTAACCTGAAAAGATCACTTCAACCAAAAAGCTGCAGAAAGCAGATGACTCCCCCTTCATGCTGGCAAAGTAACAAAAGCCTGGGAAGGAGGCTGGGCTGCAAGGCAAAAGGGCACACTGGGGCTGATTTAACTGTCATCTAATAAATTCCATATAATTTTGCATCTGTACCTCCTGGACAAATTACAGTATAATCTACATCAATCATGTGAACTTAAAAAAAGTAAAAAAGCTTGAGTTCCACAGCCTTTAACTGCATTACTTTCAAACCATGCATGGACGCTGAGAATAACAATCTCAGTTCAATTCCATGTGGATATAAAAGTGAACTGAGGGACTGGATTTGTGTAAGCAGTATGTGAACAATTAGTCCTTCCCTCTTTTAATGTTGTTTTCTTTTTTTTTTTAAATACAGACAATGGACATCACCACAAATACCTTTATTACTCCATATGCATACTCCAATATGTAATATTTTTTTCACTTGAAGAACCGACACATTCATTCAGGCTAAGACATGCAAAAAACTTCTTATGGGCTAAGGAAAAAACCAGAGGCATGAAAGAAAGAATAGTAATGAAAACCACATTGCTACGTTTTCTAGCTCATTAGAAGAAAAAAAATTCCAAATACAAAATTGTATTTTCCACAGGCTCAACTTCAGTCTTACAGAAAATAATAGATTAACAACATAAGGGAAGCATGGATTTCATTTTTTATATTGTTACCTCATCAATTCCTAAATTAAGCCTTGATAGAGTCCCTTTAATAAACCTGATAATTTTAAACCTAAGCATAATCTTTTAAAAGCAAAGAGTGAAAAAAACCAATGTTCTCCTATGAAATTTATATTCACAGAAAAAAATAGTATATTAGGCTTCAAATTTCATTTTGTGTCTATCCTCTGGGACAGAAGTAATTGTGAAAATATTTACTCATATGAATATTCCTGCTGAATTTAATGCCTAAAATTAACTCAGATGTTTTCAACATGATGGTTTTCATTGGGATGTAAATGTATGCAAGTAAACCAAGATGCACTTTGTTCCTGTCTCAAGCAGCAGCCCTTTGCATGGAAATAGGCTGGAGCATTAACCAGAAAATGAAAGGGATGAGGGGAGGTGTGCAGCAGTTCCTGATGAGCCCAGGAGATTTTGTAAAGCCAATGAACTGAAATACTTCCAGACAAATTGACTAAAATCCTAACTGCTTATTCAATTATGGATAACTGAGAGTGTGCAGCAAACACCCAGGAGTTTCAGTGCATTTGAAGTTATTACCTTTAATTATGACTCAGAAGTCTATTCCAGCACAATGAATTTCTGGAGAAAAAAATATTCCAAATCTGTCCCCCAATACAAAAGCAGTTTGATCAACAGTTGCTGTGCTGTGGAGGGTTTGCTCCTTTTTGAATGTCTGTGCTTGGAATTTTTGGAAGAAAAATTATTAGCAAAACAGTTCATTTTAATAGTAAAATAGTTCAGTTTAAGGGTGTGAAAAAAGTCTGTTACTCTCCAAGAAGTTAAATTCTTATCTTTTCCTTTATAATGCAAGATCTGCCTCAGTCAACAGTTACACTTCTAAATAGCACCATGCTGAAAGAAAACAGATTTCCCATATGTTTTTGTAACAGAGATCAGATAAATCTAATTCCTTCTGTCAGAAGAATACATCATGGATTTCTAGGGATCAGCACCACTGTGCCTGAGAAGAGGAGGTAATCAGTCTTTCAGAAAATGAGGTAGTGACACAGTGAGGCGTAATGGTTTTACACTGAAAGAGGGTAGATTTAGATTAGATCTTAGGAAGAAATCCTTCCCTGTGAGGGTGGGCAGGCCCTGGCACAGGGTGCCCAGAGCAGCTGAGGTGCCCCTGGATCCCTGGCAGTGCCCAAGGCCAGGCTGGACAGGGCTGGGAGCAGCCTGGGACAGTGGAAGGTGTCCCTGCCATGGCAGGGGTGGCACTGGATGGACTTTGAGGTCCCTTCCAACCCAAACCATTCCATGCATCTGTGATAAATGTCATGGTTTCTCTTCCCAGTCAAGGCTCTTCCACCTTCATTCAAATGTAACTGCACTGCTGGTTAGAAATCAATGTCAGCTCTGTGTGTGATATTTGAAGTGAATGCTAACTTCAGCAAAACCACTGAAATGAAAAAGAGGAAGGCAGACAAAAAATCCAGGGATGGGACAGAGTATTCTGTTAATAAGCAAACTAACAGAAGAAAAGGCCAAGAAGAAACAAATGTTTGTAGCCAGCTCTTTCCCCTTCCTTCAACCTTTGCAGGGTTTCTTTGAGAGGCCAGCAGTGCCACAGATGTGCCATTCCTGATGTCTACCTACAAAGCAGCAGTGCTGGTGTGCACTCTTGCCTTTCAGCCTCAGTCACCTCAGCACAAGGCATCAGCTCCCCTTGTTTCATCAGTTTTGTTGTGATAAAGTTGGATCCTCCTTACAGACTTCCTCATAAATTTACAATAAATTACAGTTTGTCTTACCAAGATATTATTTGTATTAGCATAGATAAATCTACCACTGTATATAACAAGAAAACAAAAGGTCTAGCCTAATATGAGCAAAATTCTTATGTGGTGTGGCCTGTGTTATTTCACGGTCTGTTAAACAGGTAAGTGAAATATACATTTAGGTTGTGCCATGGCTATTCTTTAGCACACAACTCCAACAGCAAATAGAAACAGCTCTACAAAATCAGATAATCTGATAGATCTGATAAATCTGATATTCAGTATAATGCTGGTTTTGAGGGATATGTCTCAAACAAAACCCACTGTCAGTTCAAACCCCGATGCAAGCACACCCATACATATGCAGAAGGAGTGCAGGCATTTTCTCAGCATTGTTAAGAGCAGATGCTTCTAGCAGCCTGGTGTAGTTTTCCTTCTCTACAAAGCCTGCTCACTGTTCTGAACCCTGCTCCTTGCTCAGCCCCACAGGTCACTCACCTTGGCAGTGCCAGCACCTTCTGCCAGGCAGAAAATACCAAAGCTAGGAAATGCTTTCCTTATGTCACTGTTAAAGTTGGGTAGTTCAACATCCAGAACATATCTAATAAAATCTTAAATCGTTTCTTACTCCTTCTTTTCTGGAACAACTCCGCTATCATCAATACGCAATTTTCCCTCAGCTTCTAGCATATGGAAATGCCAATGCCAAGCTGGGCAGGTCCCAGGGGTACCCCCGTCCCTGCTCCAGGACCTCCTCCCTCCTCCCACACAGGTGTGAGGGGCAGCCCCCACCTGCAGCCTCCTCCCAAGGGAATGGCATGTTTACAGCTCCCAGACAGGGATCCCAGCTCACCTCACGCCTCTGCCCAAGTCCCCGACCAGCCCGCCATGTCGCTGCCTCCCTCATGGATCCGCGGCTCCATCCAGGTGCTCCAGGTGAGCAGGTCCCACATCAGGGAGCTCATCTCACACCTGGCACGGTGTCCCTCAGCCTGCCCCGAGCCCTGGCACGGAGTCCCTCAGCCCTGCCCCGAGCCCTGGCACTGCCCATGGGTGCCCAGACCCCTGGCCGGCTGAGGGGCCGTGAGGGCTGTGAGGGCTGTGAGGGCCGTGAGGGCCGTGAGGGCTGTGAGGGCCGTGAGGGCTGTGAGGGCCGTGAGGGCTGTGAGGGCCGCGCCCAGACAGGGCCTGACGGGTGTGAGGGGTCACGGCCGAGGTACCCCTGGACAGCGGGATGGCCCCTCCAGTTTGCCTTCACCAGGTAACGATGAGCCTGCTGTGCTGGGTGGGCAGCAGGAAGGAATATTTTCTTTCATTTTACCTGCCAGGTGAGCAGGAGTGACGGGGCTGACTGTGTGGGGAAGCCAGTCCGGCGAGGCTGACATGGCGCCCATTAGTACCAGTCTGACCTTACCCTGCTAGGGCAAACACTGCAATCAGCTCGTGCTTCCATCATGGCTGGGCTTCATTTGTCTTTAAAACAATGTCCTTTTGGCCTGTTGGTAGAGTCACATTTTATGGTACTGGTTCTACTTCTTCTTTGCCAAAGTAGATTTCAATTTAAATGGGAATTAAGTTATCATTTCTGTGGTTTTCCTTCTACTTTGACATTCCAAGAGCAGTTCTTACTGGTATGACCATTTCTTACTGGTATGCCAAGGCTTTCTTCCTGAGTAGCTTGGTAATTAGCAAGTTCTGAGATATATTTTTAGTAAGATACAATGTAAGCACCCCAGAAGAGAAGGCTGTACTTGAGTGGATGATGTCAAAATGGTGTGAAACTTCAAAGCTGTTCTCTTTTCTTCAAGTGTGTAACTGCTGCTCTGTGAGATCTCTTAACAGACAGCCCTTACCGATATGGCCTGGTACTGCATGTGCATGTACAATAGAAATAAAAAGCTCCAGCAGCCCTAGTGTTTGTTTTTAGACTGCTGGCATCACAGACAATTTTTATGTATTACACAACAGGAAAGTCTGGACTCAAAACTTAAGGTCTTCTAATAAATAACAATTTTAACCTGATTTGCCATCATGATATTTAGTCATGTGGTGGCTGTAAGTGGTAAATAAAAGATCCCCCACTGAGAGAACTTCCTGAGAGCATCCTAAGTGCAATCACCTCTAGGACAAGAAGTTCTCAGGCAGCCTTGGGATGCTGACCCTCTGATTCTAGACGTGCAACCTTAATTAATTCCTATTTCTGCTCAATAAGGTTTTTACAGCTGATAACTATCTAGTTAGTGTGCTGCTTGGCAGCACTGCAAATGAGCAAATTAAGCATAGTGCTTCTTCCTAAGTAATTGCCATTTAATCCTGATTTTAAAAGAAGCAGTAGTGATTGGAAAGCAGCTTTAATTTTGTTAATGCAAAGTTATCTTTTGGGGAAATAAATCACAAAGAACATGAAAGAAAGTCAGTTTAGATTAGATATTATGAAGAATTTTTCTACTGTGAGGTGGGCAAGCCCTGGCACAGGGTGCCCAGAGCAGCTGTGGCTGCCCCTGGATCCCTGGCAGTGCCCAAGGCCAGGCTGGATGGTGCTTGGAGCAGCCTGCGACAGTGGGAGGTGTCCCTGCCATGGCAGGGGTGGCTCTGGATGAACTTTAACCCTTCCAACCCAAACAATTCTATAATTCTATGGTGGTTTGTTTACTTTATGAACTTTTATATATCTGCTGGTAGTAAAGGACTAGTATGTTAACAAAAATTAAATCTATCTGGATTGAAACTAAGATACGACCTGCTGTTCATCTGTTTGGGCTTAAGATTTCATCAGGAGAGTTTTTGGAAGGGGCTGACCATCTGTAAAAGCAGCCAAACCATCTTGTCTGGTAAAATGTGCATCTGCAGTAAGTGGAAGACAGAAAATACCAAAGCTAGGAAATGCTTTCCTTATGCCAGTGTTAAAGTTGCATAGTTCAACATCCAGAAAATGTCTAATAAAATCTTAAACGGTTTCTGGAACAACTCTGCTATCATCAATATGCAATTTTCCCTCAGCTTCTAATATATGGAAATGTCAATAGTGCCTTGTTCTCTAAAACACATCAGACACTTTGATATTGCATTTTGGTTCATAAAAGTGTGCTTGAGCTGATAAACAACAGCTGTAGAACAGGTTCTCTTAGATCAAAACAAAAGGTGATTTTTTTCTTATTGACCAAAGGTTGTAAGAAATAGGGCTGGCTTCTGAGACTTCGTTTTTTGTCAGCGAAGTTTTTAAAGCTGATTGTCATGGTAAATCTTGGGTTTAAAGTTGTTTAGAGAAAGAATGGATCTGTTCTTTAACTGACCTCTCTGTTCTGGAATATTTTGCTGTTCTAAGGTAGGACAGATGAAGCATTTATCTTCCTCTTGTTCTTCCCCTGTGCTTAGTCCTGTTAGATGTGCACAGAGTAGGATTAACATCATCTTTAAAAGGAAGATGAACTATTCTTACCTTGCCTACTCTTCATCTCTAAGACAGTGCTAAGAGGCTGAAATTAGAATTTGGAGATCTAATTTCCCCTAAATAAATAATGAAACCAGATATTTCAAGCTTATTCTGGCTTTTTGGAGTTTAGCTCCAAGTCTGAGAACATGAGTTTTTCTATTCCTAGGGATGTCTTCTAAGAATAATACTTTCCTTTGTCTGAAGGAATATTTTTTGACATACAAGGGACTCCGGGGAAAAAAATACAGGAACAGTAAATGTTTTGTTCTTCATGTCCTAAAATAACTTTGCACTTTCTTGTAAATACTTACTACAAGTTAGGAAGTCTGGACTATCTCAACAGTGTATTTCAAAATGAATAAATAATTAATCAGTGTATAAGCAGTGCATGATTTGGTGTGGGAATGGGATGTTTCCGGCAGGCTTTTTCTCTTTTTTCCTAAAACAAGTTGATGCACACTGCTTGATTAACTAATAGTAGTGTGACCAGTGGAACACTGAAAGTAATGAATACAATCTTAGTGTTTGTTTGGACATGAATGGAAACAGTGCTGGGGCTGCCCTGTGATCACTGACCAGTGCAAGGCACAGAAAGAAGCTGAGTTCAGATACAAGGTTGTCAGCTGAGCTATGAAATATGAGCAGTGATAGCCTCCTGCACAGTACACAAGATGGACAAGATGGATTTTTTATAGTTAGGAAAATTTAAGCAACTTTTTTCAATAAATTTAAGTCTCAGTTGTCAGGAACCAGTTTTTTGTATGTCCCAGCTTGCAAATTGGCAGTTCCAGATGAAAACAAATAGTTGGCATATTAATGATAAATATCCACAGACAACTTTTCATTACCAGGAAATAATGACATTTTTCACTATTGACTGCATCCTGCAGAGCAGGATCTATAAAACTTGTGATCCATCATTCTGCTTTTTGTGTACATGTATGTTTTCATTATTAATAAATTGCACTCAAGTAACGACTCAAGTCTTCTCACAGTAGCACTGAAGGCTTTGTAGAAATCAGAACTGTACAATTTGGGGCAGACACTACCATTATATTGGATTTAAGTGGGCATAAGTAGTTACACCAAAGTGCAAAGCCCTGGTAAATCAAAAGCTTAAGTTGATTTCCTTACCATGGAAAGCTGAGGGCTTAGTGGACTTAGAGAAAGTTTCTCTTGGATTTCCCTTTGGACAAGCTCTGTCCAATTTCTGCAATGATCCAATATTGCAGATGTCAGAGCCAAATACCACGTGTTCTTTTAAGCTAATATCTGGGGGTCACCCAAAAGTGAGGGTCTGTGGGGTAAAACATCTGTGCCCAGCAGCTGACAGCTCAGCAAAGGGGGTCAGTCAAACCTTGCTGTTCTCTGCCCCCGCTCTTCCCGTGTCCAAACATCAGCTCACAAAGAGCAGGAGCTGGAGCCTCCCCCGTCTGTGAGGTGAGGGCTGTGATGGCTCTCTGGGGGTTCCAACAGCTGGAATTCAGAGTGACAGCGTGGGTACAGACCTTGGGGTGCTACACAGAGGCTACAAAGTCTGCTGTTGTGCCCTCCTCCTGTTTACTGTGTGTGCAAGTTTATATTGCAGTGGTGCAAGTCATTTCTCATAAGCATGTATCTCGTAAGCACTTACCTCTCAGCTGCTTTCAAAGACCCTGAGAATGTTCTCATGGACATGCTGGAAAACAGTGTTTGATATTAATGGTACAAGTTCAAGGATGAAGTAATGGTAAACAAATTAATTTTTAAAGCCTAAAATAATTGCCTAAGTCAATTCTGTTTACTAATGCATTTATTTGGCTTTCTGATTAAAATGTCACATGAACTTTCATGCTTTATTGCCTTTTATTTTAGCACACATTATATTATGTGGTAGAGTTTTCAATTATACAGATGTAGTCTTGTATTAATTTGGATATCTCACTTCAGTAATTAAAAGAAAGCTTCTTTTCTGTTTTCCTTAATAGCTCTTCTGAGTCTGCCTTTATTTCTGGTGCAATTATTTTGGGTTTTGACATGCAGGGATCTGATTTTCCACTCCAGCCATTACAGCATTGCCTGGTTCTATATTCAGAGCTTTAAAAGGATATTTCATGTGAGAGCTGCCGTAAGTGCTGCTGTGTCATTTGAACGGTAGTGCTGCACCTCAAAGAGCCCCGTGTGAGTCACACAGATTTACTGTGCTGTAGCCAGCTGTATATTCATGAATCAGAAGGCATTAAAAGGAGGCTGGGGCAAGGCAGGAATGCAGGGCAGCTCCAAAGCACATTCCTCTCTTAGTGGTGAGGAATGGCAGCTGTAAATACTGCTGACTGTGAGCCTCCTCCCTGCTCCTGGCAGGCCTCTAGCCCTGGTTTAAGATGCCTCTGACATCTAATTCCAAGTGGTTTGCACTGCTTTACAAGGAGTATTAACAAATGGTAGCTATTTACTAAATGAAGTGTTTGTCACTTCGGTATCCAAAAAGTGTTACGGAGTAAATAGCAATATTCATGTGTGATTGCCAAGGGCAAAATCCTAATCACAAATTGGGAAATCAGAATAGCCAGACTCAATTTGTGTCTGGTACTGGGCAGCCTTGGGCAGGACACATAGGCAATGTTTAAAAATTCTGAATATTCATACACACTTTTAAAAAAATAGCAGGAGTTTGGGTTTTGTCAGTCCACACCTAGAAAACTGGTGTAATGATACTGGCCTGCCTTGCAAGGGTTTTATCCGAGGCTTTGGAAGACTTTTTAATATCAACCAGATATGCAGTTGGGATGCCTCACTGGCTTTTCTTCTGAAACCAAAGAACTGTCCCTCAAAAATCATGGGAAAAAAAGAATGATGGGAGATTTGCTTTCTCTGCTCTGACAATTAAATTTATTTGAATATCACCTTCGAAACATAAGAAGATATTAATATTTAACTTCTTTCTCTCATAGAACCACTTTTAGAAGTACAAGGGAAGTGAAGGAAAAATGTTTTCAAACTTCTGTGAAAAGGTAAGAGTTGCTTTTACCAAAAGGTTCTTTACATATTTATTAAGGAGATTTTGGAGATGGTTTTATGTTTTTCACATGCTTAAATACCACATGCAAGAAACCAGAATTTGGATTGCCAACTCTTTGCCTAAAACCAATGCAGAATATCTGACATTTTTGACCTTCAGCCTAAGAAGGTCTTTTGGGAGAGAGAAGAAAAAAATCTGCGTTCTATCATGTTGCCTATCACTTTTTCTCCTTGTAAAAATCCTCTTAATGGTGTTTTCAGAAGTAACTTCTTAATGGTAAACAATATTTTGGAAATTCCAAGAAATATTTACTTTTTCTACCAAACCAGCTGGGTAGTTGAGTAAACAAATTTAATTATCTTTAAAACCTTCTCGATTTCTAATAAATATCTGCTTTCTTTTCTATTCATGATAAAAGCTGGAACACTGTATTATTAGGAAAGAGCTATCCATGCAACATTTGTCACTCATTTTGTTGGGAAGCACAAAGCTTTGGCAGCACCCTAAATCATTGCTAAAATGAAGTTGCCTTGCACTTTATCAGTTTATATAGCGATGGATTCTAGCAAACTTCTGCTGTCACTGAAATTTGCAATTTCAAAGTCCAGCAGCATAGGAGGCAAAGGAAAAAAAAGACTGAAGTAGATATTTGCTTTTTGCCTGTCTCTGCAGGCTCTTTGCCTGTCTCTCAGTCCTAACAGAATCTAGAAGAATAGAATGATTATGGTGAATATTTGCTAAAAACGAAGTTATTATGGCAGGGCTTTGAGTAGTGCCCAGTACATAAATCCCTGGAATGAAGGTAAAAAGGGCAAGTGAGAAGATGGAGAGCACTGCTGCCTGGTGAGTGTGCAGATGGGTGCAGAACAGTGTCTAACCTGCCCAGAGTGCCAATGCTCCTGCCATTAGCGGGCCTCCAATGAGCCTTGTGGATAGGTGGACAAAGCATAATCAGCAAAACCATCTTGGGCAGCAAAGATCTGAATTGCAGAGGGTGGCAGTCACCTCACAGCTCTGCTCGGCTGAGTTATGCCTTTCTCCTTCCCTGCTCCTCAGAGGAAGTGAGGCTGCTTCTGCTGCTGAGAGGGAGAAGAGCAGCTTCAGCACAGATTCCAGATGTTCCCCAGGTGTGCTCCTGACATCTGAAACCTCGCCGTGTGCTGCCTGCCACTGACCCTGCCTTTGCACGGCATCTTCTGTAGGATCTGCACTTGCAGGGGAGGGCTGTGTTTTTCCCTCTGAAGTTAAGCTGGGGTTTTGCCTGATCATTCCATATGTTGCGTATTCTGGACCATCCCCATCACAGATGTTTCTCTCCACGCATTAAAATTGGGTTTCAGCTCATTCGGCTTCAGCACTTGACTTTAAAAGCCAAACAAATCAAATCCTTTTCTTGAGGGTATAATGCATCATTTTCCCCTCTTTGACTGTGTATTATCTTCTTTTACATATGATCACATCATCAAAATCTAACTTCCTGCATCTGTGCTGGCTAATTAGTGCCTTGGCTTTAAACCTCCTCCCATCAAAAATATACACTTTTCAAACTAGTCAGTATTTTTATTTATTTTATACAAAGTGTTCTGAGCATATTTAATGAGAAGAGGAAGAGTGCTGGTTTCTCTAAATTAGACATGCCAAAGAAGAGTGAAAAGATTATGGGATGTAGAAACAAAGAAACCAGTGAGTTGGGGGAAAAAAGAAAAAAAAGGAGCTGTAGATCATTGTTTCTGTGGCCAGAATATATTCAGATGTTACAGGCTGGTGGCAGTGTTATAGACCATGCTGTTCTGGTGTCTGGGTAATTCCTTTTGAATGGCTGCAGCCATAGCCATGAGGAAACCTGTATTGCACTGATAAAAATCAGTGAGAGTTTTCCTATGAAAAAGAGTCACAAGGATGGGTAAAATGGAAGCAAAAAGCTGTGATGGGGCAACACATGTAAAGGAGATGGAGAATTTTAACAGTAGCAAGCAGCGTTTCCTATGCATGTGCTCTCATTTGCAGCATTACCTTTTTTTTTGGTAAATAATGTGATATTACACCTAAGTTTGAAAGAGTTTGTTTAATTCACCAAACAGAACATCCTGTGTACTTCACTTTTTTTACTACCTTCAATAGCAAATATTCTATCCACTAAGTACATGTAAATGCACACATTCACTCAGATTTTAATGCCTGAAAATCAACATGAGTTGTAATTTAAAGCATACAGGCTATAAAATCATATCTAATTAATGGATTTTAATTAAAATCAAAAGAGTATCTCCTTTTGATAGGGTATCTCAAAGTACATTTACTTCATGGTTTTGAACGTGACCCTTTTGAGTACATAAACATGTTACAACAGAGTAAATTTTTTCTGAATATCTGCTTGTAAAGCAATATGCACAAAAGGATTTTACAGAGTGTAAAAGACCAGACAGAACTTGATGCTTATATCCTGCTTTTCTTTTCTGTCTGAGCAAATTGTACTTATTCAGCAGTAGAATTGCTTAATTTCCAGTTTAATTTTTTGTTCCAGGATTTCTGGTAAGAATTGTTTGCTCTGGATGTAGGTGTAGATCCTAATGCTCCAATGCCCAAGTATCAGAAGGTTTGTACTGTACTCAAGCCAGCCAAATGAAATTTCCATATTTACTTCTTTTTTGTTACGTATTCAGGAAGTACTGCAGTCATTTTAACTATGATTGTTCTGGCTGTGGTTCTGAACTCACAGCTGATGGCAGGAGAAGGAAAGATCAAAAGAGGTCAAGAAGAAACAAGTGTTAGGATTTGGGATTTCAGAGCCTCGTGGTGGAGTTAGGCTTTGTGGAAGTTAATGGGACATGGCAGATGGCCCAAATTCAAAAACTTTCTGTAAAGTGCCAGTGGCCTGTGTAATCCAGGAGTGCCTCTGGCTGAGCTGCAGGAGTGCACTGGTCATGGAGAACAGGATGGGAACGGGAAATCCAGTGTAAACAAGGCCTGCAATTCCTCCCAGGCCCCTTTTGTGACCTTGGGGATAACGAGAATCAACACTGGCAGAGCTATGGCACCAAGAAAAGCGGTGGTACCTTCTGCAAGGTAATCTTGCATTCATTTTGGGAGGAAATGTTCCATAACTCAGGCATGTCCCACCAGCCTACCAAGATGTCATTGCTCAGGTTCCTGCCTGAAAAGGCAGCATTTCTTAAATAACACAGCTGAAAGATAAATGAATGGGCCATAATTTAATGAGATTAAATGGACAGAACTTTGGACACTTGTCACAGCTTCTGCAATGCCTCATACCTGAACAAGGAAGAATTGCTAAGTTCAGAAATGCCAGGATCATTAATCAGCCCTTTGATGCTGAGGTGATGTGATATAATGTTCACAGCTTGTAGAATATAGGAATTCATTTTGCCCTGATCTGCCAATCTATTTTATGTTGGGTTCAGCCTCAGTGTAAAATCCAGAGAACTAAAGTAACTGAATTCATTGATTTATGAATATGATTTCTGAAAGACCACGTAAAACAACATAACAGGAAAAGGATATATCTGGCTGGAGCACTTTTCATGCAAGTTGCAGAGATAATTCCTTCTTTGGCATTGGCTGAGCTGAGGGTGTCTCTGCCACAGAAGCCCGAAGCTGCCATAAGTCTTGGGGCCTGACCTGTTGCCTGTGGAAAGCAATTAGAGGTTGGAGGGCTCCCAGCTGACTTTGTGGAAGAATACAGTTTTGTTCCTAAAAAAATGGCAAATGCTGCCATAGCCTTGTTAGTGTGGGATCACATGAAATATTGTTGAATAAATCTGAGACCACATCTTGTGTTGTACACAATCCCAGATGTCCACCAATGAGGACAAAATTAGGACAGGGATCCTGCCTCCTTTTCAAGAAATATAGCAAGGAAAGACCTTAAGGAATTGGGTATCTCTGTGAGCAATAAGAATATCCAGAGATGTCACATTTAAGTCAATCTTCATCCTTTGAACGACACAAGATTAATTTGGAGGCTGGAGAAGAGATCCCACAAAGGTGTCTGTTCTGTATATTCCCTCTGAAATTTGATCACAGGCCACTGCCAGAGATATCTGAATAGTGACAATATGTAAGGCACACATCTAATTCAGTTTGTCAGGTTTTTTCCCTCTTCTCTGATGAAGCAAGGGGACTTGAATTTTACAGAATTTTTCTCATAAAAAATGAGGTGCAGTTATGAGTCAAGATACAAAATGAGATTTCTCTCTCTGGCATTCACAGAAAAGTAATGATGTGACAGGACAGTGCCAAAGGTGTTAGCACCAGGAGAAAGCACTGCTTCAACTCAGTCAGCCCTGTCACCTCGTGAGAATGCAGCTGTTTAACCTCCCTGTCCCAAAGGCTCGAGCTGAGCACGACTGCTCCCCACACACACACACCAAAACCGATAGCTGATAAAACAGATCAGGGTGATGCGGAGACAGCAGGATTAGGGCAAAGCCAGAGTGTTCGCGAGAGACATCCTCATCCTGTCCTGGTGAGGGAGAGGGGATGGGAGAGCCGGGAGAGGGGATGGAAGTGCCAGGAGAGGGGATGGAGTGCCGGGAGAGGGGATGGAGTGCCGGCAGAGGCGGCTGCTGACACCTACCGGCACTGGGCACCTGCGCTCTCCTCCAGCCGGGGAGAGCCAAGATTTCAGCGCCGCACCTGCGGAATAAGCCTTGCTTTTAAAACTGCAGCTCCTTCAGTCCCCACTCCTCACTTGCAGCAGCTCTGTAGTGCCCGGTTGTGCAATAATTCTCATATTTCCCTTTGTAACTCACCTCAACAGCCTGTGGTCGAAACACTCAGCAAAAGAAAATACTTTCACCTTTGTGTCAGTTCGTCGCGTTAATGTGGTGTCTATCTAAACTGAATGCAGTAGAACAGCCTTTAAATGGTCACTAAATTGTTTTATGCAGAACCAGAATGGTGCTATAGAGACCACATAAAAAGTTTTCAGCCCTGACCAATTGTTGGATCATTGTGTTTCAAGGTACTGAGGCAAAACCTTGAAATCCATTTCAGAAAAGGATGTTGAGAATGCCCATTGTCTTTCCAAAAGCAATCCTGGCACTATACGAATTTGGTATTTTGTCAGCCAAGAGTGCTAATACTTAAAAAGTGACTGGACAAAATCATGCAGGAAACAACTGCCAAGAACTGTTGAATTCAAGCGCATTTACTGGTTTCAAAGATCCTGAGTCTGAAATTTTTGGAAGCTGGTGATGCCTGAGGAGCATCCCTGTCTCTGTGCCTTGTTCTCATGCTTTTCCTGGGGCTGTGACCAGACAGTGCTACTGCACCTTTGGAGTGACCTAGTGAATCATTCTTTAGGGTTAGGGGAATAATATTTTATGGCTTTTTTTTTGTTGTTGTAACATCCTTAACTAAATATCACAACTATCTTTCCCCATTTTGTTGCTTTTAGTGAGCTGATTTGATTTGAATCACATTTTAGAGATGTACTCTGCAATCCTATCTAATGAATAAAAATCTAAAAAGTGTCCCAATATAAAGGCAAAAGATTGTGTTGCATTTGAAATGCCACATAAATCCATATTTCCTGGCACGCATGGGCTGCTGATTTCAAAATTGTGTCTGATGTGATTAAGCATTTTCTTCATCTGTATTCTATCACTTGTATTATGTCTGTTTAATTTCCTTCTTTGGAAAGAGATCAATGGAAAAAGGAAATACAGAGAATGTTGAGATACCCCCTTTAGCATTTAATGTTGTTGTGTGCAGGATCCCAGCTAGCTAAAACTGAAAAAACAATATTAAATACTGCAATGTTAAGGGTCAAAAGGTGCCAAAAATCAAGCACCTCACCTCTACCTCTCTTTATTCGTCATATCATTTTGGCAGGATTTTAGATCTGTTGCTGCTCTATCAGAAGGGATGTCAGCCACCTGTATTCCTTGATGTTTAAAGAACTTAATCTGCTCTGCTATGCCCTGTTTCAGAGCAGGGGCACATCATCTTACAGCAGTCCTGTGTTTGGCAGCTTTTAGCAGTGTTTGCTGTGTTGTCTTCAAGCAAAATGAGTCATTATTTCTGTTGGTATGATTACATGGATCACTTCAGTTTTTCCACCTTGGATCCCAAATGCAACTGAACTGCATTTTTATTTGAAACTGGTTATAGTGAATAATCTAGGTCTGGAAATTGCAAAATACTGTGTGATGTTGTATTGTTGGAATAGGATGGTCTGAAAAAATTGTGGTTCAGGATTTTCAGCATACATAAAAGTTTTCTAAATGAGCTCTATCTTCTCTGTTGCTCAATTTCAGTTCTCTAATATTGAATTTAAATTGTCTGACAAGAAAGATCTGCAGGTGCTTTACACAATTAAAGTCAGACTCAGACCATGATCAGATGTGAGAGCTTTTTCTCAAACTGAAAGTTCCTGTTACATTTTTTTCCCCTGTGAAGTCCAGTACAGTCCATATCCAGACACCAGTAAATCATCTGAGACCCTAATGGGAATCCAACAGAGGGAAACAGTTTCTGAGCAGTGAGATTATGTGTATGTGCTCCTATTCCCTGTCATAAATGGAATAACTCGATGCTGACATAGAAAACTGGGGTTCGGCAGTGACTGTGAAATGAGGCAGTGAGATCAGTAAGGGCTAAAGAGGCAGCCCGTGTTTCTGGAGTAACAGAGCTCAGCCCAGCCGTGTGCTCTCAGCGGCCGCAGCAGCCGCGCCGAGCGAGGGCACCGCCGGGGCTTCCCCAGCGCGCTGCAGTGCGGGGCCGCGCCCGCGGGGCGGCGCTGCACACAACGGCTGGAGCGGCAGCCGCGGCCGGGGAGCGGGGCTGGAGCGGCGGCGAGCGGCACCGGCCGCGAG
>VXBC01007984.1:244597-283982 GCA_013399945.1 Ploceus nigricollis
ACCCCAGATTCATCCCGGAGAAACCCCAGATTCATCCCGGGCCTGCAACTGTGACAGCCTGAGACAGCATCGGGACCGGCTGCGAGCGGCACCGGGAGCGGCTGCGAGCGGCACCGGCCGCGAGAGACCCCAAATTCATCCCGGACCTCAAATTGTGACAGTCTGGGAGAGCATCGGGACCGATGCGGGACTCGGGCTCCGAGCGGGCACCGGCGGTGGTGAGAGATGCCAAATTCACCTGGGAGCTGAAACAGTGACAGCCTGGGAGGGCATCGAGACCGGCTCCTGGCCGGGACGCACGGCGGTGCTCGGGCTAGCGGAGAGATGCCATCTTCTCTCGGACCTCAGTGACAGCGCGTGAGCGGCATCTGCTCACCAAAGCTGAACCAGCCTGCATTTTCCAAAAAGAATTCTGGCTTTGGTCTTGATTGCAGGGCAACGTGTAACAGGATAGGCAGTGTTTATTTGGCAAGGCAGTTCTGAATTAGTTGCTAGAGAATATGAAATGTCACACAAATATAATGTTTTTTTCCTGCCGTCAGTGTAACGCATATGTAGCATTCCAGAGCAAGACATCTACACGGTTTGACAGCCTCTTATAGTAGTGCCCCTGAGAACATTCTCACGCAGAAGGTCAATAGCCTGATTTTTCATGGAAGCCGTGCACCTGTAACTTATTTGTGGTTGCACCCACAGATAAGTGTAGTCGTGATAACTGAGAATTGTTACTCTGAAATTGATGGGTCCTGACAAAAAATATGTGGTTGAATGACCTGAAGTAGTTCAGAAGTTGTAGTGCTATTACTTCCTGCTATTTCAGTAGAGGAATGAAGGGTTCTGTTCTAGGACTGCATGTAGTTACTCCAGATTAGGTCAAATTTAGATGCAACATGAACTGCCATTTTTTTTTTCATGTGCCTACTTCTAGTTTCAGATATTCTTCAGGATTTTCAAGTGGAAACAAACCAATAAATATATTTACTATACTATCCAGCATAAACTTTTGATACTGAATCACCATGGATCTGTCCAGTGTCTGCCAGACTGGAAGTGCAGCCCACGGGTTTGGCAGTTGTAACCATTTTAGAGCACTAAAAATGCACTGAATAAACAGTGCTCAATTCCACTGCCAAGCAAATTGTGGGGAAGTGTGAGTTTTGCATATTTCTGTGCTTACTGTAGTTTTTCTCAGAGCAGATTTTAGGATGCAAGAAAAGTTTCTCTGTTATATGGGAGTGGTTGGGGAAACAACGTAGAATTATCTTGAGGTTAGGGAAAAATGGTGCACCTGACTTCTAAAATGCAAATGCTGCAGAGATTCTCTGATAAGAGAGCAGATGCAGTTTTGCTGTGGAACCAGAGCAGTGTGTGAGGAGGGCAGCATGATGAGACCGACACAGCTCAGACACCAAAGGATCATCAAATACATGAAAGATTGGCAAAGAGAAAGGGATTAGGCTCCTCTCTTTATCCCCTACAGACAGCATGAGCAGCAACAGGCGTGGGTTGCAGCACAAAGCATCCGAGTCAGACATAAAGAAACACTTTCTGATGGAAATAGAATAAGCGCTGGAACACATTTCCTGCGGTGAAACTGCAGTGTCTCCACCGCTAAAGGTCTTTAAGTGCAGGTAGATAAACATTTGTCTGTCTGGAGTGACCTAAGCAGAGCTGATCCTGCGCTGGAGCAAAGGGCCTGGATGACCCCTGGGGTTCCTTCCAGCCATAATATTTTATGGAGCGCTTTGTGCTCAGGTTCCAGATGGGCTTCACCTGATTAACTGGAAATGACCCTTTTTGCAACTTCGGTGTTCAGTTCCTTGAGAGTTTGTTCCATAATCACTTTCGTATGCAAAGCAAGAAGTTCAAGGGCTTTTGTGGTTTCTCATCCCTCTTGCATTCCAAGCATTTGCTTGCCTTAAACTTGATGTACTTTGTCCCATCTTTCCCCTGCTTTCCCCTTCCCGCTCCCGTGAGTGTTAATGCTTTTCACTCGCTCTATCTGGCACACACGGGTCCCTTTTATCAAAGGACTTTCACACCTGAGGCCTCCAGTCACATACTTGCAGTAAAGTAACAGCTTAAAAGCAAATCCTTTTAAATCCTGAGGCCAAACACCGTAACAAACATATCTTCTCAAGGGATCAGTTTCCAAATGCGCTTTTGAACCTAAGTCCCAGCAGGCATTTGGCTTTAAGTGTGTGATAGGACTTTATTTATTTATTTATTTATTTATGTATTTATTTATTGCAGAGCCATTCCCCCGATTCATTGTTCCCATCTCAAGATGTGCTATTTAAACCTGTACCTCTGGTGAATTCTGCCATTGAAGTGCAGATGAGCAGAGTGCTGCTGGGTGGTGAAACATTGCAGGAGAAAAAGACATATCAAAATAAAATCTTAGGAGAAAATGTCGGTTCCAGGGAAAATGTGCCTCTGGTTTCGGGAGGGAGAGGAAGGGGAAATCATGGGTTTGAATCAACGTTTCTTTGAAAATCTGCTGTATGTGGGGCAAGGTGCTCAGGCTGTGGCAGTTGGAAGGAGACCTTAGAAGTGTGAGTGAGCTTTGTGAAATATTGTGCAAGATGTGCCATAAACTACTTAAGGTGCTTTGCAGGTCTCCTGCAATGAGGTAACGCCTGAGATATTTATAAATAGTAGTGCCTGGATTCTCAGTTTGCAAACTGGTACCTGCAAAATGTACAGCTTGCCTTAGGAGACAGCAGAGTTCATTGTGTAGAATTATTTCCTGCACTTGCAGATTAATATTAGCACTCTCCAGGGCCTGCTCAGGCATGCAGCTCTGCAGATTGCAATTAGCTGACGACTTCTGTATTTTCAGTGGGTATTATTGCCTGGGATGTTCAGCCCTGTGTGAGCTCAATGGGTTGTTTATATAATATCACAGTGGTTTCAGTCCACGCTGAGCACTGCCAAACTGTAAAACAAGATCAACCCCACATTCGGGAGCACAGTTCCCTGAGGACAGGGCCAGGTACGAGATAAGGCTTGATTTTAATCTCTCTCTTGTCATCTGGATCTGCTGACAGTTCATTTTCAGGTGACTACGTACTCCAACTCCATCACTCACCTTCCCTTCCTGGCTGTCAGTTAAGCTCAGTCACATTAGGCTGTTATTCTTGTTTGAGGAAAGATATCGAGTAATCATCATAATGTGAAGTCTTAAATAAAAAATGCCTTCACAGCATCTTCTTTTTGGATCTTTTTAATTCCTTGTAAATCAGAGCCACTCCAGAACTTCAGTATCTGCTTACATTCTCTTATTCTAGTAAATCTATCTTTTCATTCATACTCTTTTTCTTTCTCACTTGTAAAGGAAGGTTTGTTTTTTCATGCTGTGGGACTTAAACTACTAAGTAATCTCAGTTCTCTCCCTTTCCCTGAAAATTCCTTTATTCTCATTTTACTGAAAGAGAAAGGGGGATTGTCAATGGAGACAAAAGTTAGAAAACCCAGTTCTGTAATTCTGTGTAAATCTATCCCTCCAAATACCACTTTTCCATTTGCCCTAAAACCCCTGTGACACTTTCCAGACCCCTGACACAATTTGGTTACTCTGTGTCCTGTTCCCCAGCTCGATGGAGGTGTCAGGTGAAAATCTGCGGCTTATCTTCAGTACCTTGGAACCCTTCAGATTTGTTTCTAACTCAGCTCTTATTCACACATGCAAATCTCCAGCCCCGTTTATCTGATGCTTTAAATTCAGGCTAGTTAGTGTGTTGGAGAGAGAAGTTGAAGCTTTGATTTCAACTGATGCTTGATGTAATTGGCTCTCAGCAATTCAAGTTATCCAGCTTATAAAATGTTAATTTAGCTCCTCTTTGCAGACCAGTGCTTTTTGGTTTATTGTTACTCAAGATACAATAGTTTGAAATATGTTATTTCAAGAAAGTAACTCACCTTTGCTGTTACAGGGAACAAAGGGGCATTAATGCATCCAGACACTGAACTGAAGAAAAGCAGGCCATTCTAAAGACAAATATTAATTTTATTACGATGAATTAAAATTGCAAAGACTTAGAAAGGTATTATGAACTTTTTTCTAAGAAAGGAAGGCAAACAAAAACAAATGCTTAAAGCTAAATGTGCCACAGATAATGTGATGAGTCAGGACCCTGTCTAAATTTTTGCTATGTTGAAGGTTGCCTCAATGAAGCATGTAAATAATAATTAAAAAAAAAAGAGTAAAAAAGTTATTATTTATTCCACATCGTCTGCACCAAAGGAGGGTGACTATAGTTCAATCCTTTCTTCTTAAGAATCAGAACCCCAAAGGCAATCTAATGTAGCCTAAAGCAACAGATTCATAATTATATTAATAGCCATATGCTCCATTTCAGCTAAGCACCCCCCGGCAGTGTGGTAATCCTCCCTGATTCTGAAAGTTACATAGGAGTCTGCAGATATAAAAACGAACAGAAATTGAATCTGTAACAGAATAGAAGAGATTGTAACTAAGTTGAAAGCACATCCTTTGGGCACAATCAGCAGAGGGGATATCTGTGGGATATTGAAATGTAAATGAGCTGTAGCACATGAAGCCCATTGTGCAGTTCGTTTGTTCGATTGAGTTCAGATACATGTGTTAGCTCTCACCGTTTCTGTGCTGCTCCATCCCCTCGGTGCAGGGTGCTCTGCTGGAAGGGCTCAGGTTTGGGTACCGTGTCTTCAGTGCCCTGCAAAGGGAACATTTGAGTTCAGATACATGTGTTAGCTCTCACCGTTTCTGTGCTGCTCCATCCCCTCGGTGCAGGGTGCTCTGCTGGAAGGGCTCAGGTTTGGGTACCGTGTCTTCAGTGCCCTGCAAAGGGAACATTTCCCCCCAAGAACAGCTCTGGCCGTGAGTGGCAGCCTTTGACCTCGCCCACACCGTAACTGCCATCAGCTCCAGCCCAGGTTGTGTCCCCATCTTGTGTCCTGTCCTAATAAACACAGCCACGCTGTGCCATGGGAAATGTGCTCCTGCCCTGCCTCGTGTCAGGGATGTCACAAACACTGGGGATTTCCACTCCTTTGGTCTGTTCATTTCTATTCCTTTGCTCTTGTCAGACAGCACGAGCATGTCCCCAGAGGACTGATCTTCCCAGCGCCTCTTTCAAGTCGAACAGTTCCATTATTCCTCTTCTGCAGATTAAGATTTTTTTTGAAGTTGTAACTAAGAAGGGTAAATTTTGAGACAAGTTAAATGCCCAGCTCACTGAACTCTGTGGAAGAATAAAGCCTTCTATCTGCTAGTGGCTATCTTTCTCTGGAAAACATTAATCCTCAGAACGGCTGGGGAAATGGGAGTAAATAAAATCACTCTGCAAATTGTACAATCAGCTGAAAAGGGGGTTACACGTTCAAAGCTTTGCATTTGCAAAACTGCCAAAACCCCCTTTGGATTCTTGCAGCAGAAGACCCTCTGGAAAAGTTGTATTTTCTTTTCAGGTCTTTAAACAGTCCTCATATTATCAAACTTGCTACACATTTGCAGGTCAATTCTTCAGCATACAGATATTTCTCTGCTCATTCCAGTGGCCATTTTTGAATTTGAGATGTTTGACAAGCTTATACATTGCCTGAAAAAATACTGAATTATCAGCAAACTTGCAGTTTATCTGCAAAAGTGATGGGATTGATGTGAGTGAGCACAGGTACCCAAATGTTCCTCATCTTTGCATCCAGGAGTTCTGTCTTAATTTTCTCTATATTCCCAGTCTGTACATATGAAACATATCTCCATATTCCAACTGTCTATACATATGAAACCTACAAAATTAAGGATTCAGAAATTTGTATGGAAACTGCATTTCCTTCGTCTATTCAGTGTTCAGCAGAGAAGTAGGATTTCTAAAAGGGCCTGAGATGTTTTTGAAAAGACACAGGACTGTATTTAAGAAGTGTTTACGTTACTTTCAGCTTCCCGTGATCACCTGTAAATCACCTGAGCTGAGTTTTCCCTCGCTGTTACCTTGCACGGGATGAAGGCAGCCGAGGCTGTTAAAACCATTTCTTTCTCGTGCTGTAGCGTGGCCTCAGAGGGGCAGTGTGAGCATCCCGACATTCCCTAACGCTGAAGCATTTCTCCCGTGCTGGATCCTGGCACACGGATGCTTTTTACAAGGTTGATTTAAAAACAACTATAAAAAGATGTATATAAAATGTTTCCTTCCCTTACGTTTCTTGCTATCTACAGGAGCTAAACATACCTTGGCGAATTTATCTGCGAGCACTCGAGCTCTCCAAAGCCACTGCACTTAGGGATAGAAATGCCAAGCTGACTCCAGGAAGTGAAAATGTACAGTGTAAATTAAAAAGTGAAAGCTCTGTCTCCTATCAGTGAATTTGCGAATTCTCTCCTGTGGGGTGTCAGGGACACGATTTCAGATAAAGCTGATGTAAATTAGATATTTAATAATCCAGCCAAACCTGCCCTTAATCCATATTTTGTGTTGAAAGGCCAGTTCACAGATTATTTTTTTAGAAACTAATAGCACGATCCTTTTAAAAAGGGAAGTTTTTATCATGTTCAGCTGGTTCTCTCATGGCTGTGTCAGCCTTTCTGCCCTAAACTGTGGAGTTTAATGTCATTGTATTTATAAGGATGCTCCCTGCCCTTCTCCCACATTCCTTTTCCTACTGTCCTTCCTTTGATGGAGCTCATTTTGTTGTCATACAGACTATATGCCAAATGTTCCTCCAGTGATGATTATTTTAGATCAAAGGTTATTTTCCACTGACCTTATTAAAAAAAGATAGTAGGGAGTAATTTTTTTTGTTGGTTCCACCACAAAAGTAGCTGCAAAGCAGTGGGAAGAGGGGGTTCCACAAATCATAGCACTTCCTTTTTCTTCAGCTGCCCTTATCAATGACTCTAAAGACAAAGGCAGAGAGAAAAATAGAAAAGAGAGGTTTATTTGTGATTTTTAGTTGAAGTTGGTTTTTTCTTCTTTAATGAAAATGTGGTATGGCAAAATTAATTAATTAGTGGAAAAGTTGGCAGGCATTTTTAAGAGCCCAGAAACTTGGTAAGGTTTGTTTTTTTTAGACAGATTTTTAAAGTTTCTTTCAGGAACTTTCACCTCTTTCTTTGCTGGCATTTACGCTGTTCCACATTGACTTACTTTTTTTCTTTTAAATTGTCTGGTTGATAATCATAATTAGGTTAAACCTGTTTTAGCAGCTTTGTTGTCAGAACTGATGAAAGGACCACGGCCCTTACATATTTTCTAGTCAGCAGATCCAATCACAGATACTGCTCCCTGCAAAGCCTGTGTTCAGTGCTGGCTCCTGGCGATTACAGCTCGGGCAGAATTGGGAACAAGTCAGCAAGAACTTGCCTGTGAGAAAGCAGTGATACACGGCTGCCTCTTTAGAACTATCCATTTCTGTTATCTCTTTTTTGTGTTGCGTGTTTTAATGTTTGTTTATACGTTACTGTTGTAAACAAGCTCCCCAGCTCACTGGCTTGTCCTGCCTGTCCAGCAGAACCCTCCCTGTGCAGGTGACCACGGTTTGGGAGCAGCCAGAGTCACACTGCCCCAGCCTGCAGGGGAATGGATCCTGGGCTGGTGGTGCCACAGAAAGAAGGGCCAGCAATTCACAGCTGCAGCTATTGTGGTTGGGGCATGTGAAACCGTTTTTAATAAGAATATCCTCCCACATCCATTCAGCATCTGTGCCTCACTAAGTCCTAATGATGTGTAATAACAGTTTCAGCCAAGCACAAACAAGTGTTCTCTCCTTATAAAACACGAGCTCCATCTTCCCTCTATTTAGGAATTATATCCTATTATAACAAACAGGGAACAATCACCCTGCTTATCTATAGTAAGAACATTTCCCATTTAAATTATAAATCTTTTAGAAACCTAGGAACTATTGAAACCAGGACATCATTCCAGACTTAGGCATACGATGAATCAGAACCTGCATTATGGTTCTGATTTGCAAAGCTGAATTGAAGTCACTGAGCTGTGTCTAGTTAGCAGTGATAAGACAGTGGTTCAGAAATGGTCCTGGATTAATGCAGCCTCCCTGGCACAGGCTCAGTGATTACTGCCCATGGACACTGTTGATGCATTAATATCAGCAGCTCCTCGCTGGGGACCAGGACACAGCGCTGATCAGACACCCTGGAATAGATGGTTTGCTAAAGTACAGTTTCAGGATCTAATTTGAGACAAGATCAACCAAAAGAGAAATCAAATGCCTTTTTTGAAAAAAACCCCATACTGCAATAATGTGAAAGATGGAGAAGAAACTACAGAACCACAGTGCACAGCAAGCCTGCAGGAAAGGAAGATCACTTACCTCTAGCTGCTGAATGGCATTAAGGTGTCACAATGCCTGTGGCTAGCTGCACAGAGCCAGGGAAAGGAGCAAGAAGCTTTGCCACCTTTTGATTTCTCCATTTGTTATATATCATCCATTTATGTTAGTCCTGGCTTGCTTTGATTGGAATCAGAAGCTGCCTTGTGAATGGTGCAGATACATGTTTGGCTTTTCTGCACCCTTACAGCAGTATCTACATTCCCCAAGAAATCCTCTAATTCAGAGAAATCTGACAGTGACATCTAGACTTAGCAGAAAACACTTCACATCCTTTGAGGGTTTTTTACCTTCAGTCTCTAAAATAAATCTAATTTTAAACACCTACATTTCAGCCACAGTTTCTTTGTACAAAACCTCTGTATGTGGAAAGCAAGGGTTAGGCTGATTGCACCCACTTCTCACCTGTTTGATTTACTGAGCATCCCTCGGTGCTCTGTAGAGCCAAATAAAGGGCTAAATTATTACAGCTCCGTTGTGGAAGGGCAAGAGACACACACACACAAAAATACCTGTGAAAAAAATCGGGCCAAGTGAACTCCTGACCCCAGCTTTACTGCTTTCTTGATTTTTTTTACTTTTCTTTAAGTACAGCATCCTTCTTGTATTCCTTATCCTCTAATTTGGCATTCCACAAGGATTTATGCAGTGTACATAGTCCTTGCTTTTAAGTTTTCTAGAACAACAACACAGAAGCAGAAAATCAGCTAAGAGAGTAACATTGCTTGATGGGCTTCATTTTAAGCCCACTTTTTGTTGGAATGTAGAATAAGTGAAAAGTGAGAATACTCTGAGAAAGTCCCAGTTATGAAAATACTAAAATTTCCAAGCAATAACTTGAGCTCTTCTTGCTCCCTTTCCCCCATTCCTCCCCCTCCAGGAGCACCAGTGTTCCAGCTGTCCGACATTGTGTAAAAAGCCAGGGTCACGTTGATGTCACATCTTTGCTGTGTTCCTCAGCTTCTTTGCACGCTCCTTGAGGTTGCTAGGGTTTGGCATTTGGATGTTACCGATGTGCTAATTACAGAGGAATTTGAGCATCTCCGGCAGTCGGCTTTCTGACCGACTTCATTGTTGTAGCTGTGGTCTGTAATCATTGCAAGATTTACCTCCCAAAATCCATAAAGCCCATATCTTTCTCACTCTGTATGGAATAACCTGAAATATGGCCTTTTAAAAGAAATTACCAACAATGGAAACCTCCCCACCAGAAAATGGTGAAATCCTGAAAGCTGGGCTTTTACACGAGATACTTTGGTGTGTCTGACCTGCTGTACAGATCTAATGGGTGGATCCAAATGGAGTCCCATGGCCACCTGCCAGAGTTTTAGAATGGAATAAGAGTCTTTACTGGCTTTGGTTCCATTCTCTCAGGTGGGCTGGGTTTTTGAAAACTCCATGGATGGATTTATGGATTATGTTGGAAACTGCATTTGCTTAACGGAGATCTTAATCAAATGAGCTGCTTACAAGTGCAGTTGATAGGATTGCCGCCTTCACTTTCCTTGGGTTCTCCATCTTCTCAGTGTTCTTGTGGAATGAGCTGCGTGGAGCATTCCTTCAGCTCTCACACACACTGAAGTCAGCCCTGCACACATCTCCTCATTCAGAGCTGGCTCTGGTGATCTCCACAGGGAACGACAGTGCAGACTGGAGCTGGGTGCCTGTGACTGCCCATCCTTCCCACCAGGGCAGGGTCCAGTGAACCACACCAAAAGCAGGGCTCGGTGGCTCTTAACCAATTTAAACCACAAACAGGTTATTTCTGACTTCAGCACAGTGAAGTTAGCACAAATCCTTCCCCAGTTCACCCCTCGTGTGGGGTTTTCAGGTGTACTTCATTCTGCACTGCTGTCGTAGTTTAAGAGGTTACATGCAAAAATGTTTGTTATGATCACTCTAAAAAGCATGTTTGCTTAATTCAATGATAACTTGCTTTTTGCTTAACAGCCAATTTTCACATTTTTTCTTGTTTTAGAGGAAGGATTGTACACAGCCCAGGAGGTTTTTGTAAAAGTGAGGTTTCTATTAATAGGCTTCAGCTCTGTAAAATTTTCTATGTGTGCTTCATTTAACTGGCAAGTGACATCTCCAGTTCCAGGGTGATTGCCCCCATCAGAACTGCTCACTGCATGTCAGGTGCACAAATCTAAAACACTTCCTTCACTTGTTTATTCAATATACAAGAGACTGGAGGTTTCTCAATAAAGGCTTTTCAGAAAACTTCCACAGGCCAGGTTCCCATCTTTGCAAAAGCCCTGTGAAATTCCCAGTGCTCTATTCCACACCGTCCCGTGCAGCAGCTGCAGCAGCTCCGGGATCAGACTGCCAGCAGGCAGCCTTGCTGTCCCCCAGACACCATTAGCAGCAGACTCTTCATGAAGGTACATGTCAGGAGATTAAATTTTCTTGGCAAGCAAGGTAGCCCAGGGTTAAAAACATCAGAACATCTGCATGCTGGTGTCCTTCAAGTTTTAGCATGCTATCTTCAGGATTATGCCCCAGATTAAAGAGTTTTATTTTACCATCAAAGTTCTATAACGAGAATCTCTTGGAACAGGAAACATGATCTGCTCTGCTCACTGCTCTAGGGGCTTTCTTCATCTTTTCAGGAGTTTGAAAACTAATGTTCTTTGACATTCACTTTGCACTGACACTTGATAGCCAGTAAATCAAAATAAAAATATAAATTTGATCTCTGGAAATCAAGATTAGTTTAATGTTTACTATCCTGATGCAAATTTGATTCCTCTTCCTATCTACAGGGGGTCAGTTAGAGGTAGTACAAAGGTTTGTGTTGACATCTGACTAACTGAAACAATATTTTGGCTAACAAGAGACTGTTTATTTAATGTCTCTCAGTTCATACATATAGCAGAGCTTCTGTGTATTATTAGTTTAATTTGCCTTCTGTTTCACATGTGAAACTGCAAGATTTATATTTTTATGACAAAGCTTTTCCCTGTAGTGAGAAAAATACAATGTATGTTGATGGAACTGATATGCCTTTCTTTAGTTAATGACTCCATAACTTAAATTTTCAGTGTAGCCAGAAGCAAAAATTTAAGACTGATAGGTTACATATATATTTAATTTTTTAAATAAGCCTAAGTATCTCGATTGTGATCTGAAAAAGTGTCAAAAATTTCCACAAGCAAGCTGTGGAAAGCCTGGCAAACTGTTGAACCTTTTCTCTGTACCTTCCCATGCCTTTGCCTTCAGCTCTCCAGGAGCAGCCCCACTGTCCAGTGTGCAGGAGGGTGGAACCACAGCACCGAGCTGCTGGGAGGACATTCCCAGTGCCTGGAGCATCACAACCACTCAGAACAGTGACAACATTTTTTAATTTTAATTTTTTAACATTTTATTTAGCTGGAAGACTCTTCTGAAGTGAAACTTACTGTATGTTCTGACAGTGGAGTAATCCAAGTACTCTACAAGTAATAATACAACAGGTCTCAAACACGGACCATGTGCTACTGTAAGACAGCTCATATTCTAGAAATACATTTTTCATACATTTGCACTACAATTAAAATTATGAAAATCACTGTAATAGCAGAATTCCTCAAGGGTAAACAAGTAAAACAGGATTTGCTTTGTTAATAAGGAGTGAAAAAAACCCCAAGCAACTTCAATTCAAAAGCAAAAGCACACACACACAAAAAATAAACTCTAAAAAAACCCCACCCAAAAAAAAAAAAAGTAAAGAAAAAACAAAAATCTTGTGTAGTAAAAGCTCAGCAGCTTGTGTGCTGTGAAAGTGTTCTTGGAAACACATTAGTTTAAAAGCAGGCATATAAACATCCCGTCTGTGATGCACACAGATATGCGAGTTTGTGCAGGGCATTTTGACATATTCCTGTTTCTGTGCTGGCACCAAAAAGACCATTTGTTGATCTTGATCTCAGACTATTTTAGAAAATGTGCAATTAAAAAGGGTGTGTGCTGGGGGAGGAGGTAGGATTGCTGGAGAGGAATCACTCCTAGCCAGGCTGCTAACCTACTTTTGAAAGGTGGAGAGATTTACTGCTGTACCCTGGCCATCGTTAATAGAACTGGAAGAAAGGACTAAAAAGCTTCAAAAAAGATAACTTGGTGGAGTTCCTTCCCTGATCCATGAACTGAGGAGGAGCAATGCTTGAAGACTGAGTGTGCAGCCTGGTGAGCCCTGTGCTGGAACAGCACACGAGTTCCACCAGCAGCACGTGCCCAGGGAAGGCTGCAAACTCCAGGGCTGGCAATGTTGGCTTCAGACCATACACACAAAATGCTGGTTACTGCTGTGCCCGTGCACAGAGCACAGGCTCGTGGCAGTGCCACTGTCCTTTCCTGACCACGCTGGTACAGAGCACAGCAGGACAGGTTCCTTGTGAGGAGCCAGCTCTGCCTGCTGTTCAGCACGGCCTCTGTGGGTCAGCTCTGGGTATTTGCCAGGTCCTCAACCTGCTGAGGAAAAGGGTAAACTAAGAGGAACTCGGGAAAACCAAAAAGTAAATACAGAAGCTTCTGGTAACTGAATGAATCTTTTGCTATAGGCAAATACCCCACCTAAAAACAGTCCCTGTCACCCCATCATCAAGCACAACATAACATTCTATACAGAACCATCTAATTAATGGACAGATTCCAGTGCAGAGCAGCTACCATTATTTTCTATTACAGATTTTCAGTACCTCTTAACTTACATTTTTCTTTGACTGTGATTTAAGAACTACAAACAAATAAATACGTAAAAAATACAACAAAAAATTCTGTTGTAGGCTGCGAAAAACAAAAATACAGAGTCAGAGAGACACTAAATTTTTTTATATTGTGTGTGTGTGTTTGGATAAATGTTCTCAAAATGCTCTCAAAATGCTTCCCAGGCATTGTTTTCTGTAAACCCTCTGTCGTGGGTGGGCACTTTCGGGGGTTATCACCTTTCCTTTTCCTGCTCTCCCCTAAGTGGGACTTCCTTTGCTGTGGGCAGTGCAACAGCTCTGCTCTGCTCTACTTGTCGTGTCCCATTTGCTGCCACCCAAATCAAAAGCAGGGCGTTTGGCACATCTCTGAGACAGCTTTTTTTTCCAAAAACAACCTTCCAAGGACATAACTCCGCTCAGTGCCATTCCCGGGAACCAGGCTGCGTTTCTAAGCCCATTTGTCCTGTGTGCTGCTTCCTGTTCTTTTCACATTCTCCTCTCTTTTGTCTTCTAAGCCTAAACTGTGGAGATTCTCAGGGCCAGATTAGAACTTTCCTTCCAGGTGAGATCAAAGAGGGTCTGTTAGAGGCCTGGTTGTCTCTTTTTCAGCTAAAAAAGAAAANATCGCTTTTAAAAAAAAAAAAAAAAAAAAAAAAAAAAAAAAAAAAAAAAAAAAAAAAATCAAACTTTCCAACATCTGCTGAAGCCAGCACAGATGTACATGCATTGTATTATGGTAGAGGATTTAAGGCAAATTTCTGAAGCTGTTCTCAACACCTTTCACTACCCTTAATATTTTATTTGAAAGGATCTAAATCCCAAATCTTAGTTTGTGGATTATGACAGAAGAATCAGTAAGGTAGCCATAACTGCTTTCCTGAAAGTGTTATCCTATCTTATCCACTTTCCATCACTTTATATTTCAAAATGTAAAGATTTCCAGTGTCAGGGTCAGCTCTTTTAGGAGCAGGTAATGGATGTAGGATCTGCTCATGATCAGAACCTCCACACAAAATTTCTCCTATTTACTATTTCTCACCTTTTCCCACTGCCATTTTCCTATTTTCCCCCTTTCCCTTCCTCTCAGGATTTGTATGATGTATTTTGGATCCACATGGGATAGTTTCCTCCTCAGCCACCAGCTGTGCCCCACTGTCACACAAATGTCACACAGCAATGGGACTGAATTTGTGGGGTTCGGTCCGAACAGGAGGAACCAGAACTGTGCAGTTGGTGGTGCTGAAACAGGCTAGTGGCACTAAAACACACACTATGGCAATTATGCCAGGGGCTAAAAGGAAGGGAAAATACGGGAACAGCATAAGGAGAGCTCTGCAGAGTCTGCAGATTGGTTTTGTACAGGAAAGGGGAAGAGGGCATGACAAAACTCTGACCTTACCGTCAGCGTAAGAACTTAGCAGGAGAGAAGGCATGGAGCCTGAGCTGAGATTAAGGGAGCCTTCAGGAGAGAGATTGGAGAAGCAAAGAAAAAATGAAGTAAGAGATGGAATTTTTCCCTCACCTACACAGAGCCTTGAACAAGTATTTGATTTTAGTGCCGAGGAAAATGCAATTGGATGAAAGGATTGGAGAAGGTGGGCAAAGACACAGTGAGAGCAGCAGGAGCTTGAGGAAGCAGCCACGTCTGCAGGTGGTTTGGGTTGAGGAGGGCAGAGGAGGTGGCAGCAGCTCTATATTTATTCCTTCCCTATCATTACAGGTCATGTGTGTGCATGTAGTGGCATTTCTCTCATGGCTTTTTCAAGCCATCATCCTTGGCTGGTAGCATTTGTGCAATTTCCACATAAGATCAATAACAAAACCAAGTTCCTGCTGGACTTCATAAAATCTCAGGAATGTCTCCTTTGGAAGGGTTGAAACTCTGCTGGGAAAAGACGGGATAGGCATTTGCTTTAGGGTTTTTTTATAGTTCTGTTGTTACTCTGTGGGAGTGCAGCAGCATAAAGGGTGTTGGTTTGGTGACTGAAGTTCTGGAGCTGGAAAGAGTTCTTCCTCCTATGTATGTCGTTCATTTGATAAATTTGCAATTTTTATCAGCATTTGCTTGGTTGCACACTTCCAGAGGGGCAAAGTGTAGATAAGGCCAGGAAAACTTAGGGAAATTCTAAGGAAAATATTCTGATTCTGGAAAAAATTGTTACAGCAGCTGAAAGTCCAGACTTTATGTACCAGGTTCCAGCCCTATGACAGACACAGTGCAGCAAACCGTGGTGGCTGGGATGCACTCTGGATACTCTGGGGTTTTTCCACTGTGTTACCAAAATGTTTATGACAAAAATGCAAATTACAGCTGCAAGGCTTGCAAATGTACACGATGCTTTGAAGGGAAGTGTACTGTGTGAATTCCCTGCTCCAATTTATGCTCCCTCCATTCCCCCTCAGGTACGGACTCCTGCAATTCTTTATTTGAGCCTTTAGCACATTGTACCTCAGACTGCATAAGAAAGTTACTTCAAAGTTTTCTTCTGTGCACTGAACTAGATTTGTTTGTTTGTTCTGCAGCCAAATGCAAAACCTTCTCCAGCCGAGGCAAGTTTAACTGAGGTTCATCCTTCTGGACCTGCTGACATCCGGGACTCTGACATTGTGCCCTGCTCTACATGGGGATAAGAGGTGAGACACAGTAGATGTTGTTACACACTGGGTTTGCTTGGCATCTGACAATAACTGGGTATTGCTTCATCAACTTGAGTTAATCAGTGCATCCTGTCAGTCTCCAATGGCCCAGTTTTATGCTGTGCATGGTGGGAGTATGCTCAGCTGCAGTGTGTGCCCCACAGCTTCCCTGCAGACTGCCTGTGGTACCCACCTAAACACACTCCTGGCAACATTCAGTGAGCAGGGCAGGAAGCACCACTCTGTAAATCCTGGGAGAGTATGTAGAAAAGCCAGTGTCACTTGTCTTCTGGATGAAGCTGATGGGATATAGCTGAATTTTGATCAGTTTCTGAATTTCTTGGAATTCTGATGTGAATAAAGATAGTAAGAGTTACCCAATGTGTATCTGAGAACAAAACCTGGATTCATAATGGTTTAGACATACCTCTAGACCTTTTCCTGTAGTATTAGTTTGTGGGATTGCTTTTCCCAGCTTTCCCAGCACATTAGGTCTCCACTGGGCTGGTTATTAGTGAGAGGATTCAGAGGAGACATCCCTGGGGAGCCTGAGATTTCTGAGTGGGTGGTCACAGTGGTTAGAAAGGAACAACTGTAGTTACGTGTCTGTGCTGCTGGCAGGTGAACAGAATCATTCAGGCACAGAAAACATCTCAGCACAGGTTCCTTGAGCCTGGGGTGCAGCCCTGGGACTTGTCACGTTGTCACCTCAGCTTCTGTAGCCAACAGCAAACGCAGGAATTGTGCAGCCACTTCTGCCCTTTCCCTGTCTCTCTTAGGCCATGAGAGCAGGCACTCAGCTACAGCTGACTGGAAAGTGGCGCTTGGCACAAGGCCACTGAAATGGGCTGCTCTTGCTGTCCTGCAAAAGAAAAAATGTTATAGCAGCACTTTAGTACAATGAAAATTTATATTTACGCAAAATGTTGGATGTTACAGTCAGAAGAAAAGAAATCTGTATGAGGCTGTAAGTAAAGGAAAGGACTTATCAAAAGAAGCACAGTATGAAAGGAACTGTAATTTCAGTTGCCATTGATACTCATTGCTAAACTGGTGATAAACTCATCTGTTAAGGAAATAAATGCCAATGTACTTTTGTAATTTAAATGAGAACTTGTAATATGGAAAATATGCTTCCTGTTCAGATCCTTGAAGGTTTGCTTTGAAATGGGAGTCCCCTGTGATGTCTGTTTCATTTTCTTTTATTGTTAAAGTGTTGTGTCACTGATGACATTTCTGCTGAATGCTGCCCAATTATAACATTGAACATCTGCACAGGGACATTATCTCCTCCCAGAGGGATTGTGGGAAACAAGCACATTGGTAAACACAAGGGTAACTGAAATTGTTTGTAGGAAATTTAGTCACTTTGCTGGCTGCCAGAGGTTGAGCTTTACTAACAAAACAGTTTTTGCCTTTTATACTTAGATCAAACATTAAGGGAAAGAAAAAGCTTTTATAATAAATACGAGGAAAAAGTTGTGGCTTGCACTGTACTTTTAAAAATAATTTTCATGGGTGAGTGGGTGTTGGGGGGGCAATTTGCTTTGATTTAAGGTATGTGTTTGTAATATCCTTACTACATCATTTAGGGCAACATTTAATTTATTCTTTCTGTGAAGTAAATGAAAATCTACTAAAATGCCCAGGATCACATACAATAGTATATAGATGTAAATGTCATATATTCACTCTAAAGTGAAACCATATTATCTTGGTGCCAAGGTTCTGGATTTTTAACAATTCAGTCGATGTTTTAATTCCAATTATGGTTTTTGTGGTCAGACACTGAAATGATTATGCACAAAATTCCCATCCAAGTCGGTGGGAATCTCATGTGTGCAAGTTTTGCAGGCTTGGGGGCATAACCACACACAGGCTATTTCCAGTAGAGCTTTCACCAGAACCCTTTAACCCAGACCTTTGCAGGGGAGGAAAGGAGGAAACAGGTGGAGCCTCTGTCTCCCCTGCTCAGTGTCCTTGGGAAAAAGGCAGGAGAGAATATGAGATGGGATTTATTCTTGCTTGGTCATTAAGGTTGCCTTGATGAACTCAAATCATACTTAGCTACAGTAAAAGCCAAGAATTAATGTCTCCATTCCTGTTTTTATTTTATCTTTGTATGTTGGATTAAACAATAGCTTGTTCTGATCCTGGCAGTATTATAAATTTTGAATTATTCTCTTTAATTTCTTTCAATGACCACTGAAATGATCTGCAACAATCACCCAAAATGCTCAATTCAGAGTGTTATTGCAGTGCTTAGGACTATTGCTGTGGAATGTCATTCCTTAATTCTTCCCTGTTAACTTTTATGAGGGATATAGCCCTTGAAATGGGTGGGAGGGATTCTGTCACACAGGAAGTATTCTATATGTTCTTAATGGATAAATATCCAATGTCTCCTTTGTTTTGATTTATCTCAACAATATATCTGTCTGCAGTTCCCCCTCCCTCCCCAGCCCAAAATGAATAGTCCTGCTGTTGAAATGAGAGAAAGCATGTTTCTACGTCTTGAAAATAGAACTAAAAATACCTGCTTGACCTGTGGGCTTGCAGACAGCTCGCAGTGGTGGTTAACACGAGCCCCCTGCAGAGATCAAAGCCTGGCCCCATCCTGCTTGCAACACCGCCGTCAGTACCTTGTTGTCAGGCAAAAAGTGAGAGACTGTTCCCCTCTGCTGTGGAAAAGAAATGTTTATTTGATCTTGGCCCTCTTCTGAATAATTTCGCTAAATCTAATTGCTCTTGATGTTTTACCCAGTACATCATGGGCTTTTTCAGAAGTAGCTCTTTATGCAGTGGGTGAAGCTTCAGAATACAGTAAGGACCACTTCAAATATCTCTCATCAAGGCAAAGAACTCTAGATAGATTACTGCAGATCAATCTGTATAAACCCTGCAGAAACACTGAAGCTCTTTTAAGTTAAAATGTACTTTACAAAACCCTTATGTTGTGAAAGGTGAAATACTCTGCAATTATTAAGAGAGTTATCATGTGAAAAGACCTAGAGAGGGCTGTTTAATTCACTGGTTCCTGTCAATTTATGATGACACAAAACATATTATTAAATTATTTCCAGGGTATTTATTACTGCGCATTAAGATTTTATGTTACCACAATGTGAACTTCCTGCATGTCGAACGCCAGCCCTGGTTCTAACAGGAATGCTGCTGTTTCTGCCATGTGTTGCTTGAGTGGAATCAAGAAACTTGACTTCTACTGACAGTCATGAGGGGCTTTGCAGTGGGCTGAGACCTTTGCTTGCTGCTCACACTTCTGCTGCCGTACAGGCGGCTTGGAAACTTTGCTGCACAACCCTGAGGGATTTCCTGGTGATCCCATGAATGGGAATGACAGCTGGCAGGGGTTTTTCAAGTAGAAATCTCTGCAAACTGAAACTGTGCTTCACTGAAGAGTTCACAGTGTATGATCCCACACCAGGTGATGAGCAGGGGTGATGGGTAATGCCTCTCTTTCCTGTGAGACTGGAGCCTTTGGGAAATATGGGTCCTCTTCCAAAGTCCACTGCAGTTTTGATGGCTGACATAACCTCTGTGTGTTTTCTGTCATAGAGTTATTGAAAATATCTCCTTCCTGACCCTTAAACACCACACTGGTGTCCAGTATGAAATCCCAGTGAATCCCTGTCTGGGTGCAGAGGGTCCTTCAGGCAGATTCAGACACGCAGGTGACAGATTGTCTCCCCTGGGCAGGAGACACCGGCTGCTCAAGCACCATTTGTTCCCTCCATTTCTTTTGCTGCAACCAAAAGAGCTGCTAGGTTAGGTGGGTATAGAGTTGATCTGGGGAGGAGAGTGATCAGGAGCCATGTCTGCAGCAGCAGGAGCCGTTGTCAGCCCCATCCTTTAGCAGCTGCAGGAGTAAAACCACCATTAGGCAAGGAAAGGCTTTTGGTTGCACCTCACAGCCTCGCCCCCCTAGAGACAGAAGTGGCTCATCCCCTGCCTTGGCTCATCCTGTGTCCCCACATTCTCTCATTCCGTGGAGCTGCCTCATGTGGTCCCTTTCTGCAGCCCCCAGCTGGTTATTAGCTGGCAACCATTCCCAGCTTTCCTGCTCTCTGAAGACAGATCGACTGTACCTGTGGGGCTTCATCAATGAGAGGATGTTTTTAACATCCGAGTGTGCTGTTACTGTGCCTGGAGAGAGGATTTCATGTGGATGGGCCCAGCTCTGGACCAGCACAGCTGCCTGGGCTCTGGCTGTGCTCAGGGCTTGGAGCACAAGCAGATCTTTTGCTGCTTCTGACCTCTGGGGAAAAGAAAACTCTTCCCTGCACTGAGCCTTTCTATTTAATGAGTAAAGGAATTCAGATCAATAAAAGAAAATAGCAGCAGATCTGGAGGAATTCCCTAGGGCCAGAGGGAGCATCTCACATCCTTGTACACTGATTTGCTTCTGTGCACTTCCACAAGAGCTTTTCCACTGGTGCTGGAGGCTGGACCAGGTTCTTCCTCTCCACTGCTCAGGGCACAAGCTCTGTCTGGGCTGGCCTCTCTACAGGACTGAGTTTTGTTCTGAGGTGATGAAGTGATCCCTCCTTTACACTCCTCAGACTTCCACCTTTCCACTTTGTTTGATGGGAGATTTATAAAGACAGAGCTCGTCTAGTCATCATCCTTGGCATTTATTTCAACATTAGATAGAATTTGTGATTAAAATCATGACTCTGGCACATTAAACCAAAGTTCAGTGTGAAAAAAGCAGCCTTATCTTATAAGTGTTATGATGAGTTCCTTTATTTCTTGGTTTTTCAAAGCTCCTCCCCAAAAAAACTTTTTGGTTTAAAGACTTAAAATTCAAAACATTTATTAATAATGTAAAGGGCTGCCCGCCACTCAAAAGCTATAAAGAAACTCTAAAATCAAAGTGCAATAGTTTCTTCATCAAAGCAAAAAAAATTCCAACTACAACTTTGGTGGTGCTTTGCTGTGTTTTTCAGCCCACTTAATAAATCCATACCAGAGCCAGTCCTCAACACACAAATTTGCAGTCTGTCTCAACTGGTCACTGTTAACCTGGATGGTACAAAGTACTACATTTTAAATTTTCTGGATTGTGTTTCTAGTTACATTATTGATTTGTATGTGAGTTTCAAGAAATCAATTATGCCCAGCTTTTTCAGAAGTCCTCAATTTCTGCTGCTTTAAAATATGAGTTACCTGGGGAGAAACACCTTCACTCACTGCAAACCTGCAGCTTCCAGAGGGTTCTTAAAGACTGAACACCTTGCTGGGTTTGGAACTGGTGCCTTTGAGAATACCACATTTGATCCGTGTGTAAAATATCTCTAAGTCGGCATTTGCTGAGTGGTTTGAGGACCTTTGAGCAAGGTGAGCGCTGATGGGCACAGGAGAACTCAGCCTCGTTAACACGAGCCGAGAGCCACTGGGGCAGCTCCTGCGAGGATCAGATTGCATGAAAACCAAGTTAAGGCAACCTCAGAAGAAAAGGTGGCTGACAAAATGTTTTCCCTTGGTGGAAACGAGCGCCAAGTTACGTTTCACTACTATTTGTTTGCTTTGGAAAGGGGGGCTAGGGATTTTCACCTTGTCCTTAGGGCAGCAATTTGCTCACCTTACACCTTCAAGTACTGAAAACATTTGTTCAGGTTACTGTGTTTTCATTTGATTTGTTCTCTTGTTTCTATAGAGGTTGCTTTTATGTAAATTCAAGTATAGTTATTGACACAATTTGTTCTGCACTATAGATTATATCAATCTGCCTGGGACATACAGTAAAAAATTAGGGGGTTTATGTTGCCTGAGGTCCCTCTCCCAGGAACTTATTGGGAAGATTTCTGGGATAAGTCAGAACAGCAACAAAAGAAACAAACAAAATAACCCAAATGAACCAAACACCCAAACCCTGGCAACACATATCATTTTACAACACCGCATATATAGCTAGAATTTGAGATTTAGTTTTTTTCCAGAATACTCTTATTATAGAGGAGTTTAGGCCGCATACTTACTCTGCTGAATAAACTGGGTAGCGGAGAGGAGTCTCCTGGCAGCATTTCAGTCACAGTCACTTCCCTCTGAACTCATGGAAATACAGAACCAAGGCTGTTATGCTTATAACCACATTCAAGAAAATACTAAAGATTTTGAAGTGTTTTTTTAATATTTATTTATTTTTGTGCATTATGTCAGACATATCACCGGAGCTTTTTATGTAAGAACTAAATTAAAATGCTGGGACACTTTTCACATAATTCTGTTGTGAATTGTGACATAAAATACCTTTCAGAGTGGCCAAAACCATTATTCTTTAGGTCCAGCAACAGTTAAACTCCTAGCTGGCACTTTGTGAAGACATTTTTTAATTTGTGACTCTCTTTGTGACCTGCAAGAAGAGTGGAAATCATCAGAATGAATTTCCAGCACCAGGCTTCCTGTTTACATTGTTCAGGGGTAGTTACAGCTTGTTAACATGGACTTGCTGTTCATGGCTAATGATACAATTGAGTCATCTCTGTGCACTTCTCAGCCATTTAAAACTGTCGTAAAATAACCCAAATAATGGGATGATCAAAGCAGTGCAGCCGGCTCTGCATGAGAGTGTGACTGCAGCATTTGCAACCATTACTATGGAGTACTGTAAATATATTCAGAGTAGTACAAAAGAGATATTCAGGTTACAAAAACTACAGTTCAGACCGGGATAGAATCACAAAATAAATATTCAGCTGTGCTTGAGGTCCTTGAATATTCCCCTGAATGCCTTTGGGTGACTGCTGTGATGTGCCTGCTTCCCAGTGAACAGGTACCCAGCACTTGTTTGAGATTGAGGATTCATTAAAGCATCTCAAATCAAGCATACAAAAAGGGAGATACAAAGAATGATTAGAGGTCTTTGCTGGGTTTTGTTGATTTGGTCTTTTTTCTCCTTCCAGTTGGCTGCTTAAACCAGGTGATTTCAGCTTTCTTTGTGAGAGCTATGGTACATATGCTTTGCTGGCTCTGGATGATTTCAGTGTTCTATTTTCCACAAAAAGCTTTTGGTTGTCATTGCACAGAATGTTGCATAAGTCAGTGATAAATCAAACTAATATATTTTAAAAACTAAGCATTAGGAGGTTTTATAGTTTAAAAGAAATCACAAAAAGCACAAGGGTTGACTTTATATCACCTCTCCTTTGAGACCCAGTTTATTTCATCACTGATGTGAAGCATGTAGTACAAAACAAGATGACCTGTTTTCATCCCTGCTATCCTTCCACTCCAGTAAAAAGCCTTATGCCAGGAATGAATTTGTCCCTATGTAAAAAACGTCTTCACTCCTCCCAAGAGGGGACTCAAACTGGATTCTGTCTGTTTTCATCAAGTCTCTTTATCTCACATCAAGAGGAGCTGATTGAACAGAAGGAATTCCTAATATGAGTCACTTGTCATTCAAGCTCTTCTGGTTGAGGATGCAGTGTTTCCAGCTTTGTTTGGCACAGCCAAAATCACCTCTCTCAGCCAGCCCAGCCACTGAGGGTAGAGCTGGCAGCTGAGCCACATGGGCTCTGTTTCTGTGTGTGACAAACACTTCTGAAGGGCTTTGAGATGTGAGTAGAAATAAACCTTCCTTACTGTGTTTCCTTCTAAATGCATTCAGTGTATTGGGATGGATATTCCACGTTTCACTCAGCAAGCACTCCAAACTAGGCTGCAGCAGCACCCCAGGAATAAAACAATGAAAGCATGGCTTTTAGATTTTAGTGAGCGTTTAGATGGAGGGGTTTTGGATTGGTACATACTCCAGAACAGTGCTGACTGTACAGATCTCTCAACAAAGAAATTACTGTTATTTTCTAGGTATCAAGTGATGGGTACTAAAATGCTTCACTAGCTTTTATATATATATATATATATATATCTATGTAACAATTTTATAGCTATTTTACATTACTGGGGCGTTTGCTTCTCTAAGTAAGTGGAGTTCTTGTAGCTTTCTCTGGATCTTATCACAAAAATTCTTCTCATATAACTTACAGGTAGACTTTCAGTTTCATTTCTAGCCGTCAGTAGGGGAAATGTTCAGTAGAGGCAGAGAGTGCCTTTTTTTTTAAATGAGTGTACAAGAGAAGCGAGAGCCAGTAAATATGTAAAATGATTGCAGTCATTTTCCTGGTCACTTTTCCATTGTTTTCATTTCTTGGTGTAGTGAGAATCCTTCCAAAACCCTCTGAAAAAAGCTGCCACTGCTGTTGGCTAGAGTCAGACACTGTCAGTGTCTGAAAGGGACATTGCTTAAAGGTACTAGGTAAGAAGAACAACCAAAATGTTCAGTCCTGTAATTTATTTCAGGCTGAGTTCAGGAATTTAGAGGGCAAATAAGTTATCTAAATCATGCTGGGGTGATAAATCCTGTAAGTTTGTAATAGATTTGAATATTTTTTGTGTTTTCCTTGAGAAGAGCATTGCAAAGTGCAGGTGTGAGGATTGTTATCTCAATGACACTGCAGAAGTCTAGGCAGTCACAAAAGCTTTCTCACACAGTCAAACTGTCCTGGGAGAATCTAATTTGCTGTTGAGGTATAATACCAAACAAATGCTTTTCATTAAGGAGCTGCATGATACAGGATCAGTCTAAGAAGAGGACTGGGCCTTTGAAATGTAAACAAAGTGGCTCCTCGAGGTAATATCCTCTGCCTTTAATTGAATCTGCCTTGAAAACAGCACTTTCCTTGGCAGAAAAAAACAAATTTCACTGGCACACTGCTGCACCCCTCCAGCTTCTACCTGACCACATTGCTATCAGGGGAACTTGTAAGAAAATGAATATTTGTTTCTAAGTGCTGTAAGCCTTATGCTGCTGTCACAACGTCTGAGCTCAGCTGAGAGGTGCCAAGATGTGAGCAGGAGGGTCTGAACGGCAGCAGCTCTGTTTGAACATCCATCGTGGCCTTTGCAGCATCTGCTCAGTGCAAGCTGAGCACATCCTGGAGCTTGCAGCTCAGGCACGAGCACTAAGCCCAAACCTCCGGATAATTCTGACTTCACAGCCCACGCCTGTCCCTCAGGTCAGCCCTGAGGTATTCCAGTGAGGAAGGTAGCAGGGCTGATGGGATTTTCCTGCTCTGTGACTGTCTGAGCCTTGACTATCAACAGGTATTCAATCCCTGATATAGGAATAGATATTTATGTGGATTTTTCTGTACAATCACAGCTTTACAGATATAAAAGTAACCAAGCCCAAGTACTTGTACAAAATTATTTTACAAGATTCTGTCTGTACCTTATGACAAAGAAGTACAGATGTTAAAGACAGGATGAATTCAATTCTTTTTTCTCTGGAGACCAAAAGTTTAGTCTCATCAGCTGAAGTTTTCTCTTTTGTGGGGATTTTTATTCAGCGTGCAGTAAATGCTCCAAGCTGCAAGCCTTAGTGAAGAATGTGTTTTGACTAATTTCAGTTTTATGGGTGTCAGTTAAGAATACCGTGTCTCGATGTCAGAAGCTGCTTCTTTGTACTTGGTGGCCTCATGGTTCACATCTTGTCAGAGCAGGGGTGGTTTTGTCTGTCTGAGCTATGTCTAATGTTTATTGGAGATTTTACACCTGGACCATGAAAACTCCCCAACAAACAAGGGCTGATTTCAAGCACAACATCCTCAGAATTTCTGTTTGATTCTTAGGCTCCTGTGTAAGCAGCAGAAGGGCACATGCCAAACCTGACAATGAATTCAAAAAACCACCTAGAGCTAAACCCAAATCTCATACATGTAATGGGAAGGCATTTTCCCAGCATTTTCTTTTTGCTCACTGCCATGGTTTACATCCTATTATGGGTGGGAATGTGCTTTCCCTTTCCTTTAAGTATGCAAAGTCTTGGTAGCAATTTTCTACTTTTGGTAGCTGTGTACTAAACCCAAGAGCTTTCGTGAACAGACTGGGAAAACAGTTTGGGAAATGTGATTTTCAGTTGAGCCCTAAACTGAGAGTGAAGCAGAATCCTTGCTGTGTATTTCTTACAGTTGTATGCAAAGGGGCTCCCTTGGATCATTGCCGCTCTTCTGGGGGCATCTCTCTTTGGCTGGGAATTTAAACAGTGAAAGCCCACAGAACACAGAAGGTTCTTAGAGGAAGGAAAGAGAGAAAATGCCTGAACATTCACAGCACTATGGGAAGCACTGCCCAGGGATCTCTGCCTCGCTGGGGGAGCAGGGGCAGACAGAAGCTGGACTCTGCTGAGAGCTTCTGTGTCTGTGTCTGTGAAACTGAACTGGGGCAGGTCCTCAGCTGCTCTACCTGAGCAGTTTAGAGTGTGCAGGTATGTGCTCAGTGCTCAGTGCTCAGGTTGGACCGATCACTCGTGCTTCCTTCTCCTGCTTGCACTGCACTTTGGGTGTCCCTGCTCCAAGCAGGAGGGCAGCCCAGGAGGGTTTACACTGCACGTGTGAGCTCAGCACCCTCAGGCTGATACCTGGCACTGGTATTGTCACAGCCAACAAAATCACCCCACAGTAAAGGCTCAAAGGTAGCATGTTGGTGTGGTGTTCCTGGAAGTGCTCTGTGGAACCCCAGTTCTGAACCAGAATACCTCCATGGTGTGCTCTGTGCATGCAGTGGGGGAAGGGGGATGATCAAAGGAGATGATGATCAAGGATCTTATTTCTCTGCCTTATCTAGTTCTTGTTGCTACATAAATAATGCAAATATAAGTGCAGTCACAGGGATCCCAGTCTTCCCTCAGCTATGAATATATTCTAATAGATTTAGTCAATTATAACAAAAATACAAAAAGACAGAAATCTTTCTTCATTACAGCAGAGCTTCTACAACAATTAAACAGCTCCAGTAAACCTAAATTCTTCTTTGAAAGGTTTATTGTATGAACACTAAGCTTTGTACCATTCTGGGACCTGAATTAAAACCATCCGTTGGGCAGTGGCATTTCTGGATAGGACTGGGAAGGTGGGCAGCTTGAAAAGAAAGAACAAAGTCCTGGTTCCAGTGGCTTTAATTTGTTAAAGATCTTGTTAGGGCTATAAAACTTTACCAGGTACTGTAGTTGCTTAGTTTAAGGAGGGAGGTCTGGTCTGGCCATTCATACCAAGAGGTTGTTTCAATTCCCAGCCTTGATGTTTATAGGCTGTCGTGTATTGAGCTAGTCCTGGGCCATGAGTTTATTGAATATTTTGAGAGTTTGAGGTTGCTTTTCCTTTCTGCCTTGGATTTTTAGTAACTACTGGAACTTGAAATAGTTCAATTGAATCTGTAGCAGCATTTTGTGTATTCTTTTGGAAGAGAGAAAAGGTTTTGTTTTCTTTTTCCACCATGTAATAATTCAAAAGAACAAAGCAGTCAGGAAGCACAGCATTTTTTCCCTTCTTCTAAGCATCCTCTCCTTCTAATAACATGCTTAATATCTCTAGCATTCATCAAAGGATTATTTAAAAGAAACAGAGCCTGTAGGTGTGATACTAATTACATATGTGAAGATGGATGTTATGCCAGGGCTAAGTGTCTGGATTACTGGTGATGAATGGGAGAGGGTAAGGCAAAGCCAAGGCCACACCAGGAAAACTCTTCTGCACCTCAACTTGCTCTTTGGCAATTGTGCTCCCAGAGTTCACAACCAGACATTTGTCACACTCTGAACTGGGCATTTAGAGGCTCTGAGCTGTGGACAGTTCAAGGAAATGAAGAGACCCTCATTTCAGCAGGCTTTGGACAAAGCCCAAAGGCAGAGACCAGTACAGAGACAGGTACTGAGTCAAATTCCATAAAAATAGAACATTTGCACAAGGACGTGCTGAAAAACAGCCTGACAGGGCTAGTTCCTCAGCAATTTTTTTTTTTTTTATAAATTTCACTGTTAAATGTCTCAAGAAGAGCATTCTCCTGAGAGCCATGCCCACAGCTGTCAGTGGGCTGACCTGGTCCTGCCTGGTGAAGCAGGGCTGTGCTCTGGCTCCTCACAGCTCCATGGGTGAGGAGACCTTATCTTTGCAGTGAGTGTGCAAATACAGCAAGTGCACTTAGCCAGGAGTTATCCTCTGCTTTCACAAGTGCAAGAGCTTGCAAGGTGCTTCTCATCCTGAGGAAAAAAATCCAACAAACTTTTTGAGTTTTCCAGGAACTTGTACAAGTTTTGAATCAGTTCACAGGCAATTAGAGCAAATAGAAGATAAATCTCAGAAAGCAAATGAAAAAAAAGAAAAGGCAACTTCAGAGACGTTCATATGTGGCCTTTGGAGTGCTTTCCTAAATTCATGTCTTCTGCAACTACTCTGGCTTCAGAGAGCTTCCAGAAAAAGTAAGTTTGAGCCATTGTTTAGTACATCTTGCAGTGGCATCTTAAGCTGCCACTCTGGTTCTCTTATCACCTGTGTGTAAGGAATCTGACAGTCTGTATTTAAAGTATTATTAATAGGACTTTTAAATTACACTTGTGCTTGAATGAACTAAATGCTTCCACATGACAAATTGATATGAATGGTTTTAATAAACAGAAAATGAGAAGTAGGCTCATCTGTCCCTGGGGGCTTAGCTGGCTCCATCCATTCTTCTTATTAAATCTTGTCTGTAAGGCCCTGTTGTCTGCATTGATTGATTACCTGGCTCACCCATAAACTCGGGGCTCTCCTGTGCTGCTGTTTCACAGGGCAGGGGGATCCCAGGCTCAAAGTATCTCCAATAATAAAACAGATTTACAGATACTCCATGGACCTAAACTTACCCTGGCTGCACAAAACTGTTTCTCAAGGGAGACTGGACAGCAGCAGATGAGTCAGAAGTCTCACAGCTCAGACCACATTTTGTCAGGATGAAATGCTTCCAGCTCATTCATTTGGCAAGAGATTAGAAGTGAAACAAAATTAAGTCCACGCTTCTTTTCTTTCCCTCTCAAAGAACCCCAAATAACTCAAACACTGTAATATAATAGCAATAAAATCAAACTGAACTATAGAAACAAGAGCAAGTATTCCTCTTTCCCCTGTTATAGATATCCTCCACTACTTAATAGCAGGCTTTTGTTTGGAATGAATGCTATAAAGTTTATGACCTATGTCAGCAAACATTCATCATAAGAGTAAAGAAGGGATGTGTCTATCCTCTGCTTTACCTTTGACAGAGCATTTTATAAACATTTGTTCTAGAATTGAAAGAAAGATTCTGCAGGAGTACCTGGGGCAAGTAGAAATGGGGAGGTGATGGTAACTATTATTTCACTGCTTTGAAATGGTAAAGTAAAACTGAAATTAAGTAACCAATCTGATGGTAAATCTGTATTTACTCCAATAACATAAACTATCATCTAATTGAATTTCAAGTTGAATTTTTGATAAACCCAAAGCCAAGGACAGTGAAAACATTAAAAGCAAATTCTAGAGTCCATAAATGAACAAAATTAGGATTGCTGGAGCAACTTCCCATTTATGTTGTGGACTTTGAATGGCTGCTTTTTAATATATTCTGTTTCACAGACAGAATTTAAGAGGGACCTTTTTTCTTATGGTGAAATTCTCCACTGTGCATCACTTTGGTATTAGTTAAAAAGCTTAAGGGATGTGCAGGCCTTGTTCAGGCCTCTACAAAGAGATGATGTGAATTTACAGTAGGGGAGTTATGCCTGACCTCCAGCAGACAATTTTGGATAATGAATTGCATGACTTGGGTTCTCCTGTCACATCAGGATGGATGCACATCTGTGTCACTGCAGCAGAGGATGAACTGTCCCACCCAACTGAATGAACCAATGCTGATTACACAGGAGGAAGATACACCATAGTGACCTCAGGTATTGATCTAAATATTGATCCGATCAGTGACTGATGGAAACTATGGAAACTATTTTAATTCCTTAAATCTTATCCATAGATTACAGTAGAGACACCACTTTTCCTACAGGTTATCAGTGTAACCATCAATCCTAGCCCAAGCACCACAGGCAGAGATTCTTGTGTGTGTCTAAGAGAACTCTGTGGCCTGGGAGGGGAGCTGCATGCCCTGCTTTTCTGGGTCTGTCACTCACCCTTGAGCTGTGCTGGCACTGTAGGCTCCAAAGCTGCATTTGAGCATGACCTCTCCAGCTACAAAATGCTGACTCTGTGTAAGTCAGCAAGAGTTCTGATGTTGACTTCCATGGCAGCAGATTTGGCCTTTTTTGTCTGAAAGGCATCCCAGTTCCTCAGAAGGCTCCTGCTCGTGGGGCTTGCAGTGCTTGGTTCACACTTCCCTTGGGTCTGCTCCTTTATTATGCTTGGACAAAGAAAACGTCAAAGGCTATGAAGTCAGAGATTTAGTATTTTATACTCGTAACATTCTCATTATCTGTGGGAACACTTAATGAAGCAAGAGGCAAAAAGCAAGAGTATCAGGCAGACTGAAAATAAGTAGCTTGAAATAATAATCATTGGGAGTGAGTACTTTGATATTTGGGTGGTAGTTTTCCAACTAGTGCAGTGGAATGTTACAATGGAAAAGATGACAACATCAAGATTGTTGTGACAATGTCTGATTTTTATTTGTGTGTAATTGAAGGAGTAACCTAATCTTCTGTGCTAACGCACATCAAAAAAACAAGGAATCAGTATTGCCAAAGAGGGCAGTTTTATAATTTCCAGACTGCCCTTCTTACAGTACAATTTTTGTACAAGCAGCCATTAATTCTGTGTATAAAGTACAGGTTCAGTACAGCTCATTTGCCTTCTCTTCACGACTTTTCTCCACCAACCTTCTGTATATCCATTAGTTTCATGTTCTTTATCTGTGTATCACCAGTAGTTGACGGATGCCATGTGACACAATTTATTACACCCCTGTAAAGAGATGTAGTTCAGTTAATACTTGGTGAGATAAATGAAACTGCACTTTCAGAGCTATGTCTTTGCAAAGTAGTGACCAACTATTTTCAAAACATTGTCCTGCCCTTTTAAAATTATATTTACCAGGCTAAAGCTGCAAACCACTTTAATAAGCATGACATAATCAATCCCAGACTAGCAAGAACTTCAAGTATCTACAAGTAGCTCACCCTTACCAAAAGACCCTGTAGGCATTTCGGTGCCTGACACATGTGCACATAGGTATTTATTTATAAAACACACATGGCTGTACATATGTTATAGGCATCTATGTTGCAGTGTTTAGGTAAACAGTTAATTCAGTTAGCCTTTTTGCTGTTGATGTATAAACAAATCTGCATCCAAGAACAGGCTTTCCATGGACAAGGGCTGAGCAGTTCACTTGGGGAGCTAAAAAAGAATTGGAGAGGACTGGCCTTGGGTTTGAAGGGCTGAGCAGTTCACTTGTGGAGTAAAAAAGAGCTGAAGAGGGCAGGCCTTGGGTTTGAAGGGATGTACAGGGTGTGCACACAGCCAGGGGGATGTTGCTGTGTTCCAAACAGAACTGCTGTACAGGTGTGACACACTGCTCTGTGCACCCACACTGGCACCGTTGGGAATGCATCGTTCCAGGAGCAGCACCGGTGCTGCTGTGCCCCGTTGGTGCTGGGGGTGTGTAAGCAGTGCTCAGGTCATTGCTCAGGGACTGCAGGGTGTGTAAGCAGTGCTCAGCCTGGAGGAGCTGAGGGAGCGGGCACAGCTGGGCACAGCCTGGCCCAGCCTAACACAGCCTGGCCCAGCCAGGCACAGCCAGGCGTAGCCTGGCACAGCAGGGCACAGCTGGGCACAGCCTAACACAGCCTGGCCCAGCCGGGCCGGGCTCAGTGGGCACTGGGCACACAGAGGCTCCTGCAGCCCCGCAGGTACACACGGAGCTGTGAGGAACAACCTTCCCTCTGCACCTCAGCAGGGCATTCTGACTGGGCTGGCACACCCACCAGGAACAAAGCTGCACCAGGCCTGCCAGTGCCCCGGGCATCAGAGGAGAATGAAAGATTGCAAGGTGTGCTGCAGGATGATTCATATACCTGAGGCTCAGACCAGGTGCTCTGCAATTAACTGCATTAACCTGCAGCTGGAGAGAGTTCAGAGCCAAGGTTAGCTATTCTCAGTTCAATTGGTTTGAAATCTGTACTGGGGATTATATTCACTTATTTGTATGGCCGGGAGTTTTTTTGTTTGTTTTTTTGGCTTCTTTTTCTGTCTGGTTCTGCTGAGAGGATAAAAAAAAAGGGCGTGCTGTCTGTATGCTGAGGTCTAATAATATTTAATGCAGAGTATACAGCAATTCTCCTTCTAAACTTAGAGGGAGGAACCACAAAATGACATTTAAAGTTAGGATGACATTTATTTCGAATATCCACTGACTTGGGGTAGGTGGAGGGAAAGAGATGGCTTTGAAAAGCAGAATGCTTTTAGGGATAACCCTTTTTCAGTTTTACAGAACATGGCAGGGCTTAAAAAATGTGCCTGCCTTAGCACATGGACAGACTACATGATCTCTTTTGAAATCTGCACAGGATCTTTTTACCCGCTGGGTTTAATTTCAGAATCCAGTCGAGTCATTAAAGAAAATAAAATTATGTTTGTTCTTTCATCTGGAGCACAGAGCAGTATCAATTTTTCATTCCCTCCTCCTTTGCATTCCCATTTTCAAAAAAAAGATGTATAGATGGAGGAATTCACCCTATAGCTCCCCTAAAATTTCTGGTCTCCAGCAGCTGCTTTGAATTGATTTTGTATACATGGTTGCCTAATGTGTGCAGCATGTAGCAGTGTTCCTGTGCTCTTGAACAGGAGGTTGTTCTCAAATATATAAACTCAAATATACGTGTAGGGAGCTGGCAGTGAATCTAGAAAGGTCTGACAGTATCTTCCCAAATGTCTGAGTTTTCTGATCACTCTCTCATGGAGTAATGGGGCATTCCAACACTGCTGTGTCCCAGCACTTCCTGTTCACCTTCATCAAGCAGAATATTTTTCATTTAAAGACAGGGAAAACACAGTTAGACAAGGGGCTGGAGGACACAGAGACATTTCCAACACTAGTATCTGATTATACTTTACCATGCTGTTGTCTGTGCATTCCCTGATACAAGTATTTCAGACTGAGCAGGTCTTTCCTCCCACTGTGTTTTAATCACTTCCATATAATAATAATTTAAATAGGAAAAAAGACCTCTGAACATCTGAGAGTGATCTAGATGTAACACTTCCTCCCCATATTTCCTACTAGTGTAACTCCACTGTACAGCAAAGTTTTCTGTGCCTTACTCTGTCCCACGCTGGCAATTTGTGGGTTTGAGCCAGGTGGAGTCTCTGTCAAATCCTTTCACATTTCTATCCAGCTCCTGCTCTGGCATGGGAAGTGCAGCCTGGTCATGTTCTGTATGGTGAGGGTAAAAGAAGAGATTGTATTTTGTGGCACTGGGATGGGTGTAGGCTGTGAGTGAATGTGGGGCTCAAACAGCCAAGAGCCACTCTGGCCCCAAACTCAGCCTGAGTGATCTCCCTTGTCCTGCAGCCTGACATTGAAATTAGAGGTGCTGCCACCAGCTACAACTCAGTTTTAGTGGCATCAGGTGAGGGAAAGACTGGACTAGAAACACACCAGCCACTTTTGGATGGAATCAACTTTTATATGTGACCTTTGTGCTGATTTTGAGAAAAGTGACATGCCTGCCTTCCCTGCTGGCTCAGTCCCTCCTGTGCCTCTCACATGCAATGTACACAGAGCATCTCTTTTTTGTGATCTGGAAATAATAAATAGCATTCCAAACTATGGCATTTCAATTTCTCACTCTTCATGCTTCCTTCAGAGAATGTGTGATTGCCATCACACTCTTCAAATTCAAATGCCAGATGGAGAATGTGCAAGGGCAACTTACAGCAGTGATTAAACCCATATCAGGAATTCCTGCTACCTGAGAATGTAAAAAGGACACCAGGTCAGGCCAGGATATCCTGTCTCTGCCAGTGCCCTCTAGCAGAGGGGTAGAACGTAAAGCTGTGGTGGGATCGGTGCTTCCTCAATATATCATAGTAAATAATGGGGGAACAACATATTCCTGTGGGGAATTTCATATACATATGGGAATCTTTCAACTGCTAAATTTTGGTTCAGATCTGAACTGTGTCAAGGATTCTTAAAGGTTAAAATTGATACTATTATTAATCCATCAAAATTACCTCAAGACAGCAGTATAAGTTAGAGTAAGTGAGAAGACATGAGAGTTCACATAGACAGGTCTGGAATTTTAGCTTGTGTTCCAAATCATCTTAACCCCATTGGTTGGGCTCGATGATCTCAGAGGCCTTTGCTAACCTCAACAATCCATGGTTCTAGGATTCTAACAGATGCCAGGTCACCACTGTGTCAGCTTTCCTGCAGGACACTTTGGAGTTACTGACAAAATTAAAATCGCTCTCTTCTTCATGGGACAAACCCACAGACATTACCACGTGAGGCACTGTAAAAGTGTCAATAGTCTATGAAGTGACAAAGGCCACAGAAATAGCAGCAAAGTAATGAGTGGGTGTGGAGGGATAAGGGGAACTGACACATCTACTGCATCCCAAGTTATGCTGCTGAGCAGCTGATGGAACACAACTGGAGCTCCTCACCAGGTTTGTGCTCCAGACCCTTCTCTGGACAGGCTCCAGCCCCTCAGAGCCTTTCATGTCCTGGGGAGCCCAAAACTGAGCCCAGGTTCAAGGTGTGGTCCAGAGGGACAGTTCCTGCCCTGAACCACGGTGCCCTCGGCCTCCTTGGGCACCCACAGCCGTGAGGAGGAGAGACTCACCTGGAGCAGAGTGGTTCATTTCTTCCCACATCAGAGACAGGAATGGGCAGAGAGCATTACTGCTCTCCCTTTGCACCTCCAGGTGATACACAGCTCCCATGGGCTATGGACAGCAGTGCTCAGGAGTGGCAGTAATGCAGAGCCCTGAGATCCCAGGGACAGCTGGCTCGGGGGCTGGCTGCTCCTGGAGATTGCTGCCTGCTTGAATTTGTATTTGTGAGCAGGTGCAGACTCAGGCCTGCATGACAGAGGGTTTAAAAAACTGGTTTTTCCTTGAAAAGGAGGAGTGGAGAAGTTATGGATGGCACTAAGAGAGGAAATGACAACAAGAGAACTAATTAATCCTTGCTATCATCTGCAGTTTTCACTGTATTTATGCCTTTACAAGCCTAGATTTGGCTGCAAGATATGCAAACAGTGCGTGCAGAAAGACTGGTGAATGAAGGTTATCAAATGGTGTTTATAGGAAAAGAAAATCTGTGTGCATTCTCTTTTTCTACTGAGCCTGTTCTTGTTTTTAGTGTCTGTAGAACTTTCTGCTGTGACCTGTGCTTTAAAATTATAATATTCCTGTAATATTAGAGTATAAGTGAAAAGGATATTCTCCTGCCTTTATGTAATTTTAGCATTATCAGGTTTATTTCTGACCAGAAATTTTATTTTTTTCTGCTTTGGCTTTAGTTTTGTTCATTGTTTTTGTTCCTAAGAGCAGAAAAATACTGTATCTTTAAATTAGGAGTAGCTGAATAATGAATCTTGGGCAGTGAAAAGGCTAATGTGCTGTGGAAGAGAAGGAGTTTAATCTAATTTAGTTGGAGGGTGTCTGTCTGTGGTGTTGTTTTCTGGACTGTGGGAATAGAGGAGGGAAGCTGCCCCAGTGAATGGTTCCTCCTGAGCCAGAAGCAGTGGGGAGTCCCTTAGATGCCACTGATCCGAAGCCAGGCCATGAAAAGGGGATTAAAGAAATGTTCTGATTTGCAATTCACACTAATGCACCCCGTCGAACCTTTGGTAATATTTCAAACCACATTTCAAGGGAAGTGCCCTTAAAATAGCCAGCTAAATTGTATTAGGGCAATACTATACAACCCACTCATCCATTTATGATTTGTTTTTGTTTTTAATTCTTTTAACTCTTGGTGGTGGTGGCTTTCTAAGGCAATTAAAACTTTTGTGCATTGTGCAGATTTGCACTTGCATGGGAATATTTCTCAGTGTGCCTGTCCTATTAGGCAGACATGTTTACTTAAATTTTGGAGGAAAACTGCTACAAAGATTCTGTAGCTAGGAAAAAATAAACCTATTTGGTTTAGAAAATAAACATTTCTCTACATGCCATTTAATTTTATTAATATCTAGTGGAAATTCAGTAAGAAATACAGGCTTATAACATTGCTAGAACAGCTATCAGCTTTCTTTTTGTGTGTGTGATCCTTTTCTTTCACAGTTGTTATCCTTATGGCTAACATTTTTAAAATATTTATGTTTTAATACCTGTGTTTTTAATATATAAAGAGAATTCATTACTGGAATAAAACATATGAGTTAAAAAGTGAATGAATGTGTAAAAATATAGATGAGAATAGCATTATTGAATGGGAATAACATTAAACTGATCTCTCTTTTTTTTGTAATAAATGGCGGGCCAGAAATATTAAACCTGAAAATCAGTTATAGCTACAGACTTCTTAAATATAGGATTGTCAGCATCAGTTCACGTTCTGTCATGACACACCATTGTTCCTCATAAGTAATTTAGACTATTTTACTAAAAATCTTTAATGTACTAATTAACTCTTCAACTCCCTGAGCTGCTCATTTCATTTCTCTTTACTGCTGAAGTGTCAGAACATTTTCTCTCAAATGGATTATTTGGGTCTTCTTTAATCCCGTTTCAGAAAACCTTGCCTGGCTCTGTAATTTCCAATGACTCTAACATGGATTGAATGGATGCAACTTTGATTTTCACCATCAACCATATCAAAGTGTTTTATTCCACTACCACTGTAATAGATTATCCAGCATGAAACTTTGCCATTGCAGGGATGAGGGCTGGTGGTTTTTTTTTCCTGACTCGTTTATGGTTTGCTTTACCTACAAAATATTTAGTTATGGTTTGAATTTTCACATGCCCTATTAAATATTCAAGTTTTTAAATCTTTTCCTTATGGGACAGAAGAAGAGCTGGACTTTAAGATAGAGATTATTCCTCTGCACATTTTTGGGAAGTGGGGAGATGGATAGCTAGAGGGAGAAATGCATCCTTCCTGTGAGTTGGCACATTATTTGAAATCATGTTTAATTATAAAGTTTCATTAAAAATCTTTTGCTTAAAATTTTAGAAGCCTAATAAGATTTCCATTAATTTAAACATATCACTATTCCCACAACGGCCCAAATGCTTTCTTTTTCCTCTTTCATCCATGGTTAAATATGTAAATAAAATGTCTAAAGTCATTCTTCAAAGAAGACAAAAGAAAAAAGAGCTGAGGGAAAAGACAGCCATAAAATTCCTCCCAATTCTCCATAACATTTGCCAGAGGGGGGCCAACTCCTAGCCAGGGCCTAGCAGCAGGGGTGCCTGGCTGCTCCATAGAATCACACATCTCAAATCCCACACACAGGAGAAAAAAATAAAATAAAATATCTTTTCAGCTGGAGCCTTCAAAAGGTTCTTTTCATTTATTAGTTACAGAGGTATCTTCCAGTTGCTGATTTCTCAGCGCTCTCATTTTTCTATAATAATGTTCTGTTTGTTACTCTCACTGACTCAGGCTCGTTGAATGGGTGATATGTGTAGATAGTCCTTAAAAATATAGAAAGTAAAAGAAATGATCTGAAGCAGGATGCACTGGCTAAAGTAATGGCTAGAAAAACAAGGCTGATTTAAATTGGCACATGAAAGATCAATTAAGAGAGACACATCTAAAAAGGTTGGAGGTTCCCCCCCTTCTTTTTTCTCACTTTCATTTGTGTTTCTTTTCTGCCTCTTAGGAGAAAAAGGTTGTTATGAGTGTTACAGAAGAAAAAAGGCCATGTTTTATATAATGTATTTTTTTAGATTACTTTAATGTCAATGGTGATAGAATATGCTCTACAAAAATACTTATTGGAAAAAAAAAAAGNAGTAAACACAACTCAGTTTAGAACGATCCCCCTCTCCAAAAATCTGTAAGTATTTTTTCTATAGTGGATGAAGTAACTTCCCCAAGGGTATGTCTCCTGTCCTCTTAGCATTTCTTATTTAAGGAAGGGGAAAAAAAAAAANAAAAAGAAAGAAAAACAAGCTCCCAAACAATCCAGTTGGATAAAACAAACATTGAATATGTGCCTGTTATGCATTATTTAAATTCTACTTTTTTATTATTATTTAAATTCTACTTTTTAAAGCAGAATTTACTTGTCCCTTGAAAAAGCTTTCCCCACACTTCCCTGCTACCCCCAGCTGAGCTCTCTAGAAGAGGAATCAGGATGAATACAAATACTAAGAAAACAGGCTTAGATTAATGAAGAATGGAAATGCCCCAGCACACCCTCTCTCTCTCACACACACACAGACACACTAAAATAAATAAAGCTCTTTTTCTGCTCATAACACTGCCTGCTTTTTTGATCCCTGAGGAATCTGAAAGTGTCCAAGGAAAGGTCGGTCCCTACGACCGGTACTTTATAAATCTAATCTCCTCGATGCGCTGAAAAGCCACAGAAAGGACCTCGCTTTTCAAGGCACATTTTTATGATGGCTTTTACTCCTTGGCAAGAGCTGGCCACATCTTCAGGGCTTTCAGAGACAAGCATTAGCCCTGGTTTGTTGTCCTTGCTTGGATCCATTTCACCCTTATCACAACTGAGGAAGCCAACGGTTTCCTTTCTAGAGCTGGTGGGGTATTAACTCTGACCCTGCGGGATTTGGGAGTTTCCAGGAGAATCCGTGTTCTTTTCGATAAGAAACAGGCACTGATGGAGAGGAGCCCGGTTTGTGTGGGTGAGCATGAATGAAATGAAAGAGAGATTTTCCTTCTTCATTAATATNGTCCTCTTAGCATTTCTTATTTAAGGAAGGGGAAAAAAAAAAAAAAAAAAGCAAGCTACTTTTCGAGTGATGCCATACTGTGATTAAAACCATAATCAGGTACTTTTCCAGCAATCCTGCCTGTCCTGTTCACTTAGGAATTTGAGACAAAGCACGACATTTGAAAAAAGCTGAGACTCCAGGCTGAAAGCAACCATATTTTATGACCCTGGCAGCGAAGAGTTTATAGCACTCGCCATAAAATGCATCCTCCTCCCCACATCCTCCCTGCTAAAGCTTTGCCCCCCCTCCAATAAAGGCAGTCAAGGAGGCACCACCTTCAACCCTCTTATTAGGAGACACGAAGTCTGAAGCCTTCGCTCTCCCTGGCTTCCTACCTGAGCGAGGGAGGGCAGGCTGACGCCTTCTACAGAAAAGATCTTGTTAAACTTTCAACAGAGGGCAACGGGAGGGAAAGCAGAAAGGAAGGAAAGAGAGAAGGAGAGAGAAACAAATGGGGCTTTTTCTAATCTGTGCCGATCAAGGAGAACCTGTAGGGGTCCTTAAGGAGGTTTCAAGGCGTTCCGAGTGATTGGAAAGTAATCACCGTGTCAGCTTCACCTTTCTCATGCAAAGTGGATGTCGTATGCGAGGCGGATCCTGCCCAGGTTTTTTTTCTTCTTCTTGGGTTTAGCTTTTTTTTTTTTACTTTATTTTATCCTCGGATTCAGCCGCCCCCAGAAGTCCCAGCTGCTGCGGCCCCAGGAGCTGGCGAGGCGGGGGGAGCGGAGCCGGCACAGACACCACGCACACTCCAGCCCTGCTCGGCACAGCGCGGCGGAGCCGACCTATTGCAAACCCGGACCAGAGGGCGGCGAGGAGGGGGGGATTCTTCAGGCCCCCCTCTTCAATGGCTTAGATATTTCCTCCCCCTCCTCCTCCTTTATTCCGCGCTCGGATAAACCAATCTCCACCTCTCGGCAAGAAAGTGAGGAGCTGCGACCCGTTGGAGGAGCGGAGGATCCCCGGAGACACCCGCGGCACCGA
>VXBC01007984.1:284025-348957 GCA_013399945.1 Ploceus nigricollis
AGCACCGCGCTGCTGCTCTGCTGGCTCAGCGGCTGCTGCGCGGCCATCAGCTCCATGGACATCGACCGGCCCGGCGACGGGCGGTGCCAGCCCATAGAGATCCCCATGTGCAAGGACATCGGCTACAACATGACGAGGATGCCTAACCTGATGGGGCACGAAAACCAAAGGGAAGCTGCCATTCAGCTGCACGAGTTTGCCCCCTTGGTGGAGTACGGGTGCCACAGCCATCTGAAATTTTTCCTGTGCTCCCTCTATGCCCCGATGTGCACGGAGCAGGTTTCTACCCCGATCCCAGCCTGCAGGGTGATGTGCGAGCAGGCGAGGCTGAAGTGCTCCCCGATCATGGAGCAGTTCAATTTTAAGTGGCCGGACTCCTTGGACTGCAGCAAACTGCCCAAAAAGAACGACCCCAATTACCTGTGCATGGAAGCCCCCAACAACGGGTCGGATGAGCCACCCAGGGGCTCCAGCATGCTGCCACCCATGTTTCGTCCCCAGCGGCCCAGCAGCGGCCACGATCTGCAGCAGCACAAGGACAGCCTGAGCAGAACGTCCTGCGAAAATCCTGGCAAGTTCCACCATGTGGAAAAGAGCGCTTCCTGCGCGCCGCTCTGCACGCCAGGGGTTGATGTTTACTGGAGCAGGGATGACAAACAGTTTGCTGTCATTTGGATTGCCATCTGGTCCATTCTGTGCTTCTTCTCCAGCGCTTTCACTGTGCTCACTTTTCTCATCGATCCTCAGCGTTTCAAGTACCCCGAGAGACCCATTATCTTCCTATCTATGTGCTACTGCGTCTACTCGGTGGGGTACATCATCCGCCTCTTCTCAGGTGCCGAAAGCATTGCCTGTGACAGGGACAGCGGCCAGCTCTATGTCATCCAGGAGGGGCTGGAGAGCACTGGCTGCACCATTGTGTTCCTGGTTCTGTATTACTTTGGTATGGCCAGTTCCTTGTGGTGGGTGATCCTGACTTTGACTTGGTTTCTGGCGGCTGGGAAGAAGTGGGGGCACGAGGCGATCGAGGCCAACAGCAGCTACTTCCACCTGGCAGCGTGGGCCATCCCAGCTGTGAAGACCATCATGATCCTGGTGATGAGGAGGGTGGCTGGAGATGAGCTGACAGGGCTGTGCTATGTTGGCAGCATGGATGTGAATGCCTTGACAGGGTTTGTGCTCATCCCTTTGGCTTGTTATCTAATCATTGGCACTTCTTTTATTCTTTCTGGGTTTGTGGCCCTTTTTCATATCAGGAGGGTGATGAAAACAGGTGGAGAAAACACTGACAAGTTGGAGAAACTTATGGTCAGGATTGGTGTCTTCTCAGTCTTGTATACAGTGCCTGCAACTTGTGTGATAGCTTGCTATTTTTATGAGAGACTGAACATGGATTATTGGAAAGTTGTGGCAACTCAACAGAAATGCAAGATGAACAATCAGACTAAAAATTTAGACTGCATGATGAATAACTCTATCCCAGCAGTAGAAATTTTTATGGTCAAAATTTTTATGTTATTAGTTGTGGGCATTACTAGTGGCATGTGGATCTGGACTTCCAAGACTCTTCAATCCTGGCAAAATGTTTGTAGTCGGAGATTAAAGAAGAGGAGTAGGAGAAAACCCGCAAGTGTTATTACGAGTAGTGGAATCTACAAAAAACCTCAACATCCACAGAAAACTCACCTTGCAAAATATGAATCAACATTACAACCGCCCACTTGTGTGTGACCAGGTTTTAGAAAAGACTGTATCTCACATCACAGACTTACAAATGTCCACAGTAGCAGTCAGAAATTTAAAAATGAATGGTGCTTTTTTTGTCAGAACATTTTAATATCTCAAGGCACAAAAATGTATCATGCTGAATTCAGGACCTGGTGAAAAACTGAAGGTAAATGTACTCATGGAAAGGTTTTATGTGAAAGAAATATTGTGAATTAAAACAGTCTGTTCTGTTACTAATTTGTAGTTAAGAATCACATCCATTCCTCAGATTAAAAAAAAAAAAAAAAAAACAACATAAAAACAAAACCAAACACAACAACCAACACTTATTTAACTTCTTCATGTAGCTGGGCTGGATTTCCTTCAGCTCTCTGAGTAACAAGGTATAGCCAAGTTTTGTGGAGCAATGGTTTGACTTTAGAAGTGCCCAAGTGAGCACTGTCTCTCCAGGGACACGGAGGAGGCCTATCCTGAGCGAGGATGCTCTCTGGGAAAACAACCTCCGTGCTAACTTTAAAACCCTTCACAGCTCCTCTCAGCCCTCTGGGCTTGGAGTGCCTAAAAATAGGCTCAATCTATAATGCTCACCAATATTCTTTCACCAAAAGAGAAACTTCCTGCACCAGACACAAACTTTGTGAATAAGAATAATGTGCAATACATTTTTTTTTCTTACCATGACATGAAAAGAGAAACAAGTATTTTGCTGTACATAAAGACAACAAAAGAAATCTCTTAACAAAAGAACTAAGAGGTCTAGTCCTCAGAAACCCTTTAGTGTTACATTTTGTGGCTTTTTAATGGAAATCAAGCCAATGTTATACACGTTTGGACTGATTTGTGCAAAAAAAAAGGGGGGGATCAATTCAAAGAGACCCAAAGGGCTTATTGACTCTTTCTATTGTTAAACAAATTCTCACTATGAATAGATCAAGAAGCACTAGATTCTGCAAAGGGAAGCTTTGTATAGAGTGATGCTCTTTACTGTGCTGGGTGTGCACAGTTCTGTGCTGTATATATTTGTAATATACAATTATTTTTCATGCTCCACTATTTTATTAAAAATAAAATATGTTCTTTAGTTTGATAATTTTGTGTGTTCTAAACTTTCTCTGATGTGCTTTGCAGTTAATAAACTTGTTTCCTGGATCATTTGATAAAAACACACTTTGAATATAATAGTTGTTGTTATACTTGCCTGCAAGTATAAATAGAGAGAACAATAATTTACTCGAAAGAAATTGCAAGGTAAAATTAAATAAATGGATTTTGAAGGTGCAAATTTTTGTGAGCCTCTGCAACTGAGAAAACGGAATGGGCTTTAGTGATGTAAAAAGCTGCAGCGGGGTAGAGCAGGACCGTGTTTACAAAGCGCTGAGATTACAGCAGTGATCCTCGGTTAACAGCCCTTTAAAATTTGCATAGGCCACGTTCAGCATGTTAAAGATCGCTGCCTCCCTTCACACAGCGGGAACACAATTCAGTCTCTACCCTTCAGGGAATTTTCCCCCTTTCTAACACCACGGAAAGTATCACCATTTGTGGAAAGACTTAGGGGAGACCGGGAAATACAAATGCAGGATTTGAATTTGAATGCTGCTTCAGGGAAGTTACCTGATGAAGCTCAAATTGTAAATACATTTACAAGAAGTTTTTAGTGGAGTATGTTTTTGTGTGAGCCTGAAGTCTTCCCTGCAGTTTTCCAGGTGATGGCCAGGCTGGGTGATCAGCTGGTGAGGCAGGGATAGAGCCTCCTTTTCTCACCCAGGCTGCTCTAGAAAAGCCTTTGGCAGGGATCTTATCACAGAAAGGACAGGTCTTAATGGAAGAGCGGAGATCCTTGTGACAGTCATGTTGTGGCTGGGAATTTTCTAACAAAAGGTTCCTTAGGAGTGGTTTGGTTTTTCAACTTATCTATGCAGTGTGACAGATAAATTCTTGCCTTTTTGTAGTGTTTTGAAGTGTTCCGAGCAATGACGAGGAACTCGAGTGGCAGAAATGATCTTGCAGGTATTATCAATAATCTTCATGTCTAAAGTGCACATAGATAAAGCAGTTTTGATACAAAATTCATCTTTTGAGGAAGAGAAAAGATCTTTTTTCTCTTTTTGTGCCATTGTGCCACTGTTTGACACAGGGCTTTGAGATGCCCTGGAAGTTAATCCTGTCAGAGGACACTGTGCTGCAGCCAAAGCAGGACACTGCACTAAACAAATCCACTTGTGAAACCACTGAATTAATGCCTGTGCCTCTGTATATGCTCTGGCTAAACCAATGGCGTTAGATCCTGAGAAATACAGAGTTTTAAACGAACCTGTGTATTGCAGATTGCTGCAGGAAGCCTTCAGGTGTGTGTTTTGTTTATATATGTCACCTCAGGAAATTCATACCTGACAGAAGGGTCAGTGCTGGCTTCACCAGGACAGCTTTGTCCAGGGAATGGTCCCAGGCTTTGTTCCAGCCTACATCAGTCACTGAAATAAACACCTCACTGATTTGTGGGCCATAGAATATGATTGACCTTCATTGTTAATGATGAATTCTTACAGCCTGCTATCAGGATTCTGGAAGAGAAAACAAGTGGAGATAGATGTTCAGCAGTGGCTGAGCTCCTGCTGCCATTCTGAGTTTATTCAGTTGTCAGCTTAGGCCCTTCCTTGTCACCAGAGCAGAACTGCACCTTTTCCTATGAAAATGACAGATGATGCTTGGCTGGAGGCATCGTGTTACAAATAGATTCTTGCTAAACTGTAAACCAGGTATTCAGATTTTATTCCGTGCTTGCAGTTATTCAGAAGTTATTTGGGGTGGGGGGGGGTTACTGGTGAGCAAATGAGATTCCTCAAGTACATAATGATGCTAATTCTGTACATCAGGACTAGTACACTGTAAATGCAGCAGAATGTAATGATTGGCTTTGAGGACATCTTAAGAATTAATTAATTCAGAAATTGTACTTCTTGCTGTCCCATAGATCCTAACAGTCTTAACAGTTTAATACTGAAGTTGCCACTTAAGGAATTGGAAGCTTATTACTGTTAAAGGAAAGTTGTTGTAGTGTGTTACGTACCACCAATAGAAAGTGATATACTTATTTTCAAAACAATTAATTTAATACAGTTATTAATAATTAACACTGATTTGTATTCTTGTCTTAGAAGGCTGCATATTAGTTAAATGATAATAATACTAAAAGTCATTAAGGCAACATCTCAAAAATATTAAACTTCTTTCTTTTTCTCAGTAATTTTATATTTTAGTGAAAGCATGTTTGAATTTTTATTTGTTGAATTTTATAGGACTTTTCTTTACTGCCAAGGCCCAATAGGTATTGGCTTATCTCAGACTTCTAGGAAAAGTGCCTGTATGTGGTTATTTTAACAATCCAGTCACTCCATAGGAAACTTGTTGAGGAAGAAATGTCCAGTGGCATTTATCAGATAAAAGTTATAAAATAAATGCATTCTGTTGGTGTGTACATACACCAAATCAAGAACCAGATGTTTGCCACAGGCTTGTGAACAGGTAAAAGAAAGGCAGAAAGTTCCCTTTTCTGGCAAAGGTAGCTTGGTAGAACAGTGTGATTTACTGGGGAGAGATTAATGAGGTAAGAGTGTGAGATCAGCAGGGGAAAATGGGATTCAGGGCAAAACCCCACAAAATTCTAATTACGACGGTAAAAGTCTTGTTTCTCAGTGAAATGCTGATGCTTCCCATAAACAGAAAAATAATGAAGCTCAGCAGTTGCAGGGTTTAGACCTGACATGTTGGGACACTCCGAGCAGTGCAGTGCAGGCACCAGGGCTGAGAGGATGTGAGGGGCTCAGCCCAGGAATGTTCAGATCCCTTATCAGCTTTTGCCCAAACAGCATTTCATGTGTCTGTTATTATGCAGCCATTATTCACATCTGGCTGTCATCCCGTGGCTGCAGAGAGCATGAACAGCCCAGGAACAGCCGTGTCTGACACACACCCTGCTCCCCCCAGCCCTAAACACCCCTGGCTGCAAGGGGATGGCTCTGCAATGATGGGATGTTCCTGCTCAGGTGGGCTTTTGATGGCAGGTGGTCTCCAGCAACAGATGGCCTCAAAGGACAAGCTCCAGTGCGTTTTAGTTTAAAACATTTACACATTTTTTTAAAAAAATTTGAAATGTTATCCTCGTGTAATGTTTTTAAGTATTTCAGACAGAGTAGCCAAGTTATTAACAGTGACAGATGATAAATCAGGGCATCCTTTAAAAGGTGGGTGATGGTGATTATGTGGTCTTGGAGCTTGCTTTGATCAGAAGTGACAGCCCTGTAAGGTCTGTGCCACTCAATCCCCCCTGAAGGGAGATCAGCACCTGTTTGCACTTTGAGGCTCCTCTACCTCCCACTGCCTTCCAGCACTATTTCATCTTTTTTAACACACTTGATGTTGATTAGCTTTAAGCAAAGTCATTATTCATTTACAAAACACTCCTTGATGGAGCTGGCTCTGAACTGTATTTCAGTGGCAGTGTTTGTGCTGTAACAGTTAAGGAGCCCCATTACAGAAGCTTTATTTTCAGGGAGCCACAAGTTACAATCAGTTTGAGTGCTAGTATTAACCTGGTTTCCATTTCTTTTTTGATCCAGACAATTGTACATGTTGCCCCTGGATCTGTTCAGCTCTAGCCTGCTGTATCTTCACACGTTTATCCAGCAGAAACACAGGATCAGCTCTGTGAAACAAACAGGTCCTGCTTTGGTAGATCCGATTTTAGCTCAGTAAATACTGCTCCAAATAGCTTTAGGTCTTGCTTGGGAAGTGGAATGGATATTTCCAGCAAACAGCACAACAGGGCTTTGACTTCATCAAGGGCTGTAGAACACAGCAGTGAGTGCCCGTGATTATTGCTCTGTTATTGTAGAGCAGGATTTGGGACGGGCAGATGTGAATTCCCGGGCAGCAGCAGGGTGGGATCAGGCAATCCCAGAGCTCTGAGAACAGATGTGGGTCCTGGGGCCCAGCTCTGCCTTTCCTGTGGGAGCAAAGTCAAAGCTTTGGGGAGCTGTACATCAAAGGCAGGACGGAGCGATCCTCGGGTATGTTTGTAGGGCATTGTTTAAAGAGGAATTCCTTCAATTTGTTGTCACTAGTTTTTTCCTTCCATTCTTCAAGATCTCCTCATAGATCTGCTCCACTGAAGTCAATGGGTGTCCAGCTAAATTCAGTGTATGCTTTGAATCAAAACTTCCTATCTCAGGGAAAGCATGAGCTACAGGAAAACTTGTTATTTTGATTTTTTTTCCCCACATCAGAGCATCTTTTGAAAATCCTAATGTGACATAAATTCATGATATAGGAAAAAGTATCAGTGAATGAAATGATTTCAATTATATTTTCAGAATGTGCTGCTGTGTTAGAATGGACAAAGCCCAGTATGTTGCAAAAGCACCTGTCACTTCAAAATGAAATTCAGAAATGCTGGATGTTGATAATGTTGGAATGAATGTTTATTTTTGTATTTTGTTTTAGCATATTTTGGCTTTTTGAGAACACATATTTCTTGCAAAATGCTCAGTATTATTAAATCTGCACTTCCTGCTGGTGAGGCAGCTCCCCAGAGATCCTTCAGGCAGTTCCCATCCTTGCTGCTGCCTCTGCCTCTCCCGAGGGGCTCAGGGCTGCAGCATCCCCGGGAGCTAACGAGGAGCTGCAGTGTGCCCTGCAGCCCACACTGTGCCCCTCGTTCCCTCCTTCCCTCAGTGATCAGCACCTCCAGTCCCCTTCCCCTCTCCTCCAGTGCTGATCAGGCTTTCATCATCTGCATGTGCCTGGCTCCCCTTCCCCTCCTCTCGAGTGATGCCTCCCTTCAGTCTCTAATCTGCCCACACACAGCTCTGTGCTACTGGCCAGGACCTGCCACTGCTTTGAGCTTTTTCTGTTCCACAGAAATGAAAAGAGATTTCAAAACTTGTGTTTTATCTTTCTTTTTTTGGGTAAAGACTGTGGTAAGAAGCAGAGATTCAAAGTTCTGGGCTACCAAAGGTGCTGATGAACACAGGAGACTGTCAAGAAGAGACTGCCAGTTCTGAGCAGGTGCCTTAAGCTAGAAAATACTCTTTTGTGGAACACAGGCATTGTTTGCTTCTGTCTTATATATTTGTTATTTTATAGTTCCTTTACCTGACACTAATGTCTGTGTGAAATAAAAAACAGGAAAGGGACAAAGAACATTTGACCAGTTGATAAAACGGGGAAAACAGCCCCCACCTTTCACTCCAAAGCTTTTAGCCTGAGGAGAGCTTTGTATGCCTCAGAGCTGGGGAGTTTTTCCCAGCTATACCCAGCAGCTCTGACAGGAACATTGCACCTGCCCTCAGCCTGGCTCCTCATCTCCTGAGCTGCTCCCAGCTACAGCAATGCTGCTCTGACAGCTGCATCACAAAGGAGACAGACTGTGACTCCTCATGGTTCTAGGAACAAATTCCAAACCTGGCCCATGATCACTACAGTAATTTGATAACATTAGAATCATGGTCTTGACATCTGGACCTTTGATACTCTTTCAGTTATGCTATTTTTCTTCCTTTTAAGATTTTAGTGGTCAAAATATTTTTATTTCATATTGACAACATTTTGCCTTGTAAATGGATTTTTAAAGGACAGATTTCTATTGAGGTTTTACACCTTTAAGTACTGTAGGTGTTGGGGGTGGTTTTAATCATGTAATCTTTTTTTCTTTTTAAAATTACATTAAAGAGCCTTTTTGTTCTTTAGGATCCTGATTTTAACAATGAGATATAACGGTTTCCTTAGACTTCTCATCCTTTTGCAACAATCTTGATGCAGCCTTTTTGTTTCTTCAATAAGCCTTTCTTGTTTAACATAAGACATGTTAGTAACATTTTTGTAAGTTATTAATTGACAATTAGTAGAGAATAAAAACCAAGCTACATATCTACATACACTTTTTATGCTAAAATAATGGGTTCATTTTGAAACCAGGTAAAAATGCTATTTAATCAAGTATAGGCATGGTGATAACTATAAAAGGTAATTTTAAGGACAGAACACAGCACCAAATAAATCTGAATTGTGGGATTTGGAAGATCCAGTATCACTCTAGATTGTTTTGTGCTTGCAAAGCCTTTTAGGTGCTTTTGGTAATTTCCTGTTAGCAATGTTGCAGTTGAGTTGCAGGGTAATACAAGCCCTGTGAGCAGGGTGCAGTAGGACCATTGTGCATCTTCATGGCAGTGCCAGGCAAGAGGTGCAGCCAGCTTATGGAACAGCACTTGTGCTGAGGCTGGATTTTCATTCCCAACTCAGTTCCCAGGTGAGCTCATCTTTACACCTTCCTTATGGTGCTGGTGGGGTTACTTTGCACAGAGTGGCTCTTTCCAACATGGTCATGGCTGAGAAGGGACGGACAAAAACCTTCTCTTACAACTTAAAGCTGACTCCAGGCAGGGTTTTTGGGGGGCTCTCTAAAACTTATCTTGCTCTTTCCCCTGTCTCTTTTACATCTTTAATTGAAGACATTCAGAGCTGAGCTCTGCATTCCAGGGGCCATGGAACAGACCAGCAGATACGTTTTGTTAGGTCACAACCAAAGAATCATCCAGCTAATTTCATTAGCAAGGGTGAGCCTGGGTTTCAGCTGACTTTCAGCTTAGCTAGTCTGGAGCAGCTCTTGAAATGCTTGAAAGCTTCACTGAAACACATGAATAAGACTTTACAAGTGCAGTGACTGCTCCTCACAACATCACCCACGGACAGTACAAACTGCTGCTGCTCAGCATTTGGGAGGTGTCTGACTAAACAGAGGCTGTTGTGCTGGAGGGAGCAGTTTTGTGCTTTGTTTGGTCTCGGTGCTGAGATAGGAACATCAAGAGTGCACCAAATTTTATGTTTCTTTTCACACTCTGTAATAGCTCTTCAAGGACCTCCTTTGCATATCTAACAAGGAGAACTGTGGGAAAGAGACTTCTGAATCCTGAATGCTGTAGGGTTGTCTTTGATAGCGAATTTCACAAGAAAGTAAACACTGAGTGTGTCTGTATGGAGTGAGGTGAAACTTTGCAATCCGTGAGCTCCTCCAGAAAAGACAGGAGAAGGAAAATTGAGCACAGGTAGTAAACAGGCTAAAGATCCTGAGAACAGAGCCATAGGAGAGGAGAAAGGAGAAAATGCCTCAAGGGAGTTGGCACTGTTTAAATCCTAAGGCTAGAGGTGCACAAACTCAACTGCTTATTTTTGCACATTAATCTAATCTGGTGCCCAGGTGTTTGGTTTCCATTGCGCTGCTCTGAGCCCCTGCTCTCCTCACAGATACAGAAAGGCATTCAGGGCTTTGATTCCGTGCTTCCCTGGTTATCCTGGGTAACTGTATCAATATTTGGAGTGCAATCTGATTATCTAGCTCTATGCACAGTGTCTTACACAATTAGAAGAGTATTACAGCGTGACAGCTTTTGATAAACTGAAGTTGCCAATGTATGGTTTTTGAAACAAATCACAATGCAGTGGCAAGAGAAGGTTTGAAGAATAATCAAATTCAAAATTCCAGCCATTACTGGTTTTGTTAATTAGCTTAGCTGGGGCAACAGGTTCTTCTGCATATTTCTTTGAAAATCCCACCCTTGGAGCCCACAGAGTTCGGACTGTGAAGGAGTGTATTGCACAGCTCTTTGATCAGTTTTGAAAACTCCTCAAAGCCCTTCATTTGCAGGATATGATAAAACCAAATTTAAGGCAGAAGAAGGCATGTCCTTTACTCCTTTTTTAACTTCCAAATTTGGCTTCACACGGACTGACTCCCAGAAGCAGTGGAGGGTTTAAATACCAATGGTGGCAGTGACAGTTGTTGGGTTTGTCTGTGTTTTGGGACCAGTTGGAAGTGATCCTTGAGGCAGAAGCTGTGTCGGTTCGGCAGCCCCTGTCCCTGTCCCTGTCCTGCAAGGGACCGCCCTTTGACTGCTGCTCCCACCTCCGTGTGCTGATGGGGACTCATCAAAGAGCTGCTGTTTGAAATGCAGCCCTAAGCAAACTCTCCGTGTCTCCAGCAGAACTCGGCATGTCGGAGACTGATGTTCTGCTTCCCTGTTTGATGTGTTTAACACAACAGACATATCTACAAGTTGGCATTTAAAAACAGCAACAAAAACAAACAAGTTGAGGTCGTTTACATAACAAAAAGCTCCTTGGCCTTGCAGGAGGTTCCTTTGAAATGTACGATTGTTCCTGGCACTGACGGGAGAGGACCTGCCTGGTCTGGAGCTCAGCCTCTTGTTCCATACACACACCAAACCGGCTACTTTTCAGTAAATGAGATCTCTTCCTTCCACAACATTTAAAAAACCAGACCAAAACCAAACCTGAAGCTGCAGGGGCTCACCTGTTATCTATTTTTTCCTAAAGTAGTCTTTTTGAAGCACTAGTGCCAGCTTTGCAGCTGATTTTAACAAGTACAGAATCTGCTTGTGACTGATGTAGAAGTGTACAATTCTCACCACAGCTCCACAGTAACCCTGGGTCACTGCAGTGAGTGCTTCATGGCTTGTTTTCTCATTTTATCTATTCAAAACCACTCAGGACTCAAACAGTTGTAGTCTGTGAGTAGTGTCGTAAATGTAAACGATGAAGTATCCTTTTCTATCATCACAATCTGGCAATACATAAAACTCTCACCATGTGAATATTGAACACGTTGATATTTCAAGCCAGTAAATCATATTTCAAGGCAGGCTTAATCTTTTAGATTTGTGCTTTAAATGTACGAGCAGCACTTGAAGAACCTGTGCAGTCAGGTGGTTTTTGGTTTTTTGGTTGGTTTTTTTTTTACTGGGAAGATCTCTCCTTTTCATTTTGATTATTTACAGAAGTAATGTCTGAAGACAACAAAAACAACCAGCAAAACAAATTCCCATATTAATTAGAGCTGTTCATGTTAGGAAAGGAACGGCTGATTTAGATTTGTTTTCTGTGCTCCTGTGGGATGAGTGACACGTGATTAATGTGTTGGTGGTGTATCCCAGACCTCTGACGGAAAAGAAATTGAGTACAGGGAAAGTGACAGTAGAGTAATCCCTTAAAATATATCGTGGCACTCTAGTGCAGAACAGAACAGAACAGAACCACGGATCAGTAACTACAATAAATGCTCACAGTTTCATGGGTTTGAGTCTGCTATCCCAGACCTTTATATGGCTCCTGTGAGTGTAGTATCCGATCCCCTCAAACCATGGGGTTTGTTAACCCAAATATTGGCACCAGAGCTGTATCAGCCTGTCACAGATGGTGTCCTGAAAGGCACTGGGGTGGGGAGAACCGTTCCCAGCTGGTGGGGCAGGAAGGTGTAGATACACCACAGCTCTGGATACAGCACAGCTTTGGATACAGCACAGCTTTGGATACAGCACAGCTCTGGATACAGCACAGCTTTGGGTACAGCACAGCTTTGGGTACAGCACAGCTGTGGATAGACCACAGGTTTATGGACACCAGCAGCAGCAGCTCAGACCTGCATGGAGCACAGGTTCCCCCAGGTGCTTTGGGAACACAGCAGGAGAGGTCTCTGTCTCTCAGGAACCAGTTGGAGCTCACTGATGGGATCTGTGTGCTCCAGTACCAGAACATTCATGAAGCCACTGGACTTGTTGGCTCTCGTGGAGCCCGCTGATATCTTGTGGGGCTCCCACATCTTCCTGGATGCCTGTGGGTAGAGGAACCAGCTTTTTTTGTATAAGGACAAGCCTGTATCTCATCTCTGTGCTGGCTCTTTCATCTTCATAAAGTTGGTGAGAGCAAAACCTTGAATAACCAGTCTAAAATGGAGGGGTAAATCTAAGGCAGAGCAACAGAGGGATGTGACTTCTGGAGGGGAGGTTGAATGGAAGGTGCTTGGAAGAGACTGGAGCGCTCCACATTTAACATATGGGAATGCCTGGTGACTTTTGGAATTCTCCTATTTTATAAAATACAATATGTCAGCGGGTGATCAGAATCTTATCTTCTTATTTTGTAATCATTCGTAAAACAGGGTCTCTGATGAGGTTTGGGAGCAATCAAAACTTAGTATCATGGGCAATAAAAATAGCAGATACTGTCTGTGACAGTAGGATTGCAACATACATCCCCACTTTAGCATTTCAGGGAACAATTATTGCACCTCAGCTTTAGATGTTACAGGACAACTTCTCTTTGTTGATCTTTCTTCTGCTAATGTATAGTTACTCTATAGTCCAGAGATTCTGCCTTACAGTCACACCTTTTTGCTGGAGGAGTTTGATTCATCTGCCAAAATCTAGCATTTTCCACAGATTATCTAAGAAGTCTCCCTCAGGAATTTAAGTCTGTGCTCTGCCCAGCTCCTAAAAATCAGACAACTACAAAAGAGATTTGAGGCAGCTGATACCATCAGCACAGTAAATCATTCTCGTAAAGTAAATAATTAACTATTTAAAGACAACTTTACAAATTCTATTCTATCTCTTGCTCCCCAAGTAGGAATCTTTAAAACATGTTGGAAAGGAGGTGACCACAGTTTATTTTATTGAAATGCTGTGGGTTATTTGAGGTTATTTTAAAAAACAAGATTCTTTTTGTTTGTGACCCTGGCACAGTCTGTGGTTGGTCACCATGCTTTGAGAGTGCCTGTGCCAGCCAGAAATGGGCTGATGCAATTACTGGAAAAGCATCTTTTCCTGTCAGTTAGGAATTTTGTCAGTGAGAAAAAGGAAAAAACAGCCCATGCTTCTATTTTTCCTTTAAACTGCTCCACCTATGAATTAGGCCACACACCCTTGGTGAGCACAGGATGGACAAGAAAGCCTGGGCTCAGCCATGTGAGTAACTGCAAGAACCAGAGTGTCTGTCTTGCTTTGGCTCCCACAGAGGGACGTTCATGGGCACAGAACACCCAGAGAAAGCTCAGCTCAAAATGAACACGTACAGGGTCTTACCTCCAGGATTTACCAGTTATTGCTGAGATGGAATTGCACAAGGGCAAGAGGGGCTGCCCCTTTCCACCCATCTCCCCCACCCAAGGCAGCAGTGCTGGAGGAATGTCAGTCATGAGGGGTAATTAAAGCATTGTAATTACTGTACAGGATGTGTCACCCTTGCCTGCAGCTTCACCACCATCTCAGCTCACACCCTTCCCCTCTCTGCTCCACCCAAGCTTTGGTTTCCTTCACCCACTCATTGCTTCTGTGCTGTCTTCCCGTGGTGGCTCAAAGAGCATCCCACCTCCTGTTGCCTTTCCTCCCAGTAATAACTGCTCTGTACATAATGACTGAATTAATCAGTACCAAGTATAATCAATATTCTGATCTGTTACCAACTGGCCGTGCAGGGAGGATAAAGGGCAGGCCCCAAGTGCATCATACAAGGTGAGCAAACCCAAAAGAGCTGGGCATGTTTGCAGTGAGGAAACCTGGGGCCAGCTGGTCTGCCTGCTGTACTGAGTGGGGGTGTTGTTAGAAGCAGGGGGTGTTTTCCCTCCTGAAGCTAAAGAAGTAAAATGAAACAAGTTCAGTAAGTGAATGGAAGAGACCATGGCTGAGGACGGGACCTTGAGGTGGGTTTTCCACCTCTGCTTTAGGATTTACAGCTCTCCCCAATGGGCTTGAAAAGCTGCTTGAACTCTTCTCCATTTAATGTTTATTTTTTACAAACACTGTGGTCTACAGATTCTCACTAACTGTAAGAGACAGAAAGGGTGTTTTCCATTCTGATGTACAATTTGACTACTTTTTTTGCCTTGGGGGTAATCAAAACTCACTGAAAAACACATTGTTTGGTTATTATTACTTTTTAATTTGGACTGACTATTTTAAACCCATGAGTATTATTTTTTTGTTGTTGTTTTGCTGTTTTGGGTGGGATTTTTAACTCTTACAAAAGAAATTCCCCTCCTATCAAAACTAAAACCTCATCACGTCTCTCTGACAGCAGTTTGCCTAGAATCTCTGGTCCTTCCTTTTTCTGAAGACAGAGTGGAGTGCAAATATTGTCATCTTCAGGGTGTACAAGGTGAACTCTATTTTTTACCTTTTTTTGGTCTCTAGTTCATCACTATTAAGTCCTGTGGAAAGCCCAGAATTTCTTCTTGCGTCTTTCTAGAGCCCCTTTTCTATCTCCTTCTGAAGCACTGGAGGTTGGCCGCAACTCAAGGGTGGATTTGGCAAGGGGTATTAAAGTCATGCACATGCCTGGCTGATGAGTCTTGCTCCCACACCCAGAGTTAGGCTGATTGCCTGATTTGGGGTCAGGAAAGCAGGAATTTTCTCTGGTTAAACCGGCAGTTTTTTAGATATTTTTTCCCCTCCTGTGTGTTCAACACACACTTGTTGGAACCATCTAAAACACAAATGACTCGTAACAGACTTCATCTTTTCTATTCCCTCTCTAGCAGTGATGTGTCCCCCAGGCCTAAGCTTCCCTGTGTGGCAGTGGGAAGTGTCTGGGAATGTAGGGAGTGGCAATCTGTGGGCCCTCCTTGGCTTTGGTGACTCTGACACTCTTTCCTAGTGAAAAGCTCCTGTGAGACAAGTGTTGCAACCACACACTGATAACGTTACTGCTATGAAACCAAACAATTGATCTGTTTCTCTTTGGATTCAAAAGAGGTATTTTGCAGATATAATTTGTTGGCTTCAAACTCAGATGATACAGAATTTGATAGGGCAGGGTGGAGAACCTGAGTCAGCACTAAGGTCTGTCCTACTGTAGAAACCTTCAGGATTCCTCTCTGATATCTGTGAACTTGGCAATCTCTGTCCCTGCACATGAGCAGTTCCCAGGTGGAAATCTCTCATTCCCTTCCTCCTCTGTGACACCACAGAACCAGAGGTGACTCAGCCAACACAAGGAAAGCTCCAGGGAAAACCCTCTGTGCTTGGGTTTCCTGACTGACTGCAGTGAAAGTCCAGGGCACCACCAGGAAAACTGTCAGCACCACAAAAATGCAAGTTGAGGTACAAAGATTCCCTAATTACATATGCAGGCAGGTAATTTAGCTGGTAATTGGGGCAATTACAAATTCAGATGTGAGCTTCTGGGACAATATTTTTATTTCTTTTCCTTGAAAACACTGCACTCAGTGTTCAGCCCCACAGACCTGAGGTGCTGCTGACACCTTGGCACACATCCTGCCTTTGTGAGACTTCTTCTCCTTCTGCAGTTTTATAGATCATTTCCCACCCAGAATTATGTGCTTCAAAGTGCATTTTCTGGGCCTCCAAGAATGAACATTGACCTCATTCTAGGGAATATAACTTATGTTTTTCTATTCCCTTTCTGTAAAACATAGATTCCTTTTGGGCTTTGATGGATTAAGAGAGCAATATCTCTTCTTTTCATCATTCTTAATAATGAATAATAAAAATTCTCAACATCATCTATGTTCTAAGAAGCTGAGCACTTCACACAAGTATTTGTTAAACAAGATTTTTCTAGCAGGTAATTTTTGTTGGTTTTATCTACATTAATATTTCATCTACCAGGTGATTTCTCAATTAATGGGGCATTATGCAGTCCACATAAATAATACTGGGTTTCAACTATATTGAGGAAAAAAAAGAGAACAGTAAAGAGGTAACCAAAGCATATTCTACTGATGAAAATCTTCATTGATTTTGTAGGAAATTCCCCAACTTTCATCACCTGAACATTTCACTCCAAAACATTTAAATGAATTTTTCATGTGGTTTACTTTGACATTAGACACTTACAAATTGGCCAGAATCTTCTGGTTTTTTTCCCCTGGCTCACTGATTTCCACAATAAATGCACCAGTTGCACAGTTGAATAAAGAATGGTTTTTTAACTGCCAGTCCTCCACATGCAGCTGGGGCTGTGAGAGGTGAGCAGGATGATTGTCTCCACTTCGTGCATCACCACTGCAATTAAGCCTCAGTGCAAGACTGTACTTTCAGTCAGAGCCCTGTGTTTCTTGATCTCATCAGCACTTGACAGGTTCTTTTGCAATTAATGATTTTGCATAAGCATAAATAATTGTCCTGTGATGGACAGGAAGATGGCAGCTCTGGTTTGCCAAGGCTGGGTGGCTAAAACAGAAATCATCACCTGGTTCTATTTCCATTTTTACTTTCTTTAACCAGAATGCTAATTTTTCAGTTGTTTTTTCTTTTTAGCTCTTACAAAGGAAGGTCCCCTCGTATCCAAGTTGAAATCTCCACATTGATTTCTGATGATTGCCTAGAAACTTTGATGTTTTTTCTTTTTCCTTCATCCTTACCAACCTCTGGGTGAACAACCTGAATTTTATTTCTGCCTTGTTTTTCCTCCATGGACCATGACATCCAAGTTGCATGTGAGGGCTTCCCCTTCTGCTCACAGAGCACAGCTACAATCCTTCTTTTCTGCCCTGGGTCACAGGTGAGATGCAGATTCCTCATCTTGTCTCTTGGTAGGTAGAACCTCTTTGTGCCCACACCAGCGAATTCATCTTATCTCAGTTTTGTCATCACCATGTTCCTGCAGGGATTATCTCCCATTTCTGGCCTGGATTGTGTTGTGGCACCTGTGCTCGTGTCCTGCCTTTGCAAGGTGCCCCCTCTCCAGCACTTCAAACACTCCCGAGGCTCTTTGTGGGTTCTGTTACCAACGCCCTTCACACACCAGCTGGGTGTCATATCCACAACTGCTCCTTTGGATGGCACCTTTAGCACTTAATTCTTATTTTTCAGCTAAGCCCCTTTGGCTTTGTTTGCATTACCTCTGTGAGCAGGTGGAGCATCTCTGAAACATCTCCTGAGGAATTGCATTGTAATCCTTGTCATACTCTGAAAACCTCTCCTCTGCCGTGCTGTCTGTACAAAACCAGCATTAGTTAAACACCTGGGGGAATTTGATTGCTTCTTGGTGTGAGGACCAGTATCAGTGGCCAGCTTTCATGTGGTTTTCCTGCCCATCATCTTCCATAAAGTCCCCGGGGAGAGAACCCCCAGGGTTTCTTATGTGCTGGGTCACTGCTAAGTGGGTTCTGATCCATCACCAAGGCTCATGAGCACAACTGCTGTGAAAATAATGCATCATTATAATTGTTCAGGGTGATTGTGTGACAAGTGCATTGTGTTTTTTAAGCTGGGCAATCAAATCTTCAGGTTCAGGATATCAGCTGACTGCCCTTTGGTTGTGAAAGAATTATTGTATCACTTGTACCCGACCTTACAAAACCAGTCAGGTGCATCCTTTCCTTTCTGGCTCCCTCTAAACCATTCGTTGTATTTCTGAGTCATAGCCACACTCCATCACATTAAATGCTTTTTCAGAAGTGACAGCCTCTAATAGCTCTTCCCCTATTGTCCCAACCTGGGCCCCATTTGAATCTGTGAGTTTTAAAAACACTTTGAAGATCCCACCCTTTGCCATGGGACTTTAATCCTGTTCACGTATATGGAAACAAACCCTTAGATATGATTCAAATATGAACTATGAAAACCTGTAAAAATGCTCACAGCTGTGTGAGCCTTAAGGTTTTGTTCCCTCTTGATTAAATATTTGGGGTTTTTGCTTAACATTCATTGATGCCAAAAAAGCCTTTGATCTTTCTTCCATGAGGGCGTGGAATCTGCCTTTTGTTAGCCAGCACTGAGGCTAAACAGGTACTGAATTACTTTTGATTGCACAGCCAAACCTCTTTAGCAGAAGAGAGATATTTTGTTTACTTACCTAGATCTGCACCAACAGTCAGGTGCATTTTATTTATCAAGGCATAAACCTTTGACAGAGAGTGGTCAATGCAGCCTTCAAGGTGGCAGGATTAGCACCCTCAATAAAGAGCTCCATAGGTAAGGGAGAGCCACTGATTTACTACGAGCAGAAAACAATTCAAGAAGACAATTCATAGGGAACTTCTCCTGCCTTTGTGGAGCCACAGATGTGCACTGGAGGGTTCTGAGTCAAGCTCTGTTGAAACAAGCTCTTTCTCAAGTCCTGTAGGTAAGAACTGCTTCTTTTACTGCCTGGCTTGGCACATGTGACTTCATTTCTTTTTTTCCCTATAGTTAAAATGAGGTTATTAATGCAAAGATACCTCACTGATTCAACCTCTGAGTTAAAATCAGAAAAAGTCAGCAAATCCTGGCGTTGCCATAGCAGGACCTGTGAACTCTCCAGCCTTGCTTCTGGGAGAGCTCTGTGCTCCCGCAGTTCTGCTGCAGACAGGGCAGTTCCAGCTGTTTCCAGGGCAGTTCCAGCTGTTTCGAGGCAGAACACGTTTGTTTGCGGCAGGAGCTGTGTCCATAGCCTGCAGGGTGTGCAGGGAGGCAGAGCAGCCCCAGCTCAGCTGCACATCTGGGCAGTTTCCAGCAGGAGCCCAGCTCTGCAGGGGGACAGCCGGGTCAGCCCTGCCTGCTCCCGCTGCCCGGGACAGGAGCGGCACCTCCGGGCTGTGCCCGCAGCACGGCCGGGCCGTTCCTGGAGGGCTTTTGAGACGTGAAATTCGGGGAGTCACACAGGAAATGGCAGAGGCTCAAAGTGCCTGTCTGGATGGGTGTTTAACAGGCTTCTGATCCTTACTGGCAAACATCACTTCAAATGGCTCTGATTAATCTGTTTCCTAAATCACTCTAGTGATAGTCAGCAAGGTACACATGATGTGCCTTATGGGTGTGATATCCCTGCCAGAAGCCCTCGCTGCCGTGCACAAACGTGTATTTCACACATGCAGCGGGGAGAGAACAAGTGAATGGACCCTTCTGAGAGCTGAGGTTTAAAGGGTTTTCTCCTTGTAACGCTGCAAAGAACTTGGAAAGTGATTAAGGACTGACCCCCTCTGGTACAGTCTGAGTCCCCAGGGGGATCAGTCTGAGGTTTTCTGATCACACTCTGGAACGGGGACAGAATGATTCTCTCCTTGAAAATATTCTGAAAGTGCTGAGCACCCGTCCTGTCCACCCCACTTCAGGCACAAATCAGATGCTGCTCAGATATACGAGCTCTCAGGATCAAATGTCTCTTTGTCCACAATCGTTAGCACAGAGAAGTGATACTGGTGCAGACAAATGCCTCTTTCCAAGCCCTCTGCGTTGCTGCTCAGCATTTTCACACAGGTCCCCTGCAACACTCTCCAGGCCAGGAATGATGACTATTTGTGCTTATTTACTCTGGGTTGGTTTGTGCTGCACAGGGGCTCCCTGTGTCAGGACAGAATAAATGCAGTCAGCCTTTAAGGGCTGAGTAGCCCATACAATGGAAGCCTCTCAAGGAGCTGAGATCATCCATCCTGACACAGCCACTCAGGCTCACACACTCACTTTAACAGAGAAAGGGATCTCGAGCTCCCAGGAACAAAGCTCAGTATCACATCCAGCAGCCCCATTCAAACCCCTCGAAGAGGATGCTATCTAAATTCCTGAGACTCTCAAGCTCGTTTGTTGAATGGTGTGCATGCAAACAGCCCTTTGATGATACAGTTCCTGCACTGAGGGAAGGGAACCGCAGCTCCTGAGTCACTTGCAAGTTCTTCAAACAAAGCTTTTTTTTCTTTTTTTTTTTGCCTCCACACACTGTTACCCTGTGGTTCTGTGTCCTGTTAGAACAGATTGCAGAAATTCTCATTCCCTTATTCTTGGCCCCTTTATTATTTTCCTCTGAATCACTGCTTTATTTTGGTTGTGTCCCAAAGCAGAACTGTGACATTTTCTGCTTTAAAAATAGCAACTGAGGGGAAAAAAAGTAGAAGCAAGGTTTGTTTTTCATTGGTTTTGCTTTCAAAATTGCTGCAAGGTCTGGTAGAGAGCACAGCCATGCAAACACTGAATCAGCAGAAGGGCACAGATGGTGATCCGTGACGAACACACAGAAATTAGTGGCTGCTGCAAGGGAAACCAGGAACCTCTTTTGCTGGACTTGTGGCTGGTGGAACAGAAATGCAGACGCATGCATGGCCTTGTGCTGCTGTGTTTGGGAATTGTCCTCTTCAGGCTGCTTTGGAGCACCAGAGTTTTTGGGTAATGATTTTAAGAATTGTTTCAGTGGATCATTATCATTGGTACCTGCTGCTACGGTGAGTAGCTGTGAACAATACACCAATAACTCAGCAGCAAGGATTTCAGGGTATAGGCAGGCTGAGGAAAGGGGTTATAGAAGGGAAGGTAAAGAAATAGGCGATGTCTGAAAAAATAAAAGGGAGTAGGGTGATTATGGATCAGAAATAAAGGGAGTAAAGAAACAGTTTCCCTTCACATTCCAGATACATTTACCTTCCCTGTTCTCTCTACAGGGACATGGATATAAATATGTTTAATCTCCTGCTACCATTCACATTGTAGCAACACCTCTGAGTTTCAGTTCTGTCTCAAGACATCTGTGTGCTAACACAGACCAAAAAGACTCTCCCTGCCCTAAATAATTTTTTCTGACTAGTACAATATGATATTAGCAAGGCTTTGCAGCCACAAGAATCAGCTGTAAAAGGATGTTAAATCTAGGCCACTGCAAAAGAATCTAGTGAAAAAAGGGGAGGGATAGAAAAGGAAGGAAAGTGAAACAGTCAAGATTATCACTGGGAAAATATGTCCCACTTTTGAGGGTTTTCTTCCTTGTACTCCATTCACAAAAGGGCACAGGTGAGGATGAACCACAGCACAAAAAATGGCACCAGGACAACATGAGAAACCTCAGCCTGTCAGGTTTGTGAGAGCATCACTGTGGCAATGCTGTGACAGTCAGCGCTGCAGACAGAAGCGTTCACTGAGATTAGGGGTGATGAAAGGCAGAGTTTGTCCTGCCTGACAGAGGGAACAAATTCAGTGTACCAAAACCTGCTGTCCTGCTCCCTGATGGCTGGACAAAACACGATCTGGCAGCAGCAGCCTCTGCTGTGTGTGTTACAGAGGTGCGATGTGGTGAAGAAACTGGGCCTGCCCGGCTGGGCTGAGGGCTGGCACAGACCCCATGGGCAGGGGCAGACAAGGAGCTGATCCAGGCTCTGGGATCAGCTATGGATCCAGTGCTGGCACCTGAGCACGGAAAGGCTCCGTGGAGAACCCAAGTGCAAATGTTTGAGTGGTGCCAGTTTTGTTTGCACAGCTCAGCTCAGCTCAGCTCAGCTCAGCTCAGCTCAGCCAGGCAGAGCTGGGGGTGGCTGCTGCAGTCAGTGTGCTCTGGGCTACAGGAGTGCAAGGAGAGCATGTCAGCTGGTGTCACATGGCATGTGTCATCGCGTGTCNGTGGCACGTGTCATCGGTGTCATCGGTGTCATCGCGTGTCATCGCGTGTCACATGTCACCACGTGTCACACAGAAAGCACAGAGTGGCAATCTGAATTGGCCAGGGGACTGGCAGGAGCATGCAGAGCTGCCAGCCCTGCCCAGGGTGACAGTGTGACCCCAGTGCCCAGCTGGTCACTGCCTGGCACAGCCACCCTGCACGGGGCTGCGTGGAGGCTCCCCTGGCACTGGCTGGAGCTGCTGCACGCCTGGATCAGTCATGGTGCATGGTTGTAAAATATCAGCATTTGTTTCTTCTCCAGCTCAGACCCAGCTCTGCTCTGCTGGGAAATCCCAGTGCAGCCTGGGGAAGCGAGTGGGATGCTGTCAGTAAGGAATGAAGCTTTGATAACTCAGTTCAAGCAGAAGGTTTCTATTCAGCAGAATTTTCACCAGTGCATCGGTAGGACCTGGAGATTCCAGGTGACCTGAAGAGGAGCTGGCTGGCCCCCGAGCACACCCTTGCTTGCCTCCAGCTGTCCTGAGTGTTTCAGCAGGGTCAGTTCCCAGCTCTCCCACTCAGCAGCTCTGCCCACAGGCACTGCAGAGCCCCGTGCTGCTGCAGGAGTGGGAGCAGATGCTGGGTAAGTTATTAAGTGTCACTTTCAATTCAGCCTGACAAGAATGAGTTAATGGAGGAGCTCCGTTACAATGGCAGACAGGAAAATAAAAGCCACACTGAATTCACTTTCCTTGTCTCCCTTGTTTTCAAAGACAGTGCTCCTGGCATAACACAGAATGCCCTGTTCATTCATTTGCTGATAATGCTGCTCCCTCTGGGGTGAGACACAGCTCCTTCATGGATATAGAGTAACTTATTCAACCACAAAGGGTTCTTCCTTCCTTTAAATTGTTCACAGACTACCAAAGCAGCTACTGACGATGACCTACATATTGCTGGCTACTTTTCTCCTAATAGCATTGAAAAACCGAGATAACAATCTTGTTTTTTCAAGTGCTTAAGATCTTATTGCTTCCATCCTTGTTTCTGCCAACTAAAACTAGGGGTTATATTGTACTGTGTGAGTCTACACCAGGGAATTTTAGAAAGTGCTCGACCTGGGATATGATCTCTGTATTTATAGTTATAAATACAAATTAGCAGGTTTAATAAGACAGACAGAGAGCATCAGACAAAGCTGGTCTTCAGTTTTATCAACGGAAATGTAGAAATCTTGGACTCAGACCAAGAAGTTCAGTGCAAAATGGAATAACTAAGAGTAGGCTTTCACCTTCTAGTCAAGCTTGGATGAAATTGTAGTGTTTTCTTGTCATTTGTTGTGCTGATTTTAAATCACATAGACTCATATCATTGATTTGCAGGTTCCTGTCTTACACCTTCCCAAAGTTCAGCCCCAGATTGTACTGAGAAGTGCTTGATTGCACTCTGAAATGCCTGAGGAGAGGCTGTGTCTCAGACCACTGTCCTGCAAAAGTGCCTGTGTACATTTTTTATTTAATATTTAAATAGTACTTCAAGGGACTTGAGAGAATGCTGTACATGTACAAGAATTTGGAAGAGTGTGTGTGTATTGTCATATGCACGTTTTCCTTCTGCACCCAAGGGTTTTTATGTTTTCAAGTGAGAGTCTAGTCCATCAGAATTTCTGAGATCCTCAGATTCAGCTGTAATTGCAGCGTGGCCAATGGCACAGCAGCATAATGCAGGAACAAGTGTGTCTTGTTCTGGAAGTTTTCTTCATTCCTCGTACTCCAAAGCTTTCTTTGAAAGACAATTTCCTTAATGGCTGCCACTTCCACAAAGGTGCTGGTGAGGTGTTAGGAACACACAGCTGGGCACTAGGCAGGATCAGGCACAGCAGCCTCCTCATCTCCTTGCTCTGTCCCTCTCTGTTCTAAGAACAGTTGCCAATCCCGGGCCTTTCTCCATTGCTACAATACTGGAGCACCTTGACACCAGCTTCTCTTCTCTGATATTTCACAGATCAGGTAAAACCCTTGGAAGATCACCATCCCCTTTGACCTTTTCTTGATTATGTCCTGTCCTTTGAGCTGACATCCCTAAGGATGGTGTTTTTATGTCTCTGAGCCTTTCTGGCTCTCCGTCTGAAGGAGCTACACCCGTGCACATCTGCTGAGCCATTAAGGCAGCATCATGCACAGTGTTACAAGTACCACCTACACCAGTTGCTGCAGGTGGTTCTTAAATTTCAAAGACTGCCTGACAGGACTTCTTAACAGCTGCCCTTCAGTTTCCAGCTAAAACTCATTTTCATCTCATAGTTCATTCGGAGGCTCAGCCCACTGGAGGTTTTTTCTGGGGGCGATGTGCATTCAAAAGCCTGAAAAAAAGTGAATTCTTTTGAAAGCAGCAACACCCCTCATCTCCCTTAGAAGTAAGTACATATAGATTCAAAGCCATGTGCTTTTAAAACTCTCTTTAGTCCCACTCTTCCCTTCCAAGTTGCCCTTGATTTTGCCTCTTTGTTGCTGATTCCTCCCCGCTCCCTTCAGCACTGTCCCTGATTCATGTGTCAGTGCTGAGTGCATCTGATCAAAACATGGCAAAGTTGCTGGTTCAGCACTCGCAGCAGGGGATGCAGAAATGGGCTGTGTCTAATCCCACTCTGTGCTCCTGCCACAGCCCCGTGACGCTGCCGGTTGGCAAAGGGAGCTGCAGCGGAATTCGGGAGATAATGACAGGTGCTCAGAGCACATCCAGGAGAGCGCGGGATGCAAAACAAGATCCTCACCCAGCCTGCTTAGACTGTAGAATGAAAAATGCATCGGTTTCAAGCAACAAGCTGTATTACAGAGTGTGCACAGCACTGCAAGCGGCAGGAAAAGCGAGCAGGCTCCAGAGCCACGTCTGGGGATGTGATTGTACTAAATTAGATCTATATTCACTTCTGCTCAGAATGAAGTAGCTCTAAGAAGCTGAACTAGGTAGGGTGGTGTTTTTTTTTTTTAACTTCAGCCCAAGAAAATTTTGTGGGAGGAGTCACTTTGGAAAGGTGGGAAAGCCTTTACCCTCAGGTTGCCTCAGTAAGAAGCTCCCGCTGTGATACTTGAAAGCCCAATAGACATGTCTGAATTTATAATACACTCTTGAAGTATTCATTCATAATCCTGTAGGGATTTTCAAAGCCACAAAGAGGATGTATTTCTTTTAACTGGCTACAGGGAAAATATTAGTTCCTGCTGTAATAAACAAATAGTCTATTTTGGTGCAAGAGGAAAAAATTGAAGAGTCAGAGCAATGAAAGGGGAACAGTTCTGACATTCTTGGAAGTTCCTGTTTTTCTAAAATATATGATACACCATGAACTATTTTCCCTTCTTTCTTTATTCCTTGAAACCTCATTGTTACAACCTGGTGCTCCACCAGTGTGAATTAAAGCCACTGCATTCCTACCAGGTAAACTCTTTAGCCAGGTGACTGTGCAATTAAAGGCAATACAGAGATAGAAAAAAGAAAAATGGAACAGAAGGATTATTTTGCCCTTGTATGATTTGTTTCCCAGTCTCCAGGCACATCACAAAGGAGGATTTGTGGCATTGCACCTATTCTTCATGCAGCCACTTGTGTTTGCCTCCACAGCTTTGTATGGGCTTGTGCAGAGCAGTAAGTGTGGTCAGCAAACACAGGCCTGCAAGAATAGGGCCAGAGTGGTGGTGGGCAGAGGCTGGGAGCAGCAGAGTCCTTATACAAAGGGATTCTGTTGCCATCAGGTTAAAACTGAGCTTTTGTTACTGAAAAAAGAATAAAATAGTAGTAATTTCTAATCAGTCATTCAATTCCTAACCCTTGTCAGCACAGAACTCCTGCAGACTTTTACCTCTCTTGCAGCATGCTGAGACAAGCCCTTAATGTACCCCATGGATGTTGGAATTTCAGCAGTATCCATCCTTTGTGCCTCATGCACATGAAGTGAATTTCATGAACAAGCACAGGCCCTTGCTAGCACCTGAGCTGGCTGCAAACACTTTACCTCCAGCTCACACTGTCATTCTGAAAGAAGGGCTCTATCCCACTCTCTCTGTTGTTGTTGTGAATGATGAGATTTGCTTTTGGAAAGAGGGAAGGAGACAAATTTCGATTTGTTCTTTAACTTCTCTTCTTTGTCTTTTCCATACCATTTCACATACTTCTTATTGTGTACTTCAGATGAGGCACAACGGCTGCTTAAATTCAGCAGCCACAGCAGCCAGGGGAGGAAATGAGAAAGAGCAGCTCACCCGAGGGCAGCCAAAGGAAGCTTAAAGCAGGCACCGTGTAAATTCACCCATTTTGGTGAGGAGAACCCAAAAAGCTCCACTCAGAAGAGAGTGTGCAGCACCGTGCTCCTGCTGGAAGCACCAGTGAGTCCTCTGATGAGTGTGTGTGATCGGCACCGACCTGAACCTGTTATGTCCCCACATTTCCTGTAGCACAAGCTGGTTTTGCTAGAGGTCTGTTAATCCATTGTGGAGTCAATCCAGTTTTGTTGAGCTTGTGAAATCAGAGCCTGAGGTGGAATAGATGCAGATCATCCTATGTGCCCACATCAGAGATCCTTCCCAAGATACCTATCTAAGAGAAGATACTGGAGAGATGTGATAAACACATACTGTATGGCTCTACGCAGATATTTACTATATGTATTATGCTATGTAGGAAAGTTATGCTGTATTAACATTTTAATAATATAGTAAATGTAGTTTTGAATTAAAGCTAAGCTTTAATAGTTAAAATANAACTGCCGGGTTTAGCTACTCTGAATTACAAAAGCCTTCCCTGCAAAAGGGAACTCAAGTTTCCCTGGATGGCCATGCTTTAATTATACACCAGAACAGGGCCAGCATTCTTATTGTTGTGTTGTAATTTCACATTCTGTCAGGCTTGATGAATTAACGTGCACTGCTGCCAGTGTGAGGGAGCACAAACAAAGATATTGTAGTCACCAAAATAAACGTGACATTAGAAAAGCTTGGGGCGGCACGGGGGAAATTGGTGGACTAAGCTGAGCACTGAAACTCCTTATCAACAGAGGGCAAGGTTTGTTAAATTTCCAGCAAATAACAAAGCACCCAGAAAGCAGGTGAAGGCTGCACTGCAGACTGCAGCGTAAGCACTTCAAATTCACCGCGGCAAATTCCCTCTGCCATCTGAGCTCCCACCCCCAGTCTGACTCACCTCATTCAGGCGCTGAGGAACAGCAGGGTCTTATCTTGGGAAGTCACTCTCAGCTCAGCTGGGAACAGCACACTGGAAGCAGCGTTTTCCTCTATAAACACATTAATTGGAGTCCTTTCCCTGCTCTACATGTGCAGAACTTGCAGTGCTAATGGGAGCTCTGCAGGCTTGTCAGCCTGCTGCAAACATCCCTTCCTGGGGTCACTGCAAGCTCAGCTGCCTTTCCTTATCTGCACACTCATCAACAGCTTTTTCTCCTGAAAATAATGCTCTTACTTCTCCTGTAGTAATGCAGGGATTGAGATGACACCTGGTCTGTCAGGTCCAGGTTCAAAATGCCCAAAATGTCATTGCTGGCTGTTACAAAAGACAGAATCAGGCACTTGGCTGTTGAGAGATTCTCGTATTTGCAGCACTGAACTTTATGAATTAGAGTGGTCAATGAGGAAAATAGGATTTTGGTTAGAAGACAGTAGAGGTCAGTAGGTATTTTTTATACTGCAGAAATTAGTGCTTTTGCAATGATGTATAAACTAATGTACTTAGACTTCATTCTGGATTTTACAGTATTTTGGATGAGTAGCAGGTTGAAAGGGCTCATGGAAATACAGATACAGGAAATCTACAGCAGATATACTGGTATTTATTCTGCTGCAGGTTTTGCTTCCAAACCCAACTGAAAGAGAAGCTGGTGATTATGTAGAGTCCCAGACAAATCTGCATATACCAGCCTAGCTTAATTTTAGGAGATACAAAGACATCTTACAGCTGTGAATTTCACCTTGGCTGTTTTTCTAGTCTTTATAAACTGGCACTTTTCCTGAATTCTCAAACATTTAAACTGTTTCTTAACTGCTGAAAGTCAGAAAGTTAGCAGTAAATTGTCCTTGTTTGTGAGCAACTTCAATTGTCATGCATACTTTATGTAATCATTTTCCATCTTAGTGAACTTAAGTCCACATTGAAATCCTCTAATATGAATTCTGCTATTTAATCATCATCAGGGAGTCTTTTTTTCTCTCTCCTTTAAATCACCATGGATTAAAATAATTACTTTTGTTTAATACGTGATCAGAGAGTCACCTGGCCTGTCTCTGCAAGCGCTTTGGAACGCCCAGGTCAGTGTTTTCCCCAGTGAGAAAGCTCCTTGTGCAGCTCCCCCGGGCAGCTGGGCAGAGCCTGTGCCTCAGCTGAGAACGAGATTAGCTGTGCCATTTGTCACTTACAACTTCCGTGGTGCTTGAATGGTGCAGGAAATTCCTGCCAGCGGAAAATGAGCAAAGCAGAATGATGGACCCTTCAAAAGACAAAGATTTTCTCTGCCACAGCTGCCATGAGCTAATCAGACCCCATTGAGAAAGGGGGCAAATATCACTTGGGGAAGCTGGAGCCAGATTACAAAGTTAGGGAAAGCAAACTGAAATTTGAAAGGGAAAAAAAAGCCTATAGATGTGGCAGGCACAGGTGCAGATGGAAGCTGCAGATCTGCTTCCAGGAATGCAATTCACCCTGTGGGTTCAAGGGCTGGCACCATGGGCAGGGCTGGCTCTGCACCCCATTATTAAAGGTGATCAGCATTAGCCCTGCTGTGATCCGTGCTAAGAAATCTGATCATGTTTACTTTGAAATGCTCCAGAGACTTTGTTCTTTGGAGTGAGAACTTGAAATACTGGAGGATGTTCTGCACCTCCCCTGTGGGGCAGCAGGGCCGGTCCCTGCTCCTGCACCTCCCTGTGGTGCTGCTGCTGGGGCTGGGGTCACCACTGCCATGGCAATGGCCCACAGCCCTGTGTCATCACCCCTGGGACACTGCAGAACTGGATCCAAATGTGCTGATCATGACACTTCAGTATTAGTTGGGAAACCACAGAAATTAACACTTAAAGGCTTGACATGTCCTCTTAGGTTTCCTTCTTCAGTCCTCAGTTCATGCTCTTCTGAGGGTGCTGTAATACCTTTTCCTTTGGCTCAGTTCCTTCCTGCCTTTAGAAAAATGATGCTCACAAAAACAATCTTCCTCTCCTCCTCCAAAATAGTTGAAAATCATGAGGTAGAACTTTGAACCAGGAAAGTGAGAAATGTTTTAGGACAGACACTGTAAATATGAGAGCCATGGTCCCCAAGGGTGATGACTACAATAAAGTGTCACAGAGTTAAGAGCAGCCTGCCATATCCATCCTCACAGGAGACCAGGTTATATGTAAAAAAACCCCAAACTTTAGAGCCACAGCAATGGGAGAAGCTAACCAATCACTAAAACAGACATTATATGGATAAAAAATAGCACCAGCCTTAAAAGGGGGTTGTGTTTAAAATATTCGTCCAGTTCTTACATTTTTCTGTTTTGCATTATCAACTCTTACTACTCTCAGTCACCTTTCCTAAAACCTTTGTACAGCCCAGCCAGCACATTCTGGCTGCACATTTTGAAAGAGCTTTGCTTCAGGATGATGGGATCCCTCTTACCCTCACTGAAAGAGCAGCCTGTACCCTGTGCACGTCCAAGTGAGCAAATGGGAATGCTGGGGGTTGCTGACACTTCGTGCCCAGACTGGTTTATATTCCTTGTGGCTGGAATCCCCCATTAATGCAGGGCATGAATCAAGGGTGAGTGTGGAGGGACAGATGGTGCTGAGTCAGACTGTGATTTAAATGAGACATCCGTGGTGTGGGAGCCTTTTTGCTATTTCTGTACACCAGGGTAAATGACAGTCTCCTGGGGAAATTACACTTGGGACTCTGCTCCTGTCCTTTCCTGATTTCCAGGTGTTCACTGTCAGATTAGTGGTACAGCAGGCTGCAGGCTGGCTCTTGTATCTGTGTGATTTGGTATCACAGCGTGGCACTTTGTTCCAAAGCAGCTTTCCACAGGAAGGTATCCACATCACATCTCTGGCTCCTGTCAGGGCACTGATCAGTGTGAGGAGCTCCTGTGCTGAGATAAGTGTGCTGTGCTAAGCAGCTGCCACACCAGTGGGCAGGAGGGAACCCCAGGCTCTGGGATGAAGGAGCTGCCAGCAGATCTAACCCAGTATTCACCCACTCGTGCACAACGAGGTGTTCCACAGGACAGGAATGTTTCCTGAGGAAAAAGAACAGGAGCAGAAGTGCTGACTTTTCTGTCTTGCCCCTAATGAACATTTAATTGGCTAAAGCTGTGATTATCCCTACAGTGAGCTGGCAAGCCCAGATAACTGTCTAGATTCTTAGATGATATAAACAGGCACAGTTCCAGTGAGCAGAAGGGAGAAATGCTGATTTACCCAGCTGAAAGCTTGGCCTGTTCATTCAGTGTTTTTATTTTTTATTCATTTTTTTTCCATGTGGAGCTGTATTCCCAACTGCATGCAGATGCTTCCTAACCCTCAGCTTTAGGATGGCAGCCTGCATCTACCTGATGGGTCTTCTTCCATCCTGCAGCATTTTAGAAGACAAAAGGAAAGAGGATTTCTTCTAGTTAGATATTTTCTAATAATCTTGTGGCAGCAGGAAATCCCTATAGCTACAAGATTGATCTCTATGTCTATGTGTATAAACTTCTAGGGAATAGATGAGAGAGCAGCAAATGCTATTCAAAAATAAATACTATAATTCCTGAGGATTGAGTTCTAGCAGAACTAGTTGTGTATTGGAAAGAGCTTTTTCTGATAGCACTTAGACACCCAGGTAATCTCAAGCTTCCTGCCAAATACAGTCTTCTGCAAAAGATTTTTTTAAGGATACCAATTTATATCCAAAAGTCTCTGCGTGCATTGACTAATATTGGAATTACTGACTTGGTTGCAAATACACATGGATGCCTGTGAGTAGACTTTGATTCTCTTTTGATGTTTTGCCTCCAGATTTTTCAGTTGAAAAACACAAAACAAAACCCAACCAGAAAAAGCACCAAATCAGGTGAACAGAAAGCAATGTTTGTTACTGTTCCTTTTCCTTGCACAGGTGTGTGTCAGAACAATCAGCTGAGCAGGGAGCTGCAGGTTGCTGCAGAGTGGCAGGGAGGCAGTCACAGGCTGTCCCAGGGCACAGAACCAAGGTGCTCAACTCTATCCACACTGCAGAACAAACTCCAAGGGAAGATTCTTGGTGATGGGAGCCCAGAGCTTTTGGAGGGGCAGTAAGCATTTGAAATGCTGTTGCTGTGCTGTGTGCAGGAGGGTTTTAGCTGCTGAAATCCTCGGGGGTGTCTGGGGGAGGGAGCAGAGAGGCTGCCCCTGCGGAGCAGGGACCTTTGCAGTCCGTGGCTGTCAGCTGTGAGGCTCTGGGGGCTCCGAGCAGCCCTGCCCGGCTCAGGCAATGATTCCTGCTGATTTCTGCTTCCCCTGCTGCTGCAGATGGGAGAGTCCCGCTGTGCTGACATGCCAGGAGGCTGCAGCAGCAGTGCAGCCTCACTGGGTCAGCTGCTGCTGCTGCCTGCAGACAGAGGCAGGGCCGGGGCTGGGATCCCTCCGGGCTGGGACAGGAGCTGCCCCAGCAGGGACCAGCTCTCCTCGGACAGCTCAAACACCAGACACATTTAGGGAGTGCACTGGAGCTGTTTCCAGTCCTGACCACCTTCAGCAATCCCACTTTTTCCAACCTGCACCCTGTCACTTCCTGGACTAATCCTCTCCTGGCTGCCTTAAGTTAACACCTCTTTATTTCAGAAATTGGCTTTTTCAGATTTATACTCCACTAATTGGCTTTTTCACCCTCTGAACCCTTTCTGCTTCCTCCTGCTTGCACCCCAGCCCCTTTCACCACCTAATCCCCTCTTTCCACACTTTAATCCCACCATTCTCTTTTCCCTTTGTTTTATTTCCTCCCCAAATGAGCTCGTACTCTTTTGCTACAACCCCTGAGGCTCTGGTGTTAAAAATCGCAGACGTATGTTTTGGTGTTAAAAAATTCTGACTTTCCCTGACTTTCATTACCTGACACTTGTAAAATAGGCTCTGATCCCATGAACGTGTATGGACCTGCCAAGCTTAGATTGGATGCAGTGAGACCCATGCCTGTGCTGCCAGTTTTTATGATTTTAGCAAGAGTTGCATGATATTTATGTTTCTGAAAATCCCAATTTAAGGAGCCCATGTTAGAAAGGTTCTGCTTCACATAGGGGGAAAAAAAAAAAAAAAAAAAAAGAGAAGCAATAATTTCTAGTTCTCCTAGTTGTAGAAGCAGATAGGAAGTGTAAATCATATAAATCTGGGAGTCAGAGTGAAAAATAAAAATAACTCAATTGTGTCTCTATATATTTCAAATCTCTTCCCTATAATCTCATAATCTTATTGAAGCTGATCCAAATTTTGAATACCTGCAGTTGGCAATGCTGAGCATGCAGTTAAACATGTTTGGGATTATTTGCACTCACTTATTAAGTTATCACTGCCTTTTCCTAAACAGAAACCAAGTAAGTCAGAAAGATCGATTGCCTATACAGTAACAGAACAATGCTGCACCCAGGGCAGACAAAAGACTCAAAGAAAGGAAAACAGAGCACCAAAGCTCTGCTGTTCCAAAGGGATATTTTAGGAACATCTGGTCGCTACTGGAAGAAGCATTTCTCCAAAAATGGGGAAAAAAAATCAAACAAAAAAAGTAAAATCTTTACATGTATTCAAAAGCAAAACTTTAACGAACAGGCTTTGATCTGCAAATGTAATTAGCATTAGAATTAGAGATGGAATGGAGATTTGTCTAAAAGCATTAATTCAAATCCCACGCCTGATATTTTCTTATCACTGCTGTAATTCTAACAGTGCCTGTGGCAGATTCAGAAATCAGAAGAAAGGGACAAGGGCAGTAGGTCTCCCACTAGCAAAAAAAAAAAGAGGGGGTGGTGGGAGTGAGGAGAAGGAGTGTGAGATGGAATTAATCTGTAATATCCCCAACCCAACTCTATTTCCAATGTATGAATTATTTATCTCCCAATCTCCGAACGCCAATATCTGTGTGCACCATTCCTTTGATCTCCTGCTGCTCCCCAGCACTGCAGGGCCAAGACGAGAGGGCTGTGCGAGGGTTCCTTGTACAGCACCCCAAACACCAGCTCTGGAGAGCTCTGGGATAGCCTCTGCTCCTGGGCTCCCCTGCTCGCTCTCTGCTGGCACTGGGGCTCACTGCGAGGCCATCGTGTGCTCAGGCCACACCTGCGTGAGCCTGGCTGCCCCCAGGGGCCAGGCCAGTGCCAGGGCAGTGCCAGGGCAGCGCCAGGGCAGTGCCAGGGCAGCGCCAGGCCAGTGCCAGGCCAGTGCCAGGGCAGTGCCAGGCCAGTGCCAGGGCAGTGCCAGGGCAGTGCCAGGGCAGCGCCAGGGCAGTGCCAGGGCAGTGCCAGGCCAGTGCCAGGGCAGTGCCGCGCCAGGGCAGTGCCAGGCCATGCCAGGCCAGTGCCAGGGCAGTGGCAGAGACCACACTGGCCTGGCTGCTGGGAGGACAGGGGGGTCAAAGGGTCCCTCCCCCGGTGATGTGCAGTGCTGTGTGCCAGGAGAGCAGAGCAGTGGTGGGAGGGATGTTGGGGTTTGGGGTGTTTGGGATTAACTGCGGGCGAGTCCCGCGAGCGAGGGGCACAGCCGGGCACGGACAGGGCAGCAGTGAGTGCAGGAGGGCTGGCACCGGGGCTCCTGTCACCCCCAGCTGCTCTCCCAATCCTCACCCCGAGGCTCAGACCCTTTCCAACCTATGCCACCCATGAGCTCTCCCAGGTTATATTTNTCCAACCTATGCCCCCCAGGAGCTCTCCCAGGTTATATTTGCTCTGGAAGGGGTGGCCAGGCTGCTGCTCCCACACAGGGGCAGAGCTCATGATCAGACACCTCTCAAACTCCTTCCTGGCCAATTCTTTCTGTAAATTGTGCTCTCTTTGAAACTGGAAGAAGACACATGGGGATTATGCACTTACCAGAGGGATTTGACCAAGCATTTATATAGCAATATTTTAATTGTTATTACTATTATTAAAATTGCAGTTTTGCTTGATCTTGTTACAGTTTTTACCTTTTTGCATTCCCTAAGAAAGAAAATAACTTTAGCAGGAACAAAGGCTGAGAGGCTGAGCAAAAGGCAGCCATAAGAGTCTTATCAAAGCCCCAACAGAGTGGGAATAATTATTCACACTCTGTTGGGGGTTCTAGAAAGACCATCTGAGGAAAAGGATCACTCAGTCTTTTCAACATGTGAAATTAAAGAAAACCACTCAAAATTCAGTACAGGCTTGGGAGGGGGAAGTCAAACAGGGGCAGCTGAGAGGAAGATGTGGCTGCTCCTCTGGCACTTGGTTCCCAGTGCCAGCTGCCCACTGGCCGAGCAGGCCGTGCTGGGCAGTGCCAGCACAGCAGCTCTGCCCCAAAGCTCTGCAGGAGCTTCAGGGAGAGGAAACAGCAGAGCTGCACACACCACTGCAGTATGAACCTCATTTTCCTGATGGGCTCTGGTCACTGGCTCCCACTGTTGTGCTAGTTGCTTATTCTGCATATGTACAAAAAATCTAAGCTTTACCTAATCAACCTATTTGTTTAATTTCAAACACCTTTCTGTCATCTCCCACACTGGCCTTCATTCTTGAAAGAGGCATGTCTTAAATATTCATGGTGCAGCCTTACATTGCACTGCTGAAAACTTCCATTTTTAACTGTTTGGCTTCTGCTGTTTGAAGATTATAACTGGTCATAATGATTAATATTGTTTCATTATTTAGCTGGACTCTCCCATCTGTCTGTATCCATTTATTTTTTCAAATGGACACTCTCTGAGACCAAGTCCCTCATTTTCTTATGTTTTGCATAAACCCTCCCTCTGTGGAATCCTGACAACACATCTTCATGGACAGTCACACATAGACTGTACAGACATAGGTCATCGTGTTCACTGTGTTCCCAGGAGTTAGGGAACTAATTTTATCTCCATTGCATAAATGGGAGACTGAGGCAGAGTGCTGTGAAATGATTTACCAAGGTCACACATGAGGTTTGAGCAGAGAAGAAAATTCAGTACAGCTTTTACAAACCCAGAGCTTATATACTGACCACAATGTCAACTTTGGGTTTATTAAAATAATAATTATATATATATATTATTAAAACTACTCAAAATCTGTAATTAGGGTTGACATTTAAAATGGTGCCAAGAGTTGGATCAGCTCTAGTCTCTCATAAAGCAGGGTTACCTAACTGACTGGAGATAGCCTTTGGCACATCAGAGCCCTACTCAAACTACTGGGGAGTGTTTCTGCTCCTGAATTACCTCTCTGCAGTTCACCTCAGGGTAAAGCAACAAAATGCCCCATTGGGCAAGGCTGTGGTTGGTGTGAGAGCTCCCACAGCTGCCATGCTGAGAGCCCTGTGCCTGTGGCTGCCTTCCCTCTGCCAGAGCCCTGCAAGGAGAGAGGTGATGGAATGTCAGAATGGGCACGGAGAGGCTGGGTTTGGGATCTGAGTGGGCATGGAGAGGAGATGGCAGTGATGTCAGAATGGGATGGAGAGGCTGGGTTTGGGATCTGAGTGGGCATGGAGAGGAGATGGCAGTGATGTCAGAATGGGCACAGAGAGGCTGGGTTTGTGATCTGAGTGGGCATGGAGAGGGGATGGCAGTGATGTCAGAATGGGATGGAGAGGCTGGGTTTGGGATCTGCTGAAGGGAAGGGCTCACACAGGCTGGGCTGAACACTTCACACCAGCCATGCCAGCAGCTCATGCTTTGCTGGCTCAGCAGATTGCTTCACTCAGGTTTATGTTTAGGAATTATTAATGAGGGGCTTGTAAGGCTTGCTTTATTTTAATGCACGGTTCAAGTCAACACTGGCAGCATTCAGATCTCCATTTGGAATGAAAACCTGTGCTTGGTTCCTGTTTGGAACCTTGGCAGGAGCTTTTACAGGAGCTTTGCAGCAGGATTTGGGTTAGAGATGAGGCTGGTTCCTGCCTAGTGACACCTCACCTGCAGCTACAGCCACACCAAAGGCTGCTCTTGCTCAAACACCTTCTGACTGAAGTGGCCTTTGAATAAGCACATGTAAAATTAAAGGTGATCTCTCTGTCCTTGGAGTCTCCAATCTGTGTCTGCTTCTTGAATGTGTTCAGCAAAAGACACTGCACGGTTTTCTGGCCTGGAGTTTTGAGACATTTGTTAAGAAGCAAGTTTAGAGAGTGCAGATTGAGTCCACAGATAAAGTACTGACCAGGTCTCTGAGTCACTGCTTCATCTCTGGCCAGCTCTGGAGATAAAGGATCCTTGTTATTCTTCAGGAACAACAGGCCTTCACCCCCCCAGCGTGCCTTGGGAGCTTGCACAGAGCTAAACCTTTTTTCCAGATGGTTGGCATCTTTTTTCCCAAGTGAAAATCCCTTTTTCATCTCCTTCTGGAAACCCCTGGGAAGGAGTGTCGTTTGCATCCAGCAGACCATGCCTTGCAGCACTGTGGTGCTGCCTGCTGCCCTGAATCAGAGGGCAGGGATCTGCTGCCAGGCTTGGCACCCCTGGCCAGCACGGGCAGGGCTGAGAGGGGCACACACCCCAGTGATCCCAGGCCTGGGCTCCTGCACCAGGGCTAACAGCTAGGGCAGAGACTGAGCTCAAGATTTATTTCATATGGTGTGGCGAGGGAGGGAAGTTTCCAGTCTGAATTCATAAAAAAGAAGCCAGACCAGAGCCTAAAACCAGTCCTGCACTGGCCAAAAACAGTGCAAGAGGTGATGTAATGAAGTTCCCTACCTGTCCACATTTAGCCACCCCAAGAACAAACAGAATCTAAACTCTTCACTGGTCTGTGCCTCACGTTGCAGAATATTTTACTGCTTCACTCTGTGCATTTTGCTGGTGGCTGGCTGCTCTGCTGTGCTTGCCAAGGTAGTGACAAATGGCAGGAGACACAAGCAGAGGTTTGGGAAGAGTTTGTGGAGGTGGAGGCTGGAGGCGGAGGAGAGCCCAGCCTGCCTCGCTAAATGTCAGCTGCCTTTGCCATTGTATGGCCTAAATCTTGTTGGGTTTGTGTTGGGAAAATTGCAGATTCCCCAGCACAAAATTTTACCCGCAGGGCTAGCTGAGCTGTGTTATAAATGTGCTGTGTACCAAGGGAAAAGTATTCTCGGGTGTCAAAAAATTGTTGGTGTTGCTTTGATTTTTTTTTTTAAAAAATACTTTCAAAGTGAAAAAGAGGATTTTTTTTTTAATCTTAAAGGGAATAAAAAGCAGCAGGGAGTTGCTTTCCTTAGTCTATATGCCCTTTAAAATCCAGCACAGAATACCCCATTAAATTATCTTCTCTTTCCCAGCATCACATTTTGAAAAACGCCTGTCACACTGCAGATGTGCAGCTGACTAATTATCAGACCAGAGCCATGCTGGAGGAATGAGGGACATTTCCCCCTTGTCCCCAGCAGCAGCTCGGGGGAGCACGTGGGAGCCGAGGCAGGGCAGGTCCGTGCACAAGCCCGTGGCTGTACCTGTGCCTGTACCTGTGCCTGTACCTGTACCTGTGCCTGTACCTGCACCTGTACCTGTACCTGTGCCTGTGCCTGTACCTGTACCTGTGCCTATACCTGTGCCTGTACTCATACCTATTTCTATGCCCGTTCCCGTGCCCGTGCTGTACCTGTACCCGTTCCTGTACCTGTACCCGTGCCCATTCCTGTACCCGTACCCATTCCTGTACCTGTACCTGTACCTGTACCCGTACCCATACCCATACCCATACCCATACCCATACCCATACCTGTACCTGTACCCTTACCTGTGCCCGTGCCCGTGCCGGTGCCATGCCCGCCGCACACCGCGGGCTGTGCTGCTGTCACCCCGTGCCACGGCCACTGTGAGCGGGTCAAAGCTCTGCATATCAATGGGCTCGTCCCTTCACCTCCCAGCCGTGCTCTGAGTGCAATGCTCACTTCTGTGGCACAGCTCTCACCTCTGGCCTCGCCATCCCCGCTTCAAAGGCTCCTGCTCGTGTAGAAAATGCCTGATTGAAGGAATGGCCAGAGCTGCACAATTATTTCAGAAAAACTCCACATTGTGTTTCAGCTGGGGACAGGAGAACTGGCCAAAGTCTGAATCTCTTTCAAGATTCAGATCTAAATCCTGAGGTTTAGAAATATGAAAGTCAAAACTACAATAGTCCAAACACACAGAGCCTATTCTTTGCACCTTGAAATGTGGAAAATTAAAGACCTGCTCTCAGTTTGACTACTCACCTTTCCATTTTCTGAGGCACCCAACAAAGTTCCCTCTGCTAATGAATACAGGTTTTGATTGTTGGATTACACAGATTATTTTCTGTCATCTTCAAGTCCTTTAAACAATTGCTGCCTTTGAAATCCCTTATGCAAGAAGCATATGACCTTACAACACTCCTATTCCTCTTTTGTGTTTAACATCACAGCCCTCTCTGTGGTTATACACAATGTGGGGAAAGCTGCAGGTCAGGGCTGTGAGGTGAGAGCTGAAAACGCAGGGCGCCCAGCTATTGAAGCTGACACAAAATACACAGAAGAAAAGAGGCTGCATGGAAAAGGGTTTAAAAGTAAACATTATTTTTATATCACATTTTGTTACAGTTCTTAAAACCAAGGAACAGATGGTTGTACACAGGACAGGATATAAGTCAAGGGACAACAGAAAATTAAATGGAATGTAAACTCAAGTGCTGAAACAATCTCAAATTAAAACTTGCTTGAAGTGTGGTCAAGAATACCCATACTGGGTGGAATTTATATGGGAACACCATTCCTGCCCCCCCAGTCTTTCTCTTTCCCTCTCTCTCTTTTCTCTGTTCCCTGCCATGTTCTCCTGCTTGTGCACTGACACCAATCTCTCATGAATTTTCCATAAGCATTTCAGATTTCCACAGTATCTTCCCTTTTAACACAATACTGAAGGTCACAAACAGAATTACCGGGTTTGGGGATGTCTGTAGGCAGAGATAGGCAACGTTCAGAGAAACTGAGGCACTGCTGGTCAACACCAAGAAATGTCAAGTGCCTGTTAGGAGCTGAGGAGTGCTCTCAATTCCCTGGGAAGCCACAGACATGGTTTAAACACAAGGAAACTTTCACATATAGTGGTGAATGGTGGATCCTTTTGTGAATGTTTACTGTGAGATTTGTCGTGCAGCACAATTCCTAGACTGGGATTTGAATGCAGAAAATGCTGTGGGCACAACAGGCTCGAAACAATAAACTCAACCTAACTTTGTCTAACTCAGCATTTAGACATTTTATTGGCAGAGACTTGCAGAAAGGAACGAGAAATCATAATTCAGCAAATTCCTTCTATCACTGCTCAACTTTCTGTCCTGGTGGTAAATTATTCACCTCAGCAATGTCTCAGTTAGCAGAAGATTAAAGGCTGGATTCTGGCCCCCTTGCTGTTCTTGGGGAGCACGCTGGAGCACCCTGCTGAACGCTACAAACACGTTCCTGAGGGTGGCACAGCTCTGGGTGAGGAGAGCAGCTGGTGCTGGTGCTCAGAGCCCAGCACAGGACACCCCCAGAGCCCTTGGCTCACAGATGGGTGTCACTGAGAGCCCCACTGTGCGGGGCACACCCCCAGAGAGCCACCTCAGCCAGGTCCCGGGTGCTGGAGGCCACACCTGAGCCTCGAGTGTGCCAAGGCAGTCCCCGAGGAGGGAGGGCACGGTTCCAGGCAGGCTGTGCCACCACAGCCAGGTCATGGCCTGGCACGGGGATGTCCCCTGTTCCACAGCCCTGCTGTCACCTCGGCTCTGCCCTCGGAGCTGCTTTAGCCTCTGATGGCTTTGGCAGTGCAGCTGTGCCCTGTTGTGGCTGCAGTTCTGGGGCTGTTTCCTGAGTTTTACTGACCAGCAAAATCCCCTTAGCAGACAAAAGGGTTTTGCCTTGTTACTCACAGGATCAAAGCTGTCTGCAAAATGCAAAAATGTGACCCTTCCCCTGTCAATAGAAAGGCAAAAATGATATTTCAGTATAATCAGCCAGGTGCAAGTCTCCTACTAAATAAATAAACCTCATGAAACTACAATTATTACTCTAAATGCATTTGACTCCACAAGCCTTTCATGAATCTGTTTAAACTGATAATTCTCTGCATGGAAAATTTCAGGAATAATATTTTTTTTCCTGCTAACAAGGCCTGAAAAAACAGCATGGAACTGATATTCTGTCACTGTACCCAGACCTGCAAAATTCAACAGGTGAAAGTTAAAGTGATAAAATTCCCACAGAATATTTTGGAATTCAGAACTGTCAGGCAACTCACAGAAAACAACCCATATGCTATGTAGGCACTCATGTTTCATCTCTCACTTCTCTCAGCTACCCTGAGCTGAGAGTTATCATTTCAGCTTACTGGAAAGCACTTGATGCAGCCAGTTCCTTTTAAAATATATTTTGTTGGAAGTTGTTAGAAAATTCAATAAAGAGACTTTGATCATGATCCATTCATTGACTTTCTTGGACTAACTTTTATATGGGATTTAAAGTGGATTTGAAGCTTCTGTTTCAAAAGCAAAGCATATTTTCCAAATTCCTGCAGTGCCTCATGGCATCAGCTTTGCTTTTGAAATAGAGAATGAGGATGCAGAGATATTAAAGCTAAGCTCAGAGAAACATGATTTTCACCCCCTCTAGAAAAACAGGAACATCCCTACTCTTCCTTTGAATACATAATTAGTGCTAATTGCAGACACATGCCAGAAATGTATGCAGCAGGACAGAGCACAGAATGCAGAGCATAGAATTTTCCTATCAGTGCCAGGGACAAGCAAATGAAGAGCTGCAAATTTTCCTCTTCCTGGATCCTCCTGCCACAGGCAAGACCTACAGTGGCCAGCACAGAGCTCTGGAGGTGCTCTCCTGCCCCAGTGTGGGGTCACCCCCCAGCACTGCCTCGTCCTGTGCCTGACTCCCCCACTCAGGAAGAGAAGAAAATTACATAACACAGAATTCCCATTCAGCTTTTCACATTTTCCAGCTGTTAAGCAACTCCCTGGATCCAAATCAAAGTCTGCAGATGCTCTGGGGGTAGAATCTCTGCTGAAGGAATAGCACAGGATGGAATTGCATTCTGGAGAGCACTGATGAGGGCTCCAGGAGCCTGCCTGAATGTGCATCAGCTGCTGCTAATTCAGTCCCGTGCTACAGAGCCCTGTCCTTAGGTCCTTCCTGTCACTGGTTTTTCTGATCTCCTGTGCTCCTATGGCTTATTTTAAAATTCCTGCATCTCCTTCAGTCCCCTCAGAGTGACAGCAAAACAGAAGAAGCTGGAAGGAGACCAAAAACCCGGGAGGGGTTGTGGCCTGAAGGGGCAGGAGGCCAGCAGGGTAGCTCCTCCTTGTACCCCCAGGCTGCTTTTATCAGCTGTGCCGTGGATTAAAGCTGTGCCCAGGCTTTCCTCAGGTAAATCTGGAAAATCAGCTGTGTCTGTGTGCCAACTGCACGGCTGAAAATCATTTTAAGCTTGGGAAATTTTGTGTAGGTCTTCCTCGCTATTGTGATAGCATTTTTACATTTAGTTCTGTACAAGTAATGATTAAAAACTGAATGCAAGCCTAAATTCTGGCTGGCAGGGAGCAAGCATTGTTACAGTGCTTGCAGTGGTTGTGGATGCCTCTCAAGGTTCCTTCCAAAGCCTTCTAAACAAGAGAATGTGGAACATCAGTCCAAATATTTATTCCCATTAATGCCTGTTTTGCCCCAGCTCTGCCTTCCCATGTTTAGTCTGACTAATTTAGTTCTTCTCTCTTGCCATTTAGAGCCTCTCCCACCATAATAATTACGCCATGTTGCCAGAAGACAAGGCAGGAATGAACGGAGGGTGAGCAGCCCAGCTCCCTTTGCAGGGCTGGTGTTTCCTCTCAGGAAGGGTCTCTGGGAAGGGCTCACATGGGCTCAGAGCTTGCAGGGCTCCTCTGCCTCCTGCAGCTCCAGGGATGGGCTGTGCTTGCAGGGAGGGAAGTTGTGTCCTACATTGCAATGCCCAGGAGTCTTCAGAGCTTTGTAGTGTGTTTTATAACTGTTTGTGCTACCCAGCTGAAAAAATTAACAAAACAAAACAAAAAGCTGGTAAAAGAGACAATTAAATGACTTAGGTTGAGATGCTCCATAATTTATTGCAGATCTATGAGAGAACACTTGTAGAACCCATTTAATTCATTTAATAGTAATGCAAACATTGATATAAATTAAAACTCCAGAACGCTTTCTCACATCTTTTCTCTCCCCATGAGAGGTGAATGAAAATGATTTATTACCCATAGATTATAATTGCTTAAAATAGGTTATGATGTAAGAAAAAAATCTAATCCCTTCTACCATGCAGGAGCAAAATTCTACAGACAGAGAAATTACATCTAACGCCAGTGTGTTAAGGAAGAAACATTCTTCTTCTCCCTTTGGGGAAACTCTAAGAACATCTTTTTAGAACTGTCAAAATTCACAAGCTGTAATAAATTATTCTTTTTCATTACCCATTTATTAAGCAGGCTGTTTGGTATAATAGCAGAAAAATTCTGTCTAATTTTTACAGCATTACACTACTGTGATTTCTCATTTGAAACAGACGAGTTATCAAGAGCAGTGATGTGTTTTATTCCGTACTTTGGGACCATCTTTCCTCTGAATTCTGATGAAGACAACTTGTGAAGTGTGTCAGGCTCTGCTGTCAGAGGGCTCTGTGTCAGGAGGGGGCTGGCACTGCCACCCCGGGCTGCCAGGTGGGCACCTCCCTGATTAAAGTGGGCACCAGGTGCAAAATTCAGTGCGAGGTTACACAGAAAATCTGAAGAAAAGCAGATCACCAAAAATTTAGGAATGTTGTAAATGCTGGCTACAAGATGCTGCAGGGATCTCATTAACTGCAATGCTAATGTGAAATTCTGAAGCTTTATGCTGGATAAATGGATAAAATCCTGGTTATGGAGATGAGAAATCTGGAACAGGGTTCTGGCTCTCTCACCAAGCTCTGTATGATTCTGAGAGAGTAATTTATTGAATACAGTCATTTAATATATCATAAGCATATATATACTATAATGATATGATTTATATTTTATATATGTGTATATATATGTGTGTGTATGTGTATATATATATATATGTAATGGTAAAGGTGTACTCAGGGCAAATCTGCCTCAGCCCTGGTGGTGAAACACCAATGACCTTGCTTTCATAAAATGAAAGTAAAAATACTTTTTTTTTTCTTCTTCTGGTTTGCTGAAGCTGTAGTGAAAAAGCACACTCTGCTCTAGAGATATAGAGGTTTATTTACTCATAAATAAACCTCTGCTCTAGGTTTATTGTGTGTAGAAGGATCTGAAGTTATAAACCACACTGTACGTGGTGATTATAATAGCTTTATTCAGAGCATTATTATTATTATTATTATTATTATTATGCTCAATTGTCATGGTCCTCATTGGAGTCAACCTCCCCATAATCAAAATCAAAATCTGAGCTATAACACCAAAAATTGCAACTGCACTTTTGATGCTGAGCAGGCTCAGGGATGTGTGTGGCCAGGTCCTCGGCTGGCCAAAGGAAACTCTTGCAGGTCCCACAATATCCCAGTGCTCCCCCTGAGCTCACCACGTGCCTCACCTGGAGCTGCACACCTGGCAGCACAGAACTACACAGGGAAACAGGAGCAGAGGGAACAGAGGGCTGCAATGGCATTCTTAGGAGGCGTTTGTGAGCCCTGCTGTCCCCACAAGGGACATGCCATGAAAACAGAAAGAGAAAATAAAAGCTACCTATCTCTACACCCTGAATGGCGACGGCAGGCAGGAATGCTGCCTTGCTGGCTCTGGTTGGAAATATATAAAAAAGGGTGGTTCTAAACCCCACATTGTATCTGCACAGCCAGCAGCGACACAAAGCTGCTTTCTGCAGATAGGAAGTGGATTACATTTTTATAACTAATCCTCAGCTCTTTGACTGAAAAGATTTGCTAAGCCCCCCCTCGCTACTTTTTCTTTTAGGTCTGTGCACTCCAAAAGCTTCCTGCCACCTTCTTCCTCCTGCTTCCCAAAAGTAAATGCATGGCTATTTTTTTTAACTTACAGTATGTAACTTTGTTTGTGCCTTGCATTGTTAAACAGGATTCACAGACAGGGGAAAAAAACCCAACACCCAAACAACTCAGTGCTTCACTGATCCATAAAATCATTATAGGCAACATTTCAGTTTCAACAAGTGCCAAAAATTCTCCCCCCTCCCCGAATATAAAAATAAAGCAGAAACAAAAATAACAAGGCTATTAATCTTTCATTAAGTTAAAGGGATGAAAAGGAATCGCTTAAAGTATCATTCTTTACTTGCACCACAAGATTGGATGCCCCCTGCTAACTTCAAAGGCTCTAAAAGAAGCTGGTTAATATTGTTGGCACAGAACCAGATTGTGGTTTATTTTAGTTTTTCTGATTTTTTTTTTCAACAAAAGAAAACATTAAGGGTTGGACACTGATTGCTGAGGAACAGCTATTGAAAGAGGGGGCCTTTTGTGCTGCTACCAGTAATATGTCAATTTTCAGACATGCAAAAGCTGCTCAAAGAATCGTGTCAGTCTCTGCACGAGGGCTGAAGTCTGTAACGCTGCTCCTGTTTGCTCTGTGCTTTCAGCTCAGATACAAATCACTGCTTTCCCTGTGTGCCAGGGCGCTTGGAGCTGCAGTAGCTCTGGTGAAATATGGACTTTATGCATCCCAAGAGAAGCAGTAGGTGTCCATAAGCCACCAAGTCCCTCACCTGCTGCCCCGCACTGTTGCTGCTCCGTTTCATTCCTGCCAGCCCCGAAGTTTGTGCGCACGGCAAACAAAGCCAGTTGGTGCTGAGTGCCAGCATCTGTGCTCAGGGCTCTCTGTGCAGGGGTGCACGGGGTGCTGCCGGCTGTGAGCACACTGCGGCTGCCCTGCCGGGCAGAGGGGAGCAGGAGGAGCAGGAGGTGCCTGGGCTGGGTTGATGTGTGCTGAGAGCTCGGCGGTGCAGCCTCTGCAAGCCCCTGCTCGGGTGTGTGTGCGCAGGCAGAAGGCGCTGCCGGGGCTTTCCTCCCTTTGCAGGGGAAGAAAGAGCTCAGGGCCCATCACGGACAGCTCCAGCCTCGTCCCGCAAGGGCGGAGGGAGGAAATGCAGGCGTGACATGCAAAGTTTGCAGGGTCCTGCCACCTGCTCTCCCTGTCCTGGCTATGAGAAAGTACCAGCTGAGAATTTTGTTAGGGACGTATTCAGTGCATCTAAAAGGAGCAGGTATTTTTAAAATGCAAACTGTACAAACCCAGGGTAATTGGAAGTATCTGTTTCATTTGATCCGTTGTCATTTAGTCCCCTAAGGCAGCACTACTGGATCTGCCCTTTCCAATCCCTATTACCAAATCAAACAGATATATCCCATTTGTCCCTGGGAAGGTTTTTTCTTCTCACATCAGGCATAACAAGTGCAAATAAATTTGGCTACATTCCCCAAAGTGTATTTCGCCCAACATCTCCCTGTCATGCTTCTATCCATTATCTCTCCCAACTATTCCCTCTGGGCCACACTCAACATTCATCACAAAATTTACATGTCATCCACCAGTGTTTGCACAAGGTGTATGTACATTCTTGCATATGCCAAATATGACAGATGTCTTAAATTCCTCCCTTAAAACCCTTTTCAGGAGAAGTCTATTATACTGTTGCTGTGATGGATAATGCCCCCCGACTTCTAATAAACGATGTATTTTATTTGTCCAAGCTAGTCCATAAATTTCTGGGGCAGGAGGAAAGGGCATGACCATTATCCTTTTTGGGTGTTTTTCAAGAGGAAGCACACGTTTCCTGACAAAACAGCAAATGGAGCCAGTTGCACTGTTGGCAAGGCAGGTTGCCCAATGCCTGCTATCATGAGCCACCTTTCAGTTGCTCACAGTTCTGCCAAACTGTGTCTGTTTGTCCTGAAATGTGTGATCTCAGCCAACTGCTTCAGTCATCTCTGGGACTGAATGAAGGATCAAAAAAAATCTGGCAAACACAGTGGCAATAATGCTGTTATTTGTCTTCACAGAGCCTGAAAGTGTGATAAGTGCTTCAGCGATAAGTGCTGCAGGAAGGTCCTTCAGGGAAGGAGTAATCCTGTCTCAAAGCCTGTCAGAGGTGTCCATGAAGTGGGAGGAACCCAGGAACACGGGAGGTACAGGGAGGCCCTGAACCACTGTGGGAGGCCTGGCTTCTCTGGAAAAAATGCAATTATGTAATTAAAAACTCTGCCATAATGTATGATAACAGCAGGAAGCTAATGCTGCTCCACCAGCACCCCAGCTCCTGGCAGTTTCTTGTTTTTAAGTGCCTGAGTTCAACCTGAATTATTTTCTTCTAATGTGTGTAATAAATAATGGCAATTAATGCAAACAATCCAAAATGCAATGATTTCCTTTGGGCAGCTGTGTGAACTGCATCTGCCTCAGGTGGAATGGCTCCTACATAACAAAAGGAATTCCTTCCCTGAAAAATGAATTTGCTCCATCTCTCAGACTTCCTGGTGGAGTCCCCAGTTGGACAGGACAGGGAACAAATTCTCCAGCAGTGTCTCTGCCAGAACCTGAGCAGGCCTGCAGGTACAAGAACATCCCCTGGGTGCTCTTCCTGTGTCCAGTGCCATCAGCAGGGAGTTTATTCTGAGTTTTGTCAGCAAACTTCCCTGGCAGAGGGACAGCTGGAGCACCCAGGGGCTGCAGTGGCCCGGGACCAGCCCTTGGCCAGCAGGATTTCAGCACCCTCTCTGGTCTGGCTGCATCCCTGTGACTCTCACTGAATTCATGCTTCACTTTGTGCAATGTTTATCTTGAAAAGAAGGGGTTTAAGCTTGGCAAAGCAAAAAGACTTTTCAGGAGGGGAATGGCTGGTGCAGCTTGAGACAGCTGCCTGTTCAATGTTCTATTAATGATAAGATCCTAAAAGAGCTGGTCAGGGGTGAGCAATCTTGCTTTCCTTTCTCACCCTATCTCTGCTGAAGTTTCTTTTCCGCTTATAGAGAAGGGGAACAGTTTTCTTTTACTTTCTTTTCTCTTTTTTTTTTCATTTCTTTATCACTAACTTCAACCACAGGGTCAGCTTTGATTTGGGTGAATCAGAAACATATTTATCTCTGAAATTCTCCTTCTGTGCCTGGGAATGAAGTGTTTCTCCTCATCTCAGAAGAAAGAGATGTATTTTAAATAATAGCAGTGCCAAAAAGGAAAATAAAAGGTAATAATAGCATTTGTTTTACTTGCTACATGGTAGGCCTGATTTATATGTTGCTGGTACATATATGATTTAAAGAGACTTCTTCAGTTTCTCCGTGACAATGTTTATAGTTTGTTTATAGAAAGAGATCTGTACTCCAGACTTTGTTCTGCTCTGCTCAGCTCACACAGTTGTTACAGCAGATAGACCTGACCCAGTCCTCACCCTGTTTAAGATGTGTTTTATTTTTGCAGGCATTCCATATTTGCAGGAAGCACTCAAGCCTTAATCTGGACCACTTGTTGGGTAGTGAAAGGAGAGAAACAACTTTGGGAGCAATCCTCCTGGAAAGCCATCCCTGGGAGGCTCAGCATCCCTGGGTGTCAGGGAGGGCTCAGCATCCCTGGGTGTCAGGGAGAGCTCAGCATCCCTGGGTGTCAGGGAGGGCTCAGCATCCCTGGGTGTCAGAGAGAGCTCAGCATCCCTGGGTGTCAGAGAGAGCTCAGCATCCCTGGGTGTCAGGGAGGGCTCAGCAGTCCTGCAGTGCTGCAGGCACTCTGGAATCCTGGGCCAGGGATTTAAAGTATATTTTTTCCATCTTGAAAAAGAAATCCTTCATTGTAGCTTTACAGAAAATTGTCTAGCTAGGTCTTTATTTTTCATTTGGAATATGTCTGAGTTTTTACGCTCCTGAGAGATTGTTTAAGGAACCATCTCACTTATCTGCTGTAAAGACAATATTTTAAAGATGCAGTTTTCTGTGAAAGAAGCTGGTTCAACATGTAACTCTCTTCTGTCTTTGATGGATCATTTGCTCAGACATAATGAATGCTGCTGGATCTGATAACTTTATTGCTCATGAAGTAATCACAGTGAAATAATGAGTTACTATATCACCATTTCTGCTTTGTTTCTCATTGCTTGCCTTTTACACTTGAAAGAAGTCCTTGAGTTCTTGATTAGTCTTTTTGGCTTAAAGGACCTGTCTTTTGCCAGGCTGAAAGAAAAATTTATTCAGATTCCTTACTTTTGATTCACCATTGCTCTGAAATAATGAATGGTATCCTTCCTTATAATGACCCAAAACATCAAGGGTGGCTTCCTACTCAGTATGAAAAGACACAGGTCCAGCTTTTTCATCGGGATAAAGAACTTGTTAATAAAATCAGCACAGTGGCTCAGATGCGTTCCCCTGTTAGACCTCCGACAGCAGAGGCACAGATCTTAAGAAGAAGAAGAAAGGGAAGGAGAAACAGAGATTCATGGGAGGAAAAAAGGGGGGAAAATGTGATTTCAGATGGTATCAAACAAAAGAAAAGAATGTTACCGTCAGTCCTCTCCCACCAAATTTGCCTCTGCCCAGTTCAATGCTGGGCATTGCTCAGGTCAGGAATTCATTAAAATGCAATAAAGTGACAATATTTCTGAAAACACGGAGCCATGGTGGAGCTACTTGAAGAATTCTCCTTAAAGGGACTGATTCAAACCCAACCACGATCTTCTGCACTGATTTCAAGAGGCTTTCAATTACACCAGAACCCTGCGGGGTTGAAACAAATGCTGAGCAGGTTGTTGGCAACGTGTGTGAGGGAAGGCAACACCAGCACTGCTGTAAGAGTTTGTCACACACAGGAACACACCAGCACTGCTGTAAGAGTTTGTCACACACAGGAACACACCAGCAGTGCTGTAAGAGTTTGTCACACACAGGAACACACCAGCAGTGCTGTAACAGAGTTTGTCACACACAGGAACACAGCAGCACTGCTCTGACAGAGTTTGTCACACACAGGAACACACCAGCACTGCACTCACTGGCACAGGATCAGCACCTTCTGCCCAGGAACTCTGTGCAAGGAAAACTGGCACAGGCCTGAGCTTTGTGAAATCCTTGAAGAGTTAAAATTCTTTACAAGTTTCAAACCTGTTGTATCAATACTTCTCACCCAGTCCATTTTACAAGTGTAAATTCCAATGCCAAATGCCCTTGCACGTCCTATTCCCAGCACTGACCTCTACTGTCTGTGCTGGACTTGGGTATTATTTTATACTAGAATGAGATCTCTTTAATCAGCTTTCAAAACATTGTGAACTGAAACTGCTCTTATTTAAAAGTTTAACTTTACTTTCATCAATTTATAATCAGAGTTCCTCTGGTATGTTTGATTCCTGACAAACAAGGATAAAAGTCTTGTGCCCCCATTGCTAATGAGATGATAAAACAGCAGGGATCAAGTTTTTAATTACTACAGGCTATGCACTGGAGAGGTACCAGTGATATTTTCTATTGCATGTCTAAGTTGTAACTTCAGGCTTATGACAGTCATGCTGTGTTCCTCTGCCTTTGATGATCACTCATCTTTGTCTCCTGAGAACATACAAAAATTTCTGAGCTGGGCTCCTGGGGGCTTGCAGAGATTGCTGGAACCTGGCACAGGTTCCAGGGCAGCAGCAGCGCTGCTCGGCGAGGATCCCCGTCTGAGCCAGGGAGAGCATGCACAGCACGGGCAACTTTTCTTCTCACACAATCTAGATTCTCAATCTAGCTGTTCCTTTAATAATTACGCTTTTAATTAAGTGGGAGAATAATTTAATATTGTTCCCGTTTTTCCTTTTAGAAGCACAATCCATTACCTTCTCATACATAAAGCATCAGGGCCACAGGCACACAGCAGTGCACGTTTTTGGCACTAGGGGACCCAGGTCTTGGAAAATCGGCAATACAAGCATGTTTTTGGAAATTTTCGTCATTCTTACCCATGTTTATAAGCTTGTTGAGTGAGTTTTGTTTCCTTGAATAAAATTAATATTGATGCAAGAGATTAAAATGCGTTTCTAAGCAGCAAATAATTCCATTATTGGGCAGAGAGCTGAGGCTGATAGTGTGGCAGACCTGCTCTCCCCTCCCCAGTGCTGCAGATCTCCACCACGCTGATCAGGCTGTGTGGATTTGGCCATCACTGTGGTTATTGCAATGCTTCTCTTCCCGGATGCTGCACAGCACTGTGACCCAGGGGAGGGAGCATTTCCCTTGGCTGCAGAGCAAGGCAGGCGGGGAGGAGCCCTCAGTGGTGCTGAGCTGCACCGGGGACCTGCAAAGTCACCTCTCCCAGCTGCCCCAGGGCCACAGCTCTGCTCACACCACCACAAACTGTGGGGAGGAAAAAACCCGAGGAAAAGCACTCCAAGTATCTCCTCACTGAACCTCTGTGAGTTTTTTCTCTGAATACAAAGTTTATCTTCTCATGAAGGAGTTTGTGAAATCTGAGCATGAGCCCATCAGGATTTTCAAATCAAGCAAAGGCTGTTTCCACTCAGGCCATGTACCCCCAAAACTTCCTCTGAACCCACCACTGCTTTTCTTCTGCCACAGCTGCACAGCTCTGCCACAGTTCCATGGCATCCTACAGACATCATTTCCTTTAAATTCCTTTATGCTGAGAGAGCACTCTGTGAAAAATTATTTCATCCCTATTTCGTGTTGCCTTTTCTGTTTAATCTCTGCTTGATGTGAGAGATAGGTATGTCTCAGCCTTTTATCCAGCTAAAATGAAGCTGCCATTCCTTTCCTTAGTTCCTTCAGTTCATACTTCCTCTCTGCAGCTAAATCCTAACCCAGGAGTGTTTTCCCTCTGGGGAAGGAGTGAGGACCACAGAAGCAGTGACATCTCCAGTGCAGTCAGCAAGGGGAAAAGATGAGCCTGGATTCAGGAGCAGGAGGTCCTCCTTGAGTGCTGAAATACAAAAAATAAGAAACTACTTTTCTCTGCCTGAACTCAGATTTTACAGTGGCATCATTTGTGTAAGGGTAAAATGCCAAAGGACGTGCTCGTGTGCAGAGATATTGCAAAACACTCGCTGTAAGCAACCCTGAAGTAACATATTCATTTCTGTAAGAGCTGGGAGTTGTGATCTGGCTTGGGCCCTCCAGGGACTGCATGTCAGACAGATGCTGCAGAAATCAAGAGCCCAGCTGACCCACTTCTCTCCAGCTTGAGGATAAAACCCCACTGCTTTGGTAGCCCCATCCAGCCTGGCTGGAAATAATCATTCCTAAGGAAAACACCGGGGTAACACTCACTTCAAAAAATACTTCACAAATCTGAAACTTCTATTAAGTAACCAACCATGATTAACGCACTTGGCTGTAGAAATCAATTATATTTTAAAAGCAAATCATGAAGGAGACTTCATCCTTGTTTTCTCTTACAACTGATATGACAGATCAAAAATGCTAACGCTACAAATCCTGCACTGCCTGGGACCCAAATACAGCTGAAATGCACTGATTTATTTTACAAATGTAGGACATCCAAGTCCCAGACTATTGTTGTGTGGACGCAATCAATGGCACTTCAGAACTTACAGCTCATATCAGCTCCAACCACTGCAGAAACAGAATCAAGAGACATTTATTATGCTGCATAATAGCACTTGAAATGAAGTTGACCATAAAATGTGTGTAATCTAAACTGCAGAAATCCCTCCACTCTAATGATCTGTTCCCTAAAAAGAAAAATGTAAAGTGTTTAAAAGATTTAGCAAAATCTGTGCATAGATTGAATAAATCATCATGGGTATCAATTATATCTTAAAAATGGTGTACAGCTCTTATAACATCAAGGACTGGTTTTAATTATGGCTTCAGTGTAACTAATATTTTCTTAATTTTAATGACTGTTGTCCTATTATAGGATTAACTTGTGATGAAGCTGAAGAAGCCAAAATAATTTTCAATTAAAAGAATTGCACAGACATTTGACAGGTACACCAATAAGAGCAGCTTGTTTTGAAGTACGTTGGATTTTGGCCCAAATGCTGTTCCACTTTCTGACTCAGGAGTCATCCCCTGGGAGTATGGCAGGTGAGACTGGGCCTTTTTTCCGGAAGTGCAGAAAGGAAATATTGCAATGGGCTGCAAGGGCAAATTCCTGTCTATACATGAGAGATTTGTGTGACTGAAATGATCCCAATACATCATTGCAATTCTTACTAGGGAGGCACATCAGGAGCTGCAGCTCCTGCAGGCTCCTGTGCTCAGCTGTGCCTCGTGTTCAGCTGAATTTACACTCAGTGTGAGCCACTCTAAGGGCACTGATGGAGCAGCAGAACTCCAGCAGCAAGGCAAGGTGTGCACTGAAATACTGTGTAAAGCTCAAAGAACCACCTGAAGGGCTCCTGAATCAAAAAGAAAGCAAAAAACTATGACTTTGCACTTACCATAATTTCAAAGCATTTTAATGTTTTATTATTGAGGGGGGATAGAACTTAGGGAGCTGCAGCCAGGGCAGAGAACCAGGGGGTTGAGAAGTGCCAAGAGCCCATTTGTGGGCACTCAGAGTGTCCCCTCTTTGCCTGGCTTACCCAAAGGTGACCACGGTGACCTGCTATTTATGTTCAGGATTTTTGTGTGGGTCCATTCTTAGGCTGCTGCTCATGAATGAGCTCTAATGTGGGACATAAAGAAGCTGGAGTTTATGATCCACACACAACTTGTGGGCAGCAGCTGGGTTTGTGTAAACACATGAAGTGTTAGTGCAGAGATTAGCAGTCATCACTCAGCCTGGAAAATGGGCTTTGAATCCAGGAGAAGGAGCTTCACATTGCTTTTATACTAAAACTCTGCTACTGTTAAATTCAAGTAAGAATTCCAAACCGAAATATTCACGTTCTCAGAGAAATGAATGCAGTTCTTGAGGCTACACTCACCTCAAGCCTCATGATTTCTGTGTGCTACAGACAGAAACATTTGCATTTGGCATCTCATTTTTCTTCAGCAAATTTATTTCCTGTGACTCTTTCATTAGAATAGCTGTAGTGTGTATCAAGAACATTATTTTGCTTATACAAAAGGAAAACTGGATAATAGGTGCTTTTTATGTCTCCTGCTGCTGGAGAGCCATAATATTGAAGTCATAAATGGGCAAATGTCAAAGCAGGTCTCCCTCTGTGCCTGACTCCCTCTAATAATTAGGTGCTGTTTTATTGTTCTGTGACTGAGTTGTGAGTCCAGCTGTCAGCTGACATAACTGGTAATGGAAGGACCACATTCCTCACAACCAGACAACTCCCTTCAAAATCCATGGCATATTTACAGCCCTCACATCTGCAGGATCAAGTTTCAGGCCATAGCTGTGCACAGCAAAATCATATCTCAGCCTATGTGACTGAACTTTTAAATGCATGGATTTGACTGCAAGAATTTATATTCACACAAAATAAGGAGAGGCAGACCTTCCACCCAGCTATGAGTGGGCCTTGCCTTCTGCTCCCCCATCCATGGAATCAGAAAGAAGCCCCATGGAAAGAGGACCTCTGTGGTTCCCAGCCACCACAGTAAGACATTTGCAGCAGCAACCCACCAAAAAAATTTAGCAGTTTGCCAAAAAGCAAGAGAAAAATGGAAAAAGTCACCTGCAAAGGTTGTTGGGAGCATACCCAGGCTCTGATTTGTGTTTGCCAAAGGAAAAGCCAACAGCCATTTATGCCTCTCCTGTGCTGGGAAGGTGTTTCACCATCCTGCCCCCCGTGTCAGGCTCCTGTGAAGCAGCAAAGGGCAAAACCTTTCTCTTGGGCTGGAGAACCTTCCCACCCCGACTCACCTGTTCTGGCCAGGGCCAGGCAGCAGCAGCAGCTCAGCACCTGCTGGAGGAGCTGCTCTGGCAGAGAGATTTCCTGCTGAAGGGAAAAGGGCTTGGTGTGCTGGGAATGAGGGGTTGGTGTCCTGGCATGGCATTCTATTGGATATAGAAATTATATTTAAACATTTAACTGAAAAGAAAGGCAATCACTCAATCAGTAAATTCCAGGGGTTTACTAACAGCCATGTATTGACCCTAGTGAAGATGTTAATTCACTTTAGTGGCTATACAAATAGGAAAAAAGCACAGTGAAAAAAAAGGAAAAAAGAGGAAACAACGTAAGATATTTTTCTGTTTTCTAAACACTAACTGATCAATCAGCTGAGTTTTTGCTAGATAAGAAAGTTCCAGTGGTAGCTATTTGTAAGATATTTAATGCTCAGAGACTTTTTTCTAAAATTATTTTTGCCCAGGAGACAAATGTGTAACCATATGATTTTTCCCCCTGCTATGTTAAAAATGCATTTATATTTTTTCAAGCACACCCCGATTAAAGAGGGCACATCTGTTTTAAGTCCTTCTTTATGAAAATTACTGAGCTTCCTCTGAAAGCTTATCTTTTAATTTCAAAATTCTTTGTAGCAATAACTTAGATAATAACCAACCATATTTCTGTCTTCTTTAGAGGAGGGAAAAAAAAAAAAGGGAGAGAGAGAAAGAAAGAAAGAACCATTTTGAGCTTTGAACTCCCCCTCCCTCCCCTGGCTGGGTCTCCTTTGAAAAGGCCCCCCTCATTTGCGTTTAAAATGGATGTTTCATACTGGTTGATTAGTGTTCGTGTGGGATACCAGCCGCTGGGAGCGCGGGGCTCAGCTTGAGCGTGCGGATTATTCATCAGCCTCCCCGGCAGGGGGGACCCTGCCCCGCCCGCCCGGCTTCGCTTTCTGCCACGGCTTTTCGCTCCTTTGCACAAAGTTGGTTCTTTTTTGTATTTTTCCTCCGTCCCGCACTCCGTGTCCCCCATGCAGGGGTTCCCTGAGTGCGCCCAAGGCCGGGTCACCGCTGGCAGCAGCGCTGCCCCTGCCGAGCTGCCGGCCGCACTTTCCGTGTGTCTGTCTGCCCCCAGCCATTGTTCGCCGCAAAGATCATTTAAATACGGTAATTGGGGCCTGGGCAGGCACTCGGCTCTATCATCAGGGCCATATTATGGCATCTCCTCTGTTTCTCTTCCCCTCGGTCTGACTGCTTTTGGTTTCCCTTTATTCAGTCAGCAAAGCTGTAGGGGACGTTGGGCTGTGGCTGTATCAGCAGTATTTCAATAACTTTTATCATGGGTGCTGTCAGCACTTGGAACACCAAGTCTAAGCCAGCCTGAGCAGACTTTTACAAAACTGCTATTTGGCCTTAGCTACCCATTCCTGTTTGTGATATTTGGGTGCTGTTATCCCATCCCTGCTGAGATGATGCCTCAGAACCAGTGAAAAGGGGTTGTCCTTGTGCAGAACAAAAATAAATAGCAGGCAATTTTGTGTGCCTGAAGTGTAGCCCTGTTTTGTGTCCCCTGAGCTCACTCAGAGGAGTTCCTGCAAGCCTGGGCTCTCCCAGTCCCGTGGGCTGTTGTGGATACAGGAGTGCCAGTCACCAGCCATGGGTGAGTGACACATTTCCCTCTGCTCCTTTGCCTCCAGCTGCCAAAGGCATCCCTCCCTCCTGGAGCGTGGGGACTACACAGGAAATTATCACATCTCCAGAAAGGCAGAACGACTGTCTCAGCTCTGCCCATCTAAAGAACTTTGATGATTAGTTTTGAAGAATCTGTTGTTGATGGAAAGAAAGCAGCACCTGCAGAATGTGGCCATCACATCAACACTTACATGGGAAAAGAATATCCTGTATTTATGGTGTGTCCTGTTCCCACTGATGGAATACAGATAGCTGGTCTGGATCAAACTCCTGGACTTTAGTCAGCAGAGACTGGGTGAGAATCTTCACACTTACTAAGACACGGGATGGTTTGGTGCAACGCTCACAATCATTAATCCCTCTTAAAATTAACAGCTACCATGAGCTGAATTTTATTTTTTATTTCCTTCTGCCATCCCTGAAAGTTCTGAAAAAGTGCTTTATCTTCTTTGGTACTTCTAGTGAACTGCACTTCTCCTTTGGGACATCTTTAATCTGCTCACAAGGAGGTTAGTGGGAGTCAAAGACACAGAACAGCACTAAGCAGACTTGGAAAACAAGAACTTCTTTACACCCATGAGGCACCCAGAGCTCCCTCTTCCTTCAGAATGCAAACTAATGATACATTTTCTCTCTTTGTTCCCTCAATTTTTGGTTTTGAGCCTCTACCTCCTGATTGAGCTGTCTCCCCATGAAACCACTGCCTGTAAAAGATGTGGTATTTTAAAACACTTCAGCCTGTGCCAAGCTCAGGGCTCGTGGTGTGTACCCAGGTGCTCCTCCAGGAGCTGGTGCTCGGGTGCTCCCTCCAGGTCCTGATTGCAGAGGGCTCTGACAGCTGTGTGCAGCTGCACAACCACCTCTGCCAGCACAGACCTGTGAGGATCTGGAAACTCGGTGGTCAAAGAATGGTTTGGGGTCTATCCAGTGCTGGACAAATGCTAAGGAAATTATGCAGCCTGAAGCTGAGGATTGAGGTGCCTAAATCTCTCAGAAACTTGTCTGGAGCACAGGAATATTTCCTCAGAGCCCTCAGTGCCTCCTCTCAGTTTTGTGTGTGCCACAGAGCACGGCAGCACTGAGTGCCAGCCAGGAGAGCCTCTGTGAATTCTGCCTTTCCTCCTTTTCCCGGAGGAAAGCAGGTAACAAGTACAGGAATTTAAACACATCCATGGGCAGATACCCACGGATATGTCTGGGGACCAGTGAGACCAGTGAGGGGCTGGTGGCTCTGCAGGCAGGGCCAGGGGCTGTGCCCAGCACAGGCACCCGAGGGAGCCGCAGCGAGGTGGGGAGGGCAGCAGGGCTGAGGCCAGAGCCCGGCAGAGCGTGTGCCGGGGATGGAGCGGCACACACGGCACAGGGTGCTGCTCCACAGCTCTGCAGCCCTCACCCAATGTCCGGGAATGTCCGGGAATGTCCCGCAATGTCCCTGTGCTGGCGTTCCCTGGGGCCAGCTCAGCACGGAGCCGGGAACCGGCACAGCCCCGCTGACCCAGAGGGGCTGACAAAGGAGCCGCAGCACAGGAGACACCAGAGAGAGCCCCAGGAGCCCTCCGGGTGCCACTGAGCTGTGCCCAGGCACCGGGACTCTCCAGAGCTTTGCCCACACAGCCCTGGGGACAGGGGTGACACCGGTGCTCCTCCAGACGGGACCTGCCCGTCTCAGTCCGTGTCAGGGCAGCCAGGCACATCCTCTGCTTGAGGGGAGCAATATCTTCTAATATTCAACATATCTGACAGCACACCTACCATTGGTGCATGCCAGGGGGGCAGCACGGCTCAGAATTCAGGCCAGAACGGATTTTAGATGAAATGCAGTCATTACATCTTGAGATTACTGACACCAGGACCTGCACCACCATAAACACCACCCTTTCTCACAGGAGTCTCTGTGCAAACCCATTCAGCAGGACCGTTTGTAACATGGGCCATCAGGCAATTCACATTTAGAAGTTAAACAAAACAGATTTTTTTAAGTCAGTATCCACTGACAAATATTCCAAGGGAAGCAAGTGAAAAGGTGACAGATATTCTGCATGTAAGCAAAGACAAACATGAACACAAGATAAAATGTGTGAGAATGACTTAAACTCAATTGCAAAATTAATTATTGGAGGTTTAAAATTGTAAAGCACCATTTGGGCTTTAGAGAATGTTCAAAATAAAGAAAATAACTCAGGTATTTATTGTTTTGCTTCAATTTACGTTGATGCTATAAATAGCTGACAAGAAATGATGACAAATCAGCTATTGTAACCCTTTGGGAGTTTATTAGGTCATTTGTGAGAGGTCTGAATAGAGTCATTTGTTGCCCTCAGGTGTTTGAGAGTCTCTTTACCCTTGGGAAAGGAATTTAACAAAGGAGTGTATTTCAAAGCAGGCACTCTGTGTTTTCCACCCTTTTTCTGAAGTGTTTTCAAACACACTCCAAGCTAAAAATTCTCAGAAGTGAGAAAAGGAGGTGTATATCAGATGACCCCTGAGGCAGCTGACAATCCCGGGGAGCAGGAGATAGGGTCACATTTTAGATGCTTGAATCCCAAATGCATTTTCACTATGGGAGGCCCTGATTTATTTTTGCCCCACCCACTGGGTGCAAACTTTGACATGCACAATCCAAAAGTGTTGGACTAATGCCCTACTTGCATTTTTTTATTTGGCTGAAATGTGACATCTCTTTTTTCTTGTCTGCTTCCAAAACCACTGGGCAGGCCCTTTGTCACAAAAAGGCATTGCATCTGCCTTAATCTATACATCTCCTCAATCAGACAGAGCATTAGCATTTGTTCAGGCTAGAATGAAACAGGGAGTAGCAAAGCAGACATCAAAATGAGCCTGCCAAAACAGCTCTGAGGAAAAAAACAACGACAGGTTTGACTGCCCAGGGAGCATCCAGGTAAGCTCTGCTCCAAAAGCAACGGCCCAGCCAGTCCCCTCACGGGATGGAGGAGAAAGGAAAAATGGAATTTCATCTGTGTCTGTGGTTTTTTCAGTGCAATTTTGTTCATGGGTCCCAGAGAGTAAGCAGTTTAACACCACCCATCTGGTCTGCAGCTCAGGAGTCTGAATGCAGTGGGCATTTCTGACCCACACCTGGGAGCTGAGCACTGCCTGTCTGTGTGACCATAACTCATGGCAAAACTGTGCTCTCCCTGCTGGGGGAAGGGATTTGTGCATTCCCAGCACCCTCAGAGCTGGTTACAGAGGTTCCAGGTGATCCCAAAGATGGTCCTGCAGATCTGGCTGCTGTACAACTCTTCTGTCACAGAAAAACCCACTTCCAGCAGTTCAGAGCTGCAACAGAAACTAACCAAGTACCAAAACTTTGCACCCCAGTTTAGGGTCTCGGTGGAATGAAGGTGGCTGGGTGCTGGACTGAGCTCCCCTGCACAGTAAATGAGACTCAGGAGGAGTCCCAGACTGGCCAGTGTCACACCTCTGTCTCCATCCCACTCCTGGATGGATCCAGGCTGGCACTGCCAGGGAGGCTCTGCAGAGCAGCACCAGCTCAGGCTGCACGAGGCCCCAGTGCTGCTGCCACCACTCTCAGAAATGATTTCCTGCCCTTCTTCAGGGCTTCAAGAGCCGACTGTCATCCACTTGGACTCCACTTGAACCCTCTCTCAAGTGAATGCCCTGCAGCTCTTGTCTTCAAACAGTGGTGTCCATCCTTTTTGATCATCCAAGGCAGGCAGACTTTTCAAAGGCAGAGCTGATGCTCACGGCCCCTCTCCTCTGCTGCTTGCTGATTCCTTGGCTGGACTCACTGTGCATTCAGTTCACAAGCCATTCATGCAAATAAGGCTCTGCATACTCAAAGATGTCCAAGATGAGCAATAGCTGAGATCAGACTGCCCCTATTGGAATCATTCATGTAGCCCACGTATCTTTTGCTTAGGCTAGATTTGAGAGCATACAAAAACTTGCTTGTCAGTAGGCAAATATTTTAACTGTGACTACAGCTTATTCTGGCTGCCACTCATTCCAGCTCACTCTGTCTCTTTATGGGGATTTCCATAGCTTGCCCATATTGTCCTGGATGTAGCCACAGACCACATCCATCCAGCTTGGACAGACTTACTGACTCCTAAGCAGCCTCTGGTGCAAAGAACTTGAGGAGTTTTGTCAAGACAGTTTTTGTGCTGGAAACGTACAGAAGAGTAACCTGGAGTGCCTGAGGAAATCTATAATCAAAAAGTTCAGTGCATTTGAAATGAGGCACCTCCAAGAATAGAGAGCACTTGAGCAGGAGATTCCAGCATCAGCTTGGTACTCAGTTCAGATGACAAATGTGACTTCGAGTCTTGGCAGACAAATATAGAAGGGAGAAATCAGGAACTTTTAAATGTCTTTGACACACTGCAGTGAAGTCTCTGAAAGCAACTAACCTCAGAGAAAGTCAACAAGTGCTGGCCAGGATCTCAGAGCATCCATCAGTCTGGAATCCCACAGAACTGAGGGTGGGTCTGTAGAGCATTAAATGTCCACCCCTGTTTTGGTATCACTGTGGCAGGGAATGCACAGGGACCTGAACTAAAACCTGCTGCCTTTACTGGGACAGACTGCACTGTGACACACACACGTCTCTGCCTGTGCAGGCTGCAGTGCAGCACCTCTGCCTGCCCCCCACTCAGCAGCTGCCCTGTGAGGTGTAACCTATCCCTGCTGCAGGAGCACCCCAGAATGCCCAGCTGTCAGGGCACAACAGTCTGTCTTAGGAACTGAATTGTCTCTGCACCCCCTGGTGAATGGAGCAGCAGGACGTGAGCATGTTCGGCCACAGTGGGAGAAGTACAGGTTCAAATGCAAATTCCTCTGGGAAAGGTCAGGGAGCACCAAGTGCTGGGATTTTATTTTCCTCCTAAGTACAAGAGCAGTTGCCTTGGTGCAATGAAATGTTCAGATGAAATAAGCTGCTGTGGAAACAGAGCAGAGGTGTGTGGTTTGGCTGGTGCAGGTAACCAGGTGAACAGGGCGTGCAGAAACGTGTCTGACTGAGCTGAGCCCTTCACTCTTCTCAGCCCCACGCCCTGCACTTCAGGAGCCAGCAGCAAAGTGCTTTTTCTAACACTTCACTACTACCCTGAGGAATTCCCTCTGCCTGTTGTAACTCAGGATATCACTCCTGGATTCGTGCTCTCGGGTGTCATGGTGTGTGCTTGTCAGAACCCGACCCATCTTCCAGAAGAGGTTCTGGGAACACTGGAGGTGTGGATGCCCTTGCTCAGGCTCCCTCTGGGTGCTGGCTGTGGGTCTGAGCACAAAGCTGTGCCCTGTCAGTGTCACCAGCACACAGCCAGCACTGTGCCCTGCACAGCCTCGGTGCCACCAGGCCGCTCATTCTCACGCAGGCACTGACAGAGGTCTCCAAGAAAACATTTCAAAAATGGCTTTGCAACTTAAGAAAACATACTCCAGCAATTACCATTTCCTTTACCATGAAACCAAATTCACTGTACATTACAGCTTTAAAGCTGAGATCTAAGGTTCAGATCAACTCTTTAATCCTGACTGTGGCTTCGGGTACTTCCTGATATTTATGAGAAATGCTCCAGGCCTGCAGCTGGGCTTTGAACAAAAAAATAATGAACTTCGTTGACTGTGAACAAAGTTCTGCACTATTTTAAAGAAACTTAAGCTGTGACATTTTTTAATCCAACACTAAATCACGTAACCCAAATTCTCTGCATAACTCAGGAATGTTCACAGCAATAAAAAGACAATTAGATCAAACTGGGTTGCTAAATGAGCTGAAATCAATCTATCTAAACTTGAGAATTCTTGTTAGACTCTCTCCTGAAACACTCCCATTTTACTGTATAATATCTGAATCAAAACAATTTTCTGTTCTAACATACTCCATACACCAACTCTCCATCTCCTCTTGCTAGGTAAAAATATAGGTAATGAAGGATATCTTACAGAATACACACCTTACAGAATTTAACATTATTTATTGAATATGGTTCACAAGTCTAATTGCAGTATTAACTTCTGGAGGCCTTGTTCCTGTCTGTAAAATGTGACCTCTCCATCTAATACAGCTGTTATTGAGAACTTATGCCAAATCATTTCTTGCTCACTTCATGCAGGATTTGCACGCAAAATAAATGTCAGCTAGGCCTGATCTGAATTTTTAATATAGCAGGGAAATACAAAGTTGAAACCTTTATTTTTTCTCTTCTTGAGAGAAAGTATTTCCATGACATTTGTTATGCAGTTGTGTAATATCTCCCCAGTGGCAATTTTTTCCCTTTTCTGTCACATGCCTTTGGCTTTCTGCTTTGGGATGTAAATACTGCCTTGCCTGTCCCACACTCCAGCCAGGCAGGCACACTGGTTCCTCTATCCCAAGCTCCATGACAGGAAACCAAACATGGCACTCAAAACTTGCACTGGGAAGAAGTGAGGCTGTTAGCTCATGTTAGTATTTCAGACACCACACAGTCTTTAAAACTTTGCCTCTCTCACTTCAGGAAAAAACTAATTAAGAATGTAAAAACGCTGTGGTCCAGACTCACAACAAGTTAATACCTACCACAGGAACATAAATTTCAATGCTTATTTTTGAGAAATTCCCATTTGAAGATTTCTTAACAAATATTTAATGAGATTCAGGTGCACCATGTTGGGCCTATAAGAACCCAGCCATGCATGCAAGCTACTGAGTTCTGTTCTGAAGGATTCCTTGTTTCCTCTTGCTTCAGCACAGCAAATAATGGGTTTTACTCTTGTGTCTTGAGACAGTGCCTCTTCTGGGGTCAGAACTGAAAGAGCTGGTGATGCCTGGTCATGGTGCTGCAAGAAATACAGGAAGGTAGGAGCTCAACCTTCCTTGTGAGGTGTGTGTAATACACTGAAACATTCCAGTAAAGGTACTGAGGTGTTTTCCTCACTGCGTGCACTGGAGTTTGTTATTTATTTGCCATTCAGGATCCCAAAGTGCTGCTCACCACGCAGCTGTCTGCTGGTACAGTTCCTGCCTCCTACCTCCTCAGGCATCTTTTTCCTGTTTATACTTGCACATCAAATGGGCCTTTGGAAAAATCCCTGATTTTCCTTTGTTCTGTGCTCTTTGTTCTGTTTCCATGCGGTCCTTTCCCCTTTGGAGATGACATGGATGGGAAATGGCTCATTGTAGCAACAGGAGACAGAAGGCAAAAACAATTGCATCACGGGTGAAGCAAACATCAAAGCAGAGTCCACGCCAAAGAGCTGGGGAAAAAAATTCATATGTGGTATTCTGACGTGTTGAAGTCCAGTTGGGAGGGGTTTTGGCAACACAAAAATGAAGTGCAGTTACCATGTTCCAAACCTTGTTTGTCTGGGTGTTTCTGTGAGCCAGCCTGGGCTAAGGACATGATGGGCCTGCTGCCTTTTCCACGTTCCTCTGACTGGGACAGTCCTCTAAGGCCACCTGCACAGCCAGTTCTAACCAGACTGAATTGTTTAAAAAAAGCAGGTCTGAGAGACTGTGAACCAAACTGGAACCTGTCTTTCACTAAGTACTAATTAACTGTCTGACAGCCCACGTATAAAAATTAGAGTGCTTATTGTTGATGTTTATTTTCACTTTAATAAGGAATTGCTGTAGGTAGCCAGCCTGATTAAGTACTTTTAACAACTCCCTTCTGAAGGTAATTAAGTTCTGCAGTGAAATGTAAGGAATTTGGCATAAAAAAACCATTAAGCAGGCAGATATTTTAAATGAATAAACAAACATAACTCTTTCCAACACACACATTCTGCTTTCTCATGATTTACATAACGCAAATGACTTTGACAACATCTTTATATTCTGTTTATCTTAAAATACTGCTGAGCCAAAAAAATCTGCATATTGTGTTTCTGCAGCTTTAAACCTCTGACCTACTGGAGAGTTCTGCAGGCTACAGACAATAAAAGTTGCCACTGTGGGTGAAGAGCCCATAGCAAGGAGTAATCACTGCTCTTAAAAGCACTGAACATGCCGCATCTAAGTGTATGCACTGAGTTTGTTAAATATTTATCCAGATTTATATGTGAATAGTGGAAATCACATGCTAAAAGTATTTCAGCTGTCTTTAAGCAGCAACATCCACACTTCCATAGTTCGAGAGCTCTGCTTTTTAACTTCTGAAAGAGAATCTGGCTTCCCAAGTGGGTTGTCGTGCTGATATAGTAAGCACAAGAACACTGGCTTTGAGGACAGACTGACAATATAAACGAAACAAGAAGAGATACTCCTGTTATTTAAGTATTAATGTCAACAGTGTCACCCACTTCTACCTGGAATAGCAGAGAACAAGGAAAAGGAACCTTGTTCACTGCAGGTACCTCAAAAATTGTAAATGACCTCACAAGGTCAGAGTGGTCTTTCACAAAGGTATTTATTATTTATTTATATTTATTTATTAGTATCTCGTCCCTTGAAGTCAGTGTCTCCAAACACGTCACAGCCATTTAATCTTTGAGCAAAGGCACACTTGCAAAGAGGAATGGTGCATGTGAGCCCTGGTGCCACCTACACATCCTGCTTTTCATGGAAAAGCTTGCTGGGGAGTAAGTTCCCACTTCAGGCCACTTCCCCCGAGTCTAGGATTTTCTGTTCTGTTGTGAAGCCCAAAATACAAGTTCTGGCTCTCTGTCAGAGCCATGGCAATTGGGCCAGCCTCAGTACCCAGAAAAAGGAGCTTTTCCCCCTGTGTGGCTGCTGCTCTGCTGGACAATGTCCCTCTGGGCAGGAGGGTCACTCAGGGGTCTGAACGGCTGGTGCTGCAGCAGGCTGTGCCACATCCCTCCTGCTGACAGCCTGCAGCTCCTCTGCCAGCAGGCTCTGTACCTCCCTGGCAGCGAGGAACAGGTCATGCTCATTGTTAGCTATCATTTAATAAAGCCATTTAATATAGTCAAAGTAAAAACGTGTTTTAATAGATCTTATGGTAAGGGTTGTTTCATTGCTTCATGGTTCCATGTCAGTTTGATTAGTCAGTTAAGAAGTCACAATTTCTAAGGACTGATATTTATTTTATTGCTGTGAGATAGAATTAAACACACGTGTGTTGCGTGCATTAATTGGAAGCACTTTAAAATACTTTAAATGTATCAACAGGTTTCCATGTACCGTATCTGATTGATTTTAAATTTCCCAAAAGATATTAATTTGGTAAATACAGATACTATGAACAGAAAGGACCTCAGGGCTGATAGGAGGTGCCCGGGGCGCTGCTGGAGGGTCTGAGCGCAGGGCAGGGCAGCGCTGACAGCGCCGAGCTGCTGCGCTCGGCTGGGCAGCACGGCTCCATTCCTGGTGTGCCTGCTCCACCTCCTGGCCAGCCGGGACTCACCGCGCCGCCACGGGCTGCGGACAGGAGGGATCGCTGCACCGGGACCGTTCCGCCCGCGTTCCTGCCCTGGGACACCGCCCTGAACGGGGCACCCCCGGAACAGCGCCCCAGGGCCGGGGGCAG